>CM067302.1:17137646-17310146 GCA_034231615.1 Meghimatium bilineatum
CAGCGGGAGTTTGAGAATGAATGCTGAAGAAGAAGATCACGTTGACCGTTATTTGACCCTCTTTGCCACACCCCCCTCCCCTCGCACTTATCTACCGGCCTCCAGTGAAGCCCAAAACCTATTCTTAAATATGAAAAAAAACGAAAAAAAACACGGATAAAGTGTAATTGCAACGAACTAGATCTACTTGAGTTTAAGATGCGCACGCCACTCGAGTTTAAGATGCTCACGCCCACGCGAGTTTAAGATGCGCACGCGCAAGCGAGATTAAGATGCGCACGCGAACGCGAGTTTAAGATGTGGATGCGCACGCAAGTTTAAGATGCGCACGCTCATGAGAGTTTACGATGCGCACGCACACGCGAGTTTAAGATGCCTACACGAACGCGAGTTTACGATGCGCACGCGAGTTTATGATGCGCATGCGATGCAAATTTAAGATGCGCACGCGCTTGCAAGTTTAAGAGCGCACGAGACGCGAGTTTAAGATGCGCACGCACACGCGAGTATAAGATGCGCACGCGAGTTTAAGATGCGCAAGCGCACGCGAGTTGAAGATGGGCACTAGCACGCGAGTTTACGATGCGCACGTTCACGCGAGTTTAAGATGCGCAAGTTCACGCGAGTTTAAGATGCGCACGCCCGTGCGAGTTTAAGATACGCACGCGAGTTTAAGATGCTCAAGTTCACGCGAGTTTAAGATACGCACGCGCACGCGAGTTTAAATTCGCACACCCGCGCGAGTTTAAGATGTGCACGCCCACACGTGCTTAAGATGGGCACTCGCATGATAGTTTAAGATGCGCACGCCCACTATCAAGGACAGTGGTATGTGGAATCTTGTCCTGCCATCTGATGTTTATAATATTTCTAAAACAATTTGTATGAAAATGATTGAATTTATTTCACATGACGTCTATACACAGTCCATGTTTCACTAGCTTATAACGGCACTTGAAGTACCACTGCTCTGTAAACTTTCAGCTTAGTCTGTAGGTTAATGCCATTTCTGCGCCAAACATTTGCGTACAATCTGCCGAAAGTACTGCTTGCTGTGGCGATCCTTGCATACAGCACGAGAATATTAATTGCTGAAGGCAGAGTTAACAACAAAAAGGGAAGGGGGCATCCAATACGACGATGGTGAAATTATATCAGATTGTTTAAACATGTCTCTACCTGTGGTAGGTGAACTTGTCCAGAATCGCTGAGTGTTCAGATAATCTATAAAGAAAACTATGTTCTGGAAAAATATGTCACAGGATTATGAATGTCTAATCTTGATCGTTATTTGTTGGTTGTGCTGTGTAGATTTTTGTTATGGCGTCCAGCGTTTCTTTGGCTTTTGCCTAACACATATGCCTAATTGTTTATTTAGGAAGACATTTTCATGCATTCTAAGCACATCGCCGATCGATGTAATTCCTGCCTCTTCTTATAAAACTGTTTCACAAATTCTTGGCATGTTTCTACCCATTACATAGGCTACAAATAAATACTACAGTTTCTGCAACAAAGGATGTCTCAAGATGGTGACTCATTCAGTCGCCAATCAACCATCCTTATCAATAGAATAGTTCTAGGTACACAGCTTACTCCATCGTGTAACAGAAACGGGGAAATGGAGAAATGCATACATTAATTTTAAATTAATCTGGCGAGCTAGTTAAAGTGACTTGATTTGTCCGATTTTAGCCGCGGGCTGCATTGTACCCGTCCTTACGTTTTTTTGTTTTGTGTGCGTGTGTGTGTGTGTGCGCGTATGTGTGTGTGTGTGTGTGTGTGTGTGTGTAGCAAAGTGCAGATAACCATTGTCGCGTTATATTGAGTCATATTTTAAGAGTGAGTTCACTTTCAAAAGTCAAAAATATTCGAGAAATTTGATTTACGAAGGTCGCGGTGACTGATTTACGAGAACTGCCACTTTGAACAATTTATATGTTTGTAAAAGCTCTGATTTAATGTTAACTAGACTTAACTAACGTCATCGGTTGAAAGTAGCGTATCACACCATAACAGATACATTTTACTTAGAAGTATGCACTTGTTATCTCCGATGATTGTCCTATTTGGTCACATCATAAGCGTTTAACTAAAAAAAAAATAGTTGAATTCGCGGCTCTCGCAATACAGTCACCGGCCGCGTCACGTAGTGGTTAGAGCACAAACTTCTCATATGAGTGCTCCTAGGTTCATTCCGCAGTTGAGACGGAAATATTTTTCAGATCGCAACGGCTCCCGGGTCGAACAAGCCTATTTTGGGTACCGGATTAATCCGAGAAGTAAAGACTGCGGATGAGAGGAGATGGCTACCGCCATCATATAACAGAGCCGCTAACATCTCACACTCCTGCGGCATTATGAAATGCTATGGGTTAACTTAACTAATACAGTTACCGCAACCTCTATAGTTATATATTAATATTTGATTCCTTGTCAAAAAAACAATACTGCAGGGAACTGTCGAGGGTGGAAGACGCAGAGGAGGACAAATAAAGTCATGGACAGACAACATCAAGGAATGGACAGGGCAAGATATTTCCACACTCATCCGCATCGCTAAGGATATAATTAGTTGGAGGACTCTGTGTGCTGAAGCATCCAATGTGGCACTCCTACGACCCTGAAGGGTTACGGGTTGATTGATTGATTGATTGATTGATATTTGAGACTATTCGATGATTAGGTTTATCTTTCAGGTCGTGTTGATAATATAGCATGAACTTTGACCTGTCATATTTTTGTAATCGTTGTAAGCGGTGATAATTAGACAAATGATGAAAAACACTAAGGCATGAGTCAGCTGGTTAGGCAGGAGTCATCAGGTTAGGCAGGAGTCATCTGGTTAGGCAGGAGTCAACTGATTAGGCAGGAGTCAACTGATTAGGCAGGAGTAAGCTGGTGAGGCAGGAGTCAGCTGGTTAGGCAGGAGTCATATTTATAGGCAGGAGTCAACTGATTAGGCAGGAGTCAGCTGATTAGGCAGGAGTCATCGGGTTAGACAGAAGTCGGCTGGTTAGGCAGGAGTCATCAGGTTAGGCAGGAGTCATCTGGTTAGGCAGGAGTCAACTGATTAGGCAGGAGTCAACTGATTAGGCAGGAGTAAGCTGGTGAGGCAGGAGTCAGCTGGTTAGGCAGGAGTCATATTTATAGGCAGGAGTCAACTGATTAGGCAGGAGTCAGCTGATTAGGCAGGAGTCATCGGGTTAGACAGAAGTCGGCTGGTTAGGCAGGAGTCATCAGGTTAGGCAGGAGTCATCTGGTTAGGCAGGAGTCAACTGATTAGGCAGGAGTCAACTGATTAGGCAGGAGTCAGCTGGTGAGGCAGGAGTCAGCTGGTTAGGCAGGAGTCATATTTATAGGCAGGAGTCAACTGATTAGACAGGAGTCAGCTGATTAGGCAGGAGTTATCGGGTTAGACAGAAGTCGGCTGGTTAGGCAGGAGTCATCTGGTTATTCAGGAGTCACCGGTTAGGCAGGAGTCAGCTGATTAGGCAGGAGTCATCGGGTTAGGCAGAAGTCAGCTGGTTAGGCAGGAGTCATCTGTTTAGGCAGGAATCAGCTGATTAGGCAGGAGTCAGCTGGTTAGGCATGAGTCAGATGGTTACGCAGGAGTCATCTGGTTAGGCAGGAGTCAGCTGATTAGGCAGGAGTCAGCTGGTTAGACAGGAGTCAGCTGGAAATAATTAAACTGGTTTACTCTGATCTGGATGGAAGACGCCTGTGCTTCAAAGGGAGCTAAAAAAATATGAATAATCATCTTAAAACCAAAAAAACATCACTATCAGCTACCAGCAGGACCGTATATATGATCATCCTCTTCTTCTTCTTCAGCGTTCATTCTCAAACTCCCGCTGGATCTCCCTTGTAGCAGGACCATTGTCCTACTAGATTTCCAGCAGGATGTAGTCCAGAGAATGGAAATGCCACGTGTCACCGTTTTATTCGCGCAAATGGCCCAACACATCCGTCTTCGGCGTGATAATATTATCTTGGGGGGTGAGGTTGCCTAATATATAAAAAAGGTATTTGGTCCGTTTTCGTGTATAGTTTTCACTATTTGACGATAAATGTGAAGACAGTTCTGTGAAAATTGCTAAGGAAAAGATTTTTTACCGACGTTCTGGCTAAGTTTCTATTATTTAAGTACTAAAAGTCACGTTCATATTTGCTAAGTGGGACGGGTTTGAACACATCCCCTCCCCCCCCCCAATTACAGGCCTGACTATAATTCAAAACATTACATTTATCAAATTTCTGCAGTTTGGAAACTAATTAAATGTGAACCTCAAAGCTTGGAAATAGGGTTCGCAACGTAATTTAAATTAAAATTTAAGCTAATTATAGCATATAATCTAAAAACAATAGGGAATTAACTGTGCACGAGGTAACATTGGAATTAGGGGAAGTTCTAAATGTAAGCTTTGTATCCATGGATATGTATTCGAAAGACATTACATCTGTACGGATTCAATCTGTCAAATGAATCACACAGCCTCTGACATAATGTTAAGCTTGAGGCAAATCTCTTTTGTATGGGCATTTGTAAGCGATTACTGCAGCAAATGATGAAAGATGTGAAATAAAAATGTGGAAGAGAATAGACAGGACAGCGAAACAAAAGAAGAGAATAGCGAAACAAAAGAAGAGAATAATAAGCAGCTTTGGAGATTCTATTAACATTCAAAGACATACATTAATTAGTAACGTGTTATGTAAACGTTGTAAATCATCGTTGGAGGAAAAACGACGTGACACAAAGGTAGTGATATCTATTCAATAATAATTTTGTCGGGTACATTACGGGCAGCAGCGATCACTTCTTAACGAAACAAATACGTAAATTATTTAACGAAACAAAATATTGATAAAGACGCATTTCACAGCAACTACGACTACTGGCGCATCCAGCGATCTGCGGATACACACTGAGTGCCCCCTGTGCCCCTTAGATGATTCTAGATGACGGAAGGTGGGAGGGGTCGGTTACAGTGCGTAGCGCGTAGATCGTTGCTGGTGTATCAACTTTTTAATCTGAGTTCATCGAGGTCACGAAAGCTAAATGAAACTACGGATAGTGTTAAAAATTTTTAATCTGGCAGCTGCTCTCTGTAATGAACTATTTATTTTATTATGTTCAGTTCATGGCAAGTCAACACTGTCGTTTAATAAAGTTAAGATAAGTTTCTGTAAGTTTGTGTACGTTTCTGTAAGTCCTGGAAGGTTCTGTAAGTCCCTGTAAGTTTCTTTAAGTTTCTGTAAGTTTGTGTAAGTTTCTGTAAGTACCTGTAAGTTTCTGTAAGTCCCTGTATATTTGAGTAAGTTTGTCTAAACTTCTGTAAGTTTGTGTAAGTTTGTGTAAATTTGTGTAATAGTTGTATTGAAAATTTGATGTCGCTGTTGCCCGAAATACAAGGGAAGCGTTCAGTCACTGAGAATCCTAACTCGATTTTTGGAAAAATGAGTGGAAACAATATATATTTTGAAAACATGAGTGGAAACAATATATATTTTGAAAACATGAGTGGAAACAATATATATTTTGAAAACATGAGTGGAAACAATATATATTTTGAAAACATGAGTGGAAACAATATATATTTTGAAAACATGAGTGGAAACAATATATATTTTGAAAACATGAGTGGAAACAAACAATATACATTAAACAAAATGTTACCAAAAATCCTCAGAATATCATAGCCCAAAAAGATCACCAATGTAGCCATCCTGAGAGAAATGAATGTAAAAGAAAACTGGCCAAACAGCATGGTTCTTTCAAGTAAACTACAATATTTTGCCCATATCAAACGTCATGGCAGCCTAGAGAAGACCATAATGGAGTGGATAATGCCAGGGTGACGAACAAAAGAAGGACCAAAAAGAAAATGGACGCAGGACATCAAATACCACATGAATATGACAGTAACAGAAGGAGGAAGACTTCTCCAAGAAAGAAGTTTCGAAAGTCTGTTACGACTGCTACATCTTGTTCAGGATATGCTACTTGATGATGATGATGACGATGATGGGACAAAATTGAATAATGAATATGGGGTATATGTTGGGCAAATGTGGCCTGATCACGTGATAACAGTCCATGTTTTTAACAGTAGGTTTGATTTTATTGAGCTTTCATGACGAGGAGATTTTTAAGCCATTCCACCCCCCCCCCCATATCAGTTTTCTGCGTGCAAACCCTTGACATTTTCTATCCCTTGCATATCTGTTATCATCGACGGTACTATAAGACCTACCCTTGCATATCCGTGACCATTGAGGGTACTATAAGACCTACCCTTGCATATCCGTGACCATGGAGGGTACTATAAGACCTACCCTTGCATATCCGTGACCATGGAGGGTACTATAAGACCTACCCTTGCATATCCGTGACCATCGACGGTACTATAAGACCTACCCTTGCATATCCGTGACCATGGAGGGTACTATAAGACCTACCCTTGCATATCCGTGACCATGGAGGGTACTATAAGACCTACCCTTGCATATCTGTGACCATGGAGGGTACTATAAGACCTACCCTTGCATATCCGTGACCATGGAGGGTACTATAAGACCTACCCTTGCATATCCGTGACCATGGAGGGTACTATAAGACCTACCCTTGCATATCCGTGACCATGGAGGGTACTATAAGACCTACCCTTGCATATCCGTGACCATGGAGGGTACTATAAGACCTACCCTTGCATATCCGTGACCATGGAGGGTACTATAAGACCTACCCTTGCATATCCGTGACCATGGAGGTTACTATAAGACCTACCCTTGCATATCCGTGACCATGGAGGGTACTATAAGACCTACCCTTGCATATCCGTGACCATGGAGAGTACTATAAGACCTAACTGCAAAAAGTAAAGAAGTCTTGTTCAGTATGTTTTTGATTATTGTCACGCTTTCCATTAACTACTATTTATATACTTGGAGTGGCCTTGAATATTTTTTATTAAATGTAGGACAATACCCCTCCCTAAAAATAAATATAAATATATATATAAAAATTGGTTAATATAAATAGGATAGCGCCTATGTGTGCCGGGGGCCCGAAAGGGGAGCAAAGAATAGCAACACTGTTTACTTTACACGCATGTCGTAAAAGGCGACTAAAGAGGTTTATGGGATGGAGTTGGCTGTCCCATCCCATATAGGGTCAGTGACACAAAGCCATGCTGACGTCGGATTTGTCAGGCCGAAAGGCGCAGATATCGCAGCAATGCTGTAAACAATGGCACAACGCATTCCGTTCTCCGGACTACATCCTGCTAATCTGCAGGAGTTTGAGAACGAACGCAGAAGAAGAAGAAATAGGATAGATCGAGGAGTTATAACACACAAAAAAGAGACAGTAGCCAGGATTTGAACCAGGCCAGATCAACTGGTACTTATTCGCCTCGCAACTTGAGTCAACACGTATTCCGAATTCGACCACAACGCATCTCTTAATGATCAGTAATGTTCGGATCCCCCACCCCCCCCCCCCCCCAACTGAATCATTACCGCGGCCTTGTTTTCTGCTGAAGCACTGTTTACTTGGTTATTTACCAGTCTCTATTTGAATGCTTGCTTCCAAAAACCACATTTTTCGGGTTTGCTGTGCTTGTTAACTCTGTCTATCCCGAAAAGGTTTTAGTGCAGCAGATTACAAGCTATACCTTAAATCTGACTACCGCTGGAATCTTGAAGATTTCTCCGCGCCAACACTAACACAGGATTATTTCTTTTCTCGCTTTCCCTCACTCTCTCGGTCGCAATTTCCGGATAGAAAATGGCGTTCCAGTGTTACTGGTGGATCTATCTTGACGTCTGTGGTTACCAATCGTAATTGAAAATAGCGTGGTTATATCCCTTCCTCACACACAGAGGCGGATTTTCTGATCAAGTGGCAGGAGAAATGACAGATTCAAGGTTTGCCAATGTTGGATAAACATCATTTCAGTATTTGACTGCTAATGACCAAAGACTGGAGAGAATAATCAAGGAAAAAAAAAAGATGACTTTAGACGCGAATAATGACGACTAAAATGGGTTTAATAAAAATATAGATATTAAAAAATGATAAAAAATGATGTGAAATAGATGTGAAATAGATGTGGAATAGATGTGGAATAGATGTGGAATAGATGTGGAGATATAATAGAGGTAGTCCGTAGATTAGAAGGAGGTTTGGGGGTTTAAACAACCTCTTCCTCTCATTTAGCAACATTAACATAAAAGAAACTGAGGTTTAAACTATTTCGTATTGTCTTTCCCCAGGATTCTGCTGTTGATCATGTCCACACTTGGCGTTAAGCGTAGGGGTAGGAGCCTTAGTTGTCGTTCCAAGACATGTGTCGCATTGGTTGTGTTGAGTCAATGTTTGTTCAATGTTATTTTGATGTTTTCTATCCACCTTCTCGTCTATTTCTTGATCTAGTTTGGACTTTATGTCTGGATATTCTTTTATTATACTCTCTTATTGCTATGTGCTCTTATTGCTATGTGCTCTTATTGCTATGTGCTCTTATTGCTATGTGCTCTTATTGCTATGTGCTCTTATTGCTATGTGCTCTTATTGTTATGTGCTCTTATTGCTATGTGATCTTATTGCTAAGTGCTCCTATTGCTATGTGCTCTTATTGCTATGTGCTCTTATTGCTATGTGCTCTTATTGCTATGTGCTCCTATTGATATGTGCTCTTATTGCTATGTGCTCTTATTGCTATGTGATCTTATTGCTATGTGCTCTATTGCTATGTGCTATTATTGATATGTGCTCTTATTGCTATGTGCTCTTATTGCTATGTGCTCTTATTTCTATGTGCTCTTATTGCTATGTGTTCTTATTGCTATGTGCTCTTATTGCTATGTGCTCTTATTGCTATGTGCTCTTATTGATATGTGCTCTTATTGCTATGTGCTCTTATTGCTATGTGCTCCTATTGCTATGTGTTCTTAATGCTATGTGCTCTTACTGGATATTTGTTTTGGGTTCATTCATATAAGATTACTGAACCATTTTACTTGTTTCTCCCTAGCTTTATATGTACGACAAGCCACTAAAACAGGCAATTAGTGATGCTCCTTCTGCCAATAAACTACTGAAACAACCAGTTTTATAGTGACTGCTAAATAATGATACGATCCATAGCTGTTTAGTCGTAGGGTGTGGCAAGTCACATCTATATTTCGCTCGGACATTTGTGTGGTGTGGTCATTTCTTCTCGTCGTCTTTTGATGTTATGTGCTTATCTTGATAACGGCCTTTTGGTCGAAACGTTGATTATGTTCTATGTATTGTTATTTATTGTTTACACAACTTGCGCTCACATGTCTAGTTAAATGGTCGGAAGGATAGAAATTAACACATCGCAACGTAAGTCAATACGTCGCAACTTGAATCTATCTATACGTTGTGGCCCCTGTTTGTCTTGCGGCGTCAGGGGTGGAAGAGTTCTCTGGAGATGGCCTTCTTGTGTGCTGTTTGTAAGCTTGTTCCTGTGGCTTCTTTGATTTTTGTGATCTACTTTTACATTGTCTGCCTATAGCTTTATAACCGTTATGTCTATGTGTCATGACCATTTGTGGCATGCTGTCTGTCGGTAGTCTGGAAGCGTGTGAAAACCACTTGATCTGTTGTCTTTTGATGTGTTCCAATACTGGTATTGTTTTGGTTATCTGTCTGATGTTATCGTTTCTAATTCTATCTCTTAACGACACTCCGAGTATTCTTCGTAGACATGTCATTTCTGTTGTCACTATTTATCTTTTGTCTTGTGCTGTCATTGTCCAGGTTTGGCACTGGTAGCATAGTGATGGAATAATAATAGTCTTGTATAATGCAACTTTAGTGTCTATGTTTACATTTTAAACAAGTAAAAAAACATAACTTGAATAAACAAGTCAAAAAACACAACTTGAATAAACAAGTAAAAAATCCTACATACTTCTATATTATGTTATTTTGGAAAGTTCTGAACATCAGTTCGCAAATCAAGATTCTGGATACCTCTGTCTATGGCAGATCTGGTATCTTTAGCTTTAATTGACACCATTCTGATGCAGTCATAGATTCGTTGGGCAGGTCATCTGGTACTTATGCTAGATCATCGCCTGCCAAATATACTTTTCTATGGTGAGTTGCATGCATAATGTTCAACGTTCTCAAGGTGGCTAAAAGAAACCTTACAAAGACTCGTTAAAGACCTCATTGAAAGTCTCTGAAATAGACCAAGATACATGGCAACAAGTTAAACAAAATAGAGCTACATGACGCTTTACAGTAGAAAGCACAGTACATTGTGAAAAGAGGAGAAATGCATCAGCGTAACAATAAAGAGTTGGGTGCAAAGGATACCTCACTACTCTCGTGCGGTCTCAGGGTGAACTTATACAAAGAAACCAAAATGTATCTCCTCGTGGAAAACCCTGGGAACAGAAATACACCTGCTCGTGCTGTGTCCTTGGCTAAAAATGTTGGAGATCGTTTCCGTGAATGTGGAGACAGTACATGGAATGAGAATTGATTGCTAAAATATAGGTAATATATCCGACACCTCTGCGCCAACACATACAACGACACTGTCGACACATAGTGATACAGGTCTGTTCTGCTGGAGCACTGGAGGGGCTGCCTATGAAGTAATATAGACTATGGAGAATTGATGAAATTGTTTTAGAATTTTAAGAACATCCTGCTGAAGACAGAATTCAAGGAACCGGCCCCCCTGCCTGTGTAAATTTCGGAGCAGAGGAAACGGATCGTAGAAGATATTACCGAATTCATATGTGTCGAGCTAATGGCGAAAATAAAATCTAGTAGGGCCATTGTCCTGCTGCAAAAGAGATCCGGCGGGAGTTTGAGAATGAAGACGAAAAAGATGGTAGAAGATGTTTCAAAGTTTGAGAACCTCCTGCTGATGACTGAATTCATGGAGACGGCCCTCCTGTCTAAATAAACCTCGGAGCATAGGAAACTGATGGTAGAAGATGTTTGAGAGTTTGAGGACCTCCTACTAATGACTGAATTCACGGAGACGGCCATCCTGTCTAAATAAACTTCGGGGCATATAACACTAATGGTAGAAGATGTTTTAGAGTTTAAGGACCTCCTGCTGATGTTTTAGTTTTAATTGTGGTCTCTGTACCAACATATTCCGCTAATGTTAATAGACATAACCCCACAAAATGTCTGCGTATATTTTAAAAAAAACTAAGAGTTTAATCAATTAAGATGCAAGGGAATTCAATAACCATCTTCCACAGCTTCCGTTTGTGACTGAAGATATAGTCATTGATTTCTCTTCCAATTAAATTTATCGCCATCGTGACCTCATTTTCAGTTAGTTGGTCTAGCTCAGTGTTTCCCAATGTGGGGCCCACACCCCACAAGGGGTGGGGGATTTGATTGTTCAAGTGGGCAATTCGATCAAATTAGGCTGCATTTAGGGAATAGTTCAATTTTTGAATAACAAAAATTATGTATATGTTATATAATGCATGGGACATCAGAATTTTAGAAAGACTTAGGTAGGGCATCGTAAAAAGAAAAGTTGAGAAACACTGGTCTCGCTTTATGATAGATTCCTTAAAAATGTCTGGAGCGCATCTGGTATTTATGTTTGTGTATTCATCAAATTCATCAACATGAATTTATAGTGAAATTAACGACTGCGTTGTATATACAGTATATATATATATATATATATATATATATATATATATAGTGTGAAATCCCTATATAGCGCATCCTTTTATAACACACATTCCTATATAACAGCACTTTTCAAAACCGTCAATTTGATTTATCCTTTATAGTTTGTACTGTATATAGCGTATTCCTGTTATTACATACATATTTCGTCGATCCGAACCTAGTTGTTATAATGTATATTATATATATATATATATATATATACATGTTTATTTGATAGTTATATGTTTGTATGCAATAATGTGAAAAAATTTCAAAGTATTGATGGATAGAGAAGTTGCACAAAGTGTAAATGTGTTCTGGATGTGAATGTCTTGGACTTCAATTGATCAGTGTCAAGATCAACCGATTCACTTGGTAGAAACGATAAGTCCGCGAGAATAATTTTTTTCTATTTGTGGGCACAAATTTGTATCGACTTTAGGAATAATTTATACAAAGCTGTGTCCTGAAGGATATGATAGCCAGGGCAGGAGAAAGAGAATGTTGGTGGTCCGTTGTAGCCAATCAGCAGAAAGAGAATGTTGGTGGTCCGTTGGAGCCAATCAGCAGATAGAGAATGTTGGTGGTTCGTTGTAGCTAATCAAGAGATAGAGAATGTTGGTGGTCCGTTCTAGCCAATCAAGAGAATGTTGGTGGTCCGTTGTAGCCAATCAAGAGATTGAAAATGTTGGTGGTCCTTTCTAGCCAACCAAGAGAAAGAATGTTGGTGGTCCGTTGTAGGCAATTAAGAGAAAGAGAATGTTGGTGGTCTCTTGTATCCAATCAACAGAAATAAAACGTTGGTGGTCCGTTGTAGCCAATGAAGAGATATAGAATGTTGGTGGTCCGTTGTAGCCAATCAAGAGAAAGAGAATATTGGTGGTCCCTTGTAGCCAATCAAGAGAAAGAGAATGTTGGTGGTCCGTTGTAGCCAATAATCTTGAAAGAAGAGAGAAAAAGAACCGCAGATCGCAAAAAAGAAACTCACCGCAAAAAGTCAACATAGAGAGCTCAATATTGGGTATACGTAATACAGAAGAACTACATAAATTTGTAACGAGGAGTTCAACATGGAAAGAAATGACTACGGATTGTACTATCTTTGGTCCAAGGGAACAAACCAACCAAAATATTTGTGATATAGTAAACTGATGGTGATGTACTAAACTATACGTGGTATTAAAAACTATATGTGATATATAAAACTATACGTGGTATAGAAAACTATAGGTGACCTGATGTTCGTCCATCACAAGTGATGATGACCATTTGTTATATCCACTTTTGAAAATTAAATTAGAGTTATGTCCTTGATTATGAGTTCGTAGATGGCTAATGAGCCCTATTCGAGCTGTAAATGTCCTTGTACAGTTCGGGCATGGAATGACCACTTTAGACGGATCTTCGTCTATCCGTGACTTTCTAGCTATTCCCCGCTTTTGAGCTGCTGCATTTGTCCTCTTTTCACAAGATGATGCGCTCTTTTTTATTTTAGAACGCCATGTTGATCTATTCTGTGCAAGTTCTTCCAATGTATCGTGGTCTATTTCAGAGGCTTTCAGTGAGGTCTTTAATGAGTCGTAACGCTTCTTTGGCCACCTTGAGATCGTGTACCCTTCTCCAGCTCACCATAGAGAAGTATCTTTGGCAGGCGTTGGTCTGGCATACGCAACAAATGACCTGCCCAACGAATCTTTGTCTGCATCAGGATAGTGTCAATACCAGCTCTATCAAAGACAGTGGTATCTGGAATCTTGTCTTGCCATCTGATGTTCATAACTATTCTGAGACAAGTTATGTGAAAATGATTGATTTTTTCCCTATGATGTCTATACACAGTCCATGTGTCAGGTGATCTAGAAAACTATAGGTGATATAGAAAACTATAGATGATATAAAAACTATAGGTGATTTAGAAAACTATAGGTGATATAGAAAACTATAGGTGATACAGAAAACTATAGGTGATACAGAAAACTATAGGAGATTTAGAAAACTATAGGTGATTTAGAAAACTATAGGTGATACAGAAAACTATAGGTGATTTAGAAAACTATAGGTGATTTAGAAAACTATATGTGATATAGAAAACTATATGTGGTATAGAAAACTATAGGTTATCTAGAAAACTATAGGTGATATAGAAAACTGTAGGTGATACAGAAAATTAAAGGTGGTATAGAAAACTAAAGGTGATCTAGAAACTCTAGATGATGTAAAGATACCTGTGAGAATTGTGGAATCTGCAGGTGAAATATACACAGAAACAGATGTAAGATTTGAACAACCGAAAGTGTGCTGTTCAGTGTAATGAGACAGTTATACGAGAAATGATCGAGATATAAATACAATAGGACATGAGACACCTAAATTAGTAAAGTTAAGTAGGAATCGTTGCAACATAAATGACTTACATTGACTAAAATATCGGAAGAAAATTGGTTTTTTCCGTAACAGGCGGGAAGTATTGTAGTTTTCTCAGACAACTAAAACATAAATTAAGTAAATCATTTGTTGAAATGATCTAATCTCCCAATGGAGATTTCTCGTAAAACGTTAGTTATTAACATTTACACCAGTTCTGATGTTGTAAGGAAATTTTGATTGAAATTCTACATTTGTGAAGAAATAGAAACGCAGATTTGATTTGGTGTCTTGTTCGAAGATAAAACATACAGGATGGGCGACTGTTCGGTTTAAAATTGTCCAGGCACTCACCCACGACATCAATCATTGGACTGCGATCTAGGGGAGAATCTATTGTACATTGTAGAAGAGGTTTTTTTAAAATTGGTAGCATGATCCGCGGGCCACTTACTAAGCCTCCGCGGGCCGGATTTGGCCCGCGGGCCGCCAATTAATAGCCCTGATCTAGACTGTTCAGAAAGTAATGGATACCTACTAAACGTATTTACACTGCCTAGATAATAATTGAACTAATGTGGAGGTGTTGAAAGAGTCAAATGCGAAACGGACCTTAATAAATAATATAAGAAAAAGATAGTCTTAATTTTTCCCGTA
Source organism: Meghimatium bilineatum (assembly GCA_034231615.1). NCBI lineage: Eukaryota > Metazoa > Mollusca > Gastropoda > Stylommatophora > Philomycidae > Meghimatium > Meghimatium bilineatum. The sequence continues at coordinate 17,152,366 of CM067302.1, forward strand.
CATGTCGCGGCGTCTGTTATGACAAAGCGACCTTTATGTCCACATCCCATAGAAAGCCTCCGTGCACTCTTTAACAGGAAAGTATGCAGTAACGAACGTATTTTTATATATCACTTTAAAGTTGGGCAAAGCTAGTAACACATTCTATAACTGACGGACTGACTAGCTAACTGACTAACTAACTGTAATATTTATAATCGAATCCTAGATCACCAGATTAAGGACTCCATCGCACTATAAAGCTACCCACTTAAGTAATGAAAAATACGCTGCTTCAATGAGAGCAACCGCCAAATATTGCCTATTGGTGAAAGGCATGGCTTAAGTATGGTTAAAGATTCAAGTTTTTGGTTTGTGACTTTTTTGTGTTCTATGACTCAATTTTCTCTTTCAACGCCATTGTATATCTTCATTGTATTGTTTCACATTAATTTTCGTTTCGATAAATTATTCTTACTTTTCAAAGGTGTTATATTTGTCGTCATCATCATCATTAGATGCCACGACGTAGGCGATCATGACTCTCCACAGCTCCCTATCTCTAGCTTTATGTATCAATATCGTTGTTGTTTTCCTGTCGTGCCAGGTTGTCAAACTGTCTAATATTTTCTCACGTTGTCGCCCTCTGTCTCTGTTGCCTTCAATCTTGTCTGTTGTGACTATGTTCTCTAAACCTGCCTGTCTCATAAAGTGGCCATAAAAGTAAGATTGTCATTTTCTTATATTATTGATTAAGGTCCGTTTAACATTTGACTCTTTCAACACCTTTACATTAGTTTTTCTGGCAGTCCATGGCATTCTCAGCGTTCTTCTGTAGAAACATATCTCTATTTGTTGTATGTTTATAAGAAAGTCGCGAATATTTAGATCTTCCTGCCTGTGTTTATAATAAATTTGCAATTACAAGAAAAGAATTGGGAACATTCATTCAAACAGACACAAATCACCACAGGAAACCAGAACTGCACGTTTCGCAATAAAAAACGAGATTTAGCAGACAATAGTAGCGGAAATTGTCGGCAGATTTGACACTGTTTGCGCATGTCACGATCTTCAAACAATGACGCAGACAGAAGACTTGAGAAATAACAATAACCTTTAAGAGAGAACTTAGCATTGTTCTGGAGTTGAATATTATTAGATATTTCTAACATTATTTCTCGTTTGAAGCTTGAATTAGAGAACTGTGTATTTTAGTTACATTTGAACAGTGTGTTTGTATGCGGAGGGATGGTGGTTGGATGGAATTAAAACTTGCATTTTCGTGGAAAAGGCTTGCAACCTCATCCGTCCCCTCCTCCGCCAAAGACGGATGTGTTGGGACAGTGGCGCAAATAAAACGGCAATACAACGCATTTCCATTTTCTGGACTACATTCAACTGGAAATCTTGTAGGACTATTGTTTTGTTACAAGAGAAATCCAGCGGGAGTTTGAGAATGAACGCTGAAGAAGAAGGAGATCCCCTCCTTAGAAACTGTACATAAATTATGTCAATATTTTTGGTGTCACTTTTTGTCAACAATTGTCTAGAATTCAGGGCCACCCTCGCTTGTCAACAACTGTCTAGAATTCAGGCTCCCCAATCCCTTGTCAACAACTGTCTAGAATTCAGGACCCCTCCCTTGCCAACAACTGTCTAGAATTCAGGCCCCCCCTCCCTTGTCAACAACTGTCTAGAATTCAGGCCCCCTCCCTTGCCAACAACTGTCTAGAATTCAGGCCCCCCTCCCTTGCCAACAACTGTCTAGAATTCAGGGACCCCACTCTCATCCCTTATGCCAAAAAATTGTAACCCCACTTAAACCCCCAACAAAATTCAAAATAAAAAAATTAACAGGCAAAGTACAAGAAATTTGATATTTTTTTCTCCATAATTTTATAAAACATTTTCAAATTCATGCTATTTGATTAATGCAGAGAAAAGAAAAGAATATTGTTGACGTCAACATTTATCAAATCCGCTATCATCCTTCTTAACAATTGTCAAGCATTATTTACTCCCTTTAATCCTAGTTATTTAGTTATTCCTCTAGACTTACGTAAAGCACAGGTTTATATATCGTCTCAATGGGACACCATAGACTATAACAAAAACTAGTGGGTAATGATGGGCAATGATGAGCACACAAGAATCATAAAAATTACAATACACAAATCATATTCAACGTTTCAACCAAAAGGTCTTTATCAAGACACAAACAAAACATTAAAAGACGACGAATAGAAAAATTATCACAACGTCCAACGGAAATATGGAAATGATATGCCGGAAGGTCAGAAAGTACATAAAAACGTAAATATATGTGGAAACGAATTTTTCTATTCGTCGTCTTTTAATGTTTTGTTTGTGTCTTGATAAAGACCTTTTGGTTGAAACGTTGAATATGATTTGTGTATTGTAATTTTTATGATTCTTGTGTGCTCATCATTGCCCATCATTACCCACTAGTTTTTGTTATAGTCTATGGTGTCCCATTGAGACGATATATAAACCTGTGCTTTACGTAAGTCTAATTGTTGTTACGTTTCACGCAGTTACCTTGTATTGATTATTCCTCTAGGGCCAAACAGCGACACTTATCGTGACTGATGTAACTTAAGATTTGTCCCTCTACATATGTTTTGAATCACCAGCGAAAAAAAGAGCAGCCGAGATCAATAACACTATCGGTAAATAGGGATACATATTGATCAGATACAAACAGAAAAGACAAAAGAATAAAAGCAGAACAGAAATGAATAAAAACGTTTCTACAATACCCTAGAAACCAAAAATTAATTAAGACGATATTAACCGCCTACTTAGACAGATGGCGTTAGCTTCTCGTGCCCCTGCCAAGTTCGTGGGATCATGAACCTCGTACAAGCCTCGGTATTTGCTAAGATCGTGGTTCAAGTCGACTAGTAGTGTCGGCATCATAAAATATAGCTTAATTTCTAGCAAGCTTAAGGCGCGTGCAAACACGAGAAAATTTTAGCTAATTTCGCTCAAAATGGCCAATAAAATTTGACCAGATTGGTACCTGGAAACGGTGGGGACCAATCTGTGATTCTAAAATTACCAGGTATTTCAAAATACTGTGTTAACAAAAGTTGTGTGGTATTTGGTTCAATCATTCTACTTCTGTTGTAATTCTTTCATCATTATTAGCATCTGTCATAATTTGTTGTTTGTACTGTCATCCTTCGTATGATCTGCATTTCTTCCACCTGCATCTTTCTTCCTTATTATCACCTTCCTTTCTTTCACCTGAACTTTCTTTCTCACTTACTGTTTTTTTTAATTATGCGCCAGTGCTAGTGTAATTCTAGGTTATCTGCCCTCTGACCATCAAATCGGAGTTTCGAACCCACTTGTTTTTCGTGCTTTAAAATAAAAATTATGATTACATTTTTGTTCATGAAAATACGTGTCATCTATCCTAGGATCTGGTATGTTTACCAACCCCTACATTAAATCCACACTGTCTTATGGGCTAGTACGGGAATGAACCAGGCTAAGACAGTAAAATCCTGCAAAAACTTCCTGAAGGGAGAACCTAAGGAAGTGGACGATGTATTAAACCATCTTCTTGGATCTAATGCAGTTCTGCTTGCTTCCAAGCGTATTGGCATTGTCTTTTCCTTGAAGCTAATCAACAAAATCATCATCACCACCATCATCAGCATCAACAACGCGGAGAAGGAGTTAGTGCAAACGTACATGGCACTTTTTCTATAAGCAATGATATATGATATGTGACATGTGATATGTGATATTATGACGGTCTCCCATTCCATTTTAAATCTGTCACTAGCCTGCTTCCTGATAATCTGTTAAAAAAACGCAATAACCATCATCATAACCATCATCATTACCATCATCATAACCATCATCATAACCATCATCATTACCATCATCATTACCATCATCATAACCATCATCATTACCATCATCATTACCATCATTATTACCATCATCATTACCATCATCATTACCATCATCATTACCATCATCATTACCATCATCATTACCATCATCATTACCATCATCATCATTACCATCATCATTACCATCATCATCGTCATTGCCATCATCATAACCATCATCATTACCATCATCATTACCATCATCATCATTACCATCATCATTACCATCATCATTACCATCATCATTACCATCATTATCATCATCATTACCATCATCATCATCATCATCATTATCATTATTACCATCATCATAACCATCATCATAACCATCATCATCGTCATTGCCATCATCATAACCATCATCATTACCATCATCATTACCATCATCATCATTACCATCATCATTACCATCATTATCATCATCATTACCATCAACATCATCATCATCATTATCATTATTACCATCCTCATAACCATCATCATTACCATCATCATTATCATTATTACCATCATCATTACCATCATTATCATCATCATTACCATCATCATCATCATCATCATCATTATCATTATTACCATCATCATAACCATCATCATTACCATCATCATCGTCATTGCCATCATCATAACCATCATCATTACCATCATCATTACCACCATCATCATTACCATCATCATTACCATCATCATTACCATCATCATTACCATCATCATTACCATCATCATTACCATCACTATCATCATCATTACCATCATCATAACCATCATCATTACTATCATCATCATCATTACCATCATCATTACTATCATCATCATCATCATCATTACCATCATCATTACCATCATCATTACCATCATATCCATCATTATCCAACACTTACAAGATTAAAAACTCTCCCGCCGAAGACGAATATGTTGGACAAATGGCTCAACTAAAACGGCGACACAACGCAATTTCGATTTTCTGGACTATATCCTCATGGAAATCTCGTAGGACCAATGTCCTGTTATAAGAGAGAACAAGTGGAAGTTCAAGAATGAACGCTGAAGAAGAAGAAGAAGTACCAGGGCTCCGACACGCAACCACACTCCGTCACACAAAAATTAAGACGATCTTTCGATTACCACAATTCCAAAGGATTGGTATGAGGGTGCGGCGTGCTCATTGGGAAACTGTGGAGTATCGGTAATGGCATAATCAACTTTTCATAAATTACGTCCACAACTAGGGGGAACTAGGGAGCTCCGCTGTCAAGCTTTGATGTGGTCACTAAAGGTCTAGAGAAAACGAAGACGACCAAAGAAACTTTACGTAGAACTATTACAAGGGAACGTTACACCATCGGTATCAGAAACAATGAAGATCTAAAGCAAATTGCAATGAGAAGAGAAACATGGAAATCTATGAAATCCGCCCTATGTTACCTATGTTACCTATGTTATATAGGTAAATATAATCAATAAACCTGTGGTGTGAAAAATTTGATCACCGTTTTAAGGAAAAACTGATTATTTATGTGTGAAAAATTTGATCACCTTTTTTGTGAAAAAAATCGTTTTTTACAGGCTTTTTCGCCAACTTCCTATTACTAAATATACAGATTCGGTTTGATGGGAGTGAGGTTTAAACTCCCCTCTTCCTTATCTACGGACCTAACTGGTCACAACAGTTGACTAATCATCATCAAGTGACGTCTCCTCAACGAAGGTTGACTGCTGCAGTCCCCCAACATCCCCTCCAACAGTTGCCTGGCCTATGATTATTCCAGCCTTTGGCATGAGACACAAATTATACTCAGTTACCAATGAACAAGAATCGGATGTACTGGACCAGATAAGATAAATGAAGTAGACAGGTTTCTGCAGTCATGTATACGTTGAAGTACCGCCGTGATTATATGTCCTTTACATGCAACATTCAAAGCTGAGACAGCGCATAATCATAGTGATGATGTAGAACGCTGCAGTTACCTCGTCCATCACCTCTTTCCTAACCTCCTACTTCTACTCCCTCAGCAACACCAACCTCGCTCTCACCTTTCAGATAATAATTCCGACGATAAATCATACTCTCCCACTTTCTCCGCACACAGATATCTCAACAATAAATCGTCCAATCAGACTAACCCCAAATCACGTGATATCTGCCGGTCTTATCGCAGTCTCATCCTTTGCAATATTTCTTTTTAAACTCTCCAAACAGAAGAATGGTGCAAACATTGAAAGTAATTGATATCTGTACAACGACTTGTTAGAACAATTTGAGACTTGACATTTCAATACATATTTGCATAAAAACTTGACAGACAAGTACAGATGTATTGTTGTTTTAAGAGTCTAGACCAGTGTTTCTCAAAGTTCACGATATCGCTGCCAAGTTGACGATAAGATAAGACTACAGGCTCGTTATTAGGTCAATAAGTGTTGCGGGTGTGGGGGGGGGGGAGGGAGGACAATTAAACTTTAGAGAACATTCAACTAATCAGAAATTTAAAAAAACTACTTAAAAAAAAAAAAAACAAGAAACTTCAGTAACTGTACATGCTTGTTTAGGCAGGCAATTTAATAACTTTATATGCTTGTTTAGGCAGGCAACTTAATAACTTTACATGCTTGTTTAGGCAACTTCAATAACTGTACATGCTTGTTTAGGCAACTTCAATAACTTTACATGCTTGTTTAGGCAGACAACTTCAGTAAATTTACATGCTTGTTTAGACAGGCAACTTAATAACTTTACATGCTTGTTTAGGCAACTTCAGTAACTTTACATGCTTGTTTAGGCAACTTCAGTAACTTTACATGCTTGTTTAGGCAGGCAACTTAATAACTTTACATGCTTGTTTAGGCAACTTCAATAACTGTACATGCTTGTTTAGGCAACTTCAATAACTTTACATGCTTGTTTAGGCAGACAACTTCAGTAAATTTACATGCTTGTTTAGACAGGCAACTTCAGTAAATTTACATGCTTGTTTAGGCAACGTCAACTATTTTACATGCTTGTTTAGGCAACTTCAATCACATAGATATATCTATAGATCTTGTTTATTGTTCACATATCTATCTTTATAGATCTTGTTTATTGTTCACATAGATATATCTATAGATTTTGTTTATTGTTCACATATCTATCTCTATAGATCTTGTTTATTGTTCACATAGATATATCTATAGATTTTGTTTATTGTTCACATATCTATCTTTATAGATATTGTTTATTATTCACATATCTATCTTTATAGATATTGTTTATTATTCACATATCTATCTTTATAGATCTTGTTTATTGTTCACATAGATATATCTATAGATCTTTTTTATTGTTCACATAAAAATATCTGTATATCTTGTTTATTGTTCACACATCTATCTTTATAGATCTTGTTTATTGTTCACACATCTATCTTTATAGATCTTGTTTATTGTTCACATAGATAGATCTATATATCTTGTTTATTGTTCACATATCTATCTCTATAGATCTTGTTTATTGTTCACATAGATAGATCTATATATCTTGTTTATTGTTCACATATCTATCTCTATAGATCGTGTTTATTGTTCACATATCTATCTCTATATATCTTGTTTATTGTTCACATAGATAGATCTATATATCTTGTTTATTGTTCACATATCTATCTTTATAGATCTTGTTTTTTGTTCACATATATCTATATTGATCTTGTTTACTGTTCACATATCTATCTCTATAGATCTTGCTTACTGTTCACATATATACCGTCCTATAGCCCTCATGGATCTGTCCGGGACACAAATTCTACATTTCTACATGACACACAGAGAGGCCATATTGCGAACGTTTAAAACCAATGAAAGAGACAATTATTGATTTCAATAACATTATATCTGCACTGTCTGTGTAAAGATAAAGGTATGTCCCATGACAGAAAAGGTATGTCCCATGACAGAAAAGGTATGTCCCATGACAGAAAAGGTATGTCCCATGACAGAAAAGGTATGTCCCATGACAGAAAAGGTATGTCCCATGACAGAAAAGGTATGTCCCATGACAGAAAAGGTATGTCCCATGACAGAAAAGGTATGTCCCATGACAGAAAAGGTATGTCCCATGACAGAAAAGGTATGTCCCATGACAGAAAAGGTATGTCCCATGACAGAAAAGGTATGTCCCATGACAGAAAAGGTATGTCCCATGACAGAAACCTGCCATCAGGGATGAACATAACTCTTTATTTACTAAGCTGCAGCAATTATTACTTGGGGTAATCAGTTTCCTTTCCTGCTTTTCCCTGCTGTATTTACCTCCCTCAACTCATGCGTCAGGTACTCATTTATAGCTTCTTCTTCTGCGTTCAGCATGTGGTCATGCTATACCATCAGACCTGTCATCAAGACGAAGTCCACTGTCTTCTCCAGGTCAGAGCGGCTGCCCCATAGATTTTGATTCAAGTCTGTATCCTCTGGCCAGGTCTGCTGTCTTTGCTCTTTGTATGTTGGGCAGTCCTAAAGTATGTGTTCTGGAGTCTGGGTTCCGAATCCACATGGACATTCATCTGTGTATGAGATCCTAATCAATAAAGGTGACCCAACAGTCTGCAGTGTCCTGTTCTAAGGCGAAATATTGTGGTCTGTTGATATCTTTGGAGGAGAAGTATTGCATCATGTTCGTATTCCTTATCCATTTCTTTCTGTGGTAGTGTGAAGTGAGAAATCGCAATACGGATTTTTAAAAGTTTGTCCGGACGTGGTTTTGAAACTAGCACGCTGTAACCCGCTGATAGCAAGCAAGCTTACAGCTAGGCTACAGCGCTTCCATGCACTGTCTGTGTATAAATGGCTTAATTTCATCATTGACGTCAAGTCATGGGTCCTGAGCAGGCTTCATCACAGCGACCATCGTTTATACGCTCATAACAGTTATACAGCTTTATCCATCCATCCATCTATCCATCCATCCATCCATCCCTCCATCCGTCCGTCCGTCCGTCCGTCCACCCATCCATCCATCCATCCATCCATCCATCCATCCATCCATCCATCCATCCATCCATCCATCCATCCATCCATCCATCCATCCATCCATCCATCCATCCATCCATCCATCCATCCATCCATCCATCCATCCATCCATCCATCCATCTATCTATCTATCTATCTATCTATCTATCTATCTATCTATCTATCTATCTATCTATCTATCTATCTATCTACGTTCCTCCTGAAAGCAACGGCAAACTATAGGAGTATAGTCACAGTGCCAACACATTGTCTATGGTTGTGATGAAAGAAGAACAGCAATGGGGCTTTAAAAATGAAAACAGCTAAATAAACTATGGCAGGAAACTTATACAAGAACCAAGTTGTTTTGACTACGAACATGTGTGTTTCCTGTGGCGACAAATGGATGTGAAACATGGACACTGAATAAAACAGTGGCTAAGAGAATAACATCATTTGAATTAAAGTGTTATAGAAGAGTTTTGAGAATACCATGGACAACAAGGAAAACAAACCAGGAGGTGTTAAGAATAATAAACGTTCAGGAAGATTGGCTAGAACACAATATTAAAGAAAAAGCGATTTTCGGTCACATTAAGAGACACGATGGCATGGGGAGAGAGGTTACTGGAGGTAATGATAGGAGGCAAAAGGTGCAGAGGCCGCCCAAGACGCCGGTGGAAAAAAGACATTCAAGAATTCCTGCGTATGCCACTAAAAGAGGCAGGGCAACTTGCTCAAGACAGCGGAGGATTCAAAAGATCCATAGGGAAGACTACGTTCTGGAAAGAATATGTCATCTGATATATACATATATATATATGTATCTCATATAACCCCTATACTAACACATGGGTGCGAGTTTTCGACAATAAACAAACTGGAAAGTGGGAAATTAGAAGCAGCAGAGATGTGGTTCTACAGAAGAATGCCGAGAATACCATGGGCTGCCAGAAAAACTAATGTAGAGGTGTTGAAAGAGTCAAATGCGAAACGGACCTTAAACAACAATATAAGAAAAAAGGCAATCTTCTTTGTTTGGCCACTTCATGAGACAGGCAGTTTTAGAGAACATAGTTACAACAGGCAAAATTGAAGGCAACAGAGACAGAGGGCGACAATGTGAGAAAATATTAGTTTGACAGCCAGGCACAGCAAGTAAACAACAACGATCTTGATATATAATACTGTGGACAGAGAATTGTGGAGATCCATAACCGTCTACGCCAGCCGGCATGGCACCTGATGATGATGATGATATATATATATATATTTATATATATATGCATTCGTTGGTCTGTCTTTATATCTAAACGACTGCCGTCCGTCTGCGTATTTATATATCCGTCAGTCTATCTACATTACAGTCCGATTGCTTGCGTGCTATCCCGTTTGTCAGCCTGCTTGTTTGTCTAAAAGAACATGTCTCCATAACAAAAACAGTAAATATTGTTTAGAGCCCACCAAAAAATAGCTATACGCGGAAATAGGCTATTTTTGAAAGAGGGAATGACGAAAAGAAAACTGTTAGCCAATGAAATGAAGCTTTCTGTTACCCTCCACTTGTTCTAGAAGTCGATGTGAGTAGCTTTATTTGTCTGCTGTCGTTGACATTAATTGCTGCCAGTCGTGTCATTGTTTGATTTCTATAAAATTGTCTGCCCTTCAGTCTCTTGCCCTTTCCCTCAATCTAAAATAAGATCTTCTACTACTGTCAGATTTCTGTAATGTTATCTATCCATCTGTCTCTTGGTCTTCGTCATATTATAAATTCAGATCTACTATTGTTAGATTTTCTATAATGTTTTCTATCCATCTGTTTCTTCATCGCTTCAAACTCTAAAACCTGTTTCTATCTCTATTGTTAATACACATCACAATAATACATATAAAACATAAATAAACAACACAATAATACATATAAAACATATATAAACAACTCAATAATACATATAAAACATATGTAAACAATACAACCTTCTTCTTCTTCTTCTTCTTCTCGTTCGGAGTTTGACATGTCTACACAGCAAGTCCTGTTTTCTTAATAAATGCTGTTCACTACAATAATACATATAAAATATATATAAACAACACAATAATATATATACAAGTGACAGACATCAGCTTTACATTTTGTGAATATGAGCCTGTAGGAATCAGAAAAGTTTACACAGACCGGAGAGGATTAAAGTGGCGCAGGGTTGCCAGTTGGTTGGAACTGTTTTTGGTTAAATTATTACTAAAAATGGGAAAATCGCAAACATTTCTAAAATGTGTATAAATTACTTAAAATATGCTGAAATTTATAGGATACTAATTTTATGTGAACATTTATAACCTCTATCCAATTATCGAGAGGCATTTATTCACAATGACAAATGCTATGGCTAACTTAATTGTTTTTACTTTTAATGTTAACCCAAGTTACAGTTTTCTTTAGACGTGACGTTATAGAGAGTAATTTAAAGTTTTGTGCTTAGTAAAATTATAAATATTACTTTTCACTATGAAGTAGTTACATTTTCAGTTAAATTGTTGTCTATTTTTTTTTCTTTTGCTGTTTTGCTAGCACGTATGAAAGTATGCTTTTACTGCATGCTGCGTCAGGGCATGCTGCGTCAGGGCATGCTGCGTCAGGTCTTGATTTGATGTTAGTACACCATAAGTGATGGTTTCTTACATCCACTTTTGAAAATTATAGTTATTATTAACTATCACTGTATCTTGTACTTAGGAGTTGTCCGTAAATGATCAAGTCTCACTGTAGTCGCAAATCTTCTACTTCAGAGTTGTCCGTAAATTATCAAGTCTCACTGTAGTCGCAAATCTTCTACTTCAAAGTTGTCCGTAAATTATCAAGTCTCACTGTAGTCGCAAATCTTCTACTTCAGAGTTGTCCGTAAATTATCAAGTCTCACTGTAGTCGCAAATCTTCTACTTCAGAGTTGTCCGTAAATTATCAGGTCTCACTGTAGTCGCAAATCTTCTACGTCAGAGTTGTCCGTAAATTATCAGGTCTCACTGTAGTCGCAAATCTTCTATTTCAGAGTTGTCCGTAAATTATCAGGTCTCACTGTAGTCGCAAATCTTCTACGTCAGAGTTGTCCGTAAATTATCAGGTCTCACTGTAGTCGCAAATCTTCTACTTCAGAGTTGTCCGTAAATTATCAGGTCTCACTGTAGTCGCAAATCTTCTACTTCAGAGTTGTCCGTAAATTATCAAGTCTCACTGTAGTCGCAAATCTTCTACTTCAGAGTTGTCCGTAAATTATCAGGTCTAACTGTAGTCGCAAATCTTCTACTTCAGAGTTGTCCGTAAATTATCAAGTCTCACTGTAGTCGCAAATCTTCTACTTCAGAGTTGTCCGTAAATTATCAAGTCTCACTGTAGTCGCAAATCTTCTACTTCAGAGTTGTCCGTAAATTATCAAGTCTCACTGTAGTCGCAAATCTTCTACTTCAGAGTTGTCCGTAAATTATCAAGTCTCACTGTAGTCGCAAATCTTCTACTTCAGAGTTGTCCGTAAATTATCAAGTCTCACTGTAGTCGCAAATCTTCTACTTCAGAGTTGTCCGTAAATTATCAAGTCTCACTGTAGTCGCAAATCTTCTACTTCAGAGTTGTCCGTAAATTATCAAGTCTCACTGTAGTCGCAAATCTTCTACTTCAGAGTTGTCCGTAAATTATCAAGTCTCACTGTAGTCGCAAATCTTCTACTTCAGAGTTGTCCGTAAATTATCAAGTCTCACTGTAGTCGCAAATCTTCTACTTCAGAGTTGTCCGTAAATTATCAAGTCTCACTGTAGTCGCAAATCTTCTACTTCAGAGTTGTCAGTAAATTATCAAGTCTCACTGTAGTCGCAAATCTTCTACTTCAGAGTTGTCCGTAAATTATCAAGTCTCACTGTAGTCGCAAATCTTCTACTTCAGAGTTGTCCGTAAATTATCAAGTCTCACTGTAGTAACAGATCTTGTACGTCAGAGTTGTCCGTAAATTACGACAATACCTCTAGGAAATTTGTGACTCCTTTCCCTATTCAAAAAATTGTCACGGAAACAGATATACGCCCCTTATTTAATTGTGTCACAATTTGTTATATCCCCACCCGAAAAAAATAAAAATTTAAAAAAAAAGAAAAAAACCACAAGACATAAAGAAAACAACTCTTGTAAGCATCTGGCACACTTTTCAGACCCCCCCTCCTCAATAATTGCTAGCGTAATTTATGTACATTCCCGTACATCAACTAAGGTCAGCTAGTAAATACATGTCATCAGCCAAGATGCCGAGAAAAGTATCATCAAATTCGTGATTTGAAACGTGTATTATTAATTAAATATAATCAAATTCGTGTTTTGAAACATGTGTTCTTCATTAAATATAATCAAATTCCTGTTTTGAAACACGTGATCTTCAATATAAAGTATATTATATGTTTATAAATCAATTAAAATCCATTAATTAGAAAAACAACTTGCTACACAATTTGTAGCCAAATGTAATCAAAGTATATATGTTTTTTAAAAAAATGCTAAAAATGACCACAAAAAAAAAGATTGTAAAATATAATGAACAGAAATTTCGTAGCCAGAAGACTTTTATGTTGACCAAATGTATGAAAATTGGAAATAATATTACCAATATGGCACCACTGGAGTGGCGGTGAAGATACCATTATGTATTTAAAGGTCATGTGACATCTCAAAATGAATGAACAAAAAAAAAAACGTAAATTGTAATGTATCAAATGTAACATAAAGAAAATGTTCTCCAGAATGGACTAATTATAATTTCTATCTATTATTCTACTTATAATTTCTGTTTATTTAACCATTTACAATTTATGTTTATTTTAGACTACTTATAATTTCCGTGTATTTGTAACTACTTATCATTTCTGTGTATTTGAGATTACTTATAATTTCTGTGTATTTGTAACAACTTATAATTTCTGTGTATTTGTAACTACTTATAGTTTCTGTGTATTTGTAACTACTTATAATTTCTGTGTATTTGTAACTACTTATAATTTCTGTATATTTGTAACTATTTATAATTTCCGTGTATTTGTAACTACTTATAATTTCCGTGTATTTGAGATTACTTATAATTTCTGTGTATTTGTAACTACTTAAAATTGCTGTGTATTTGTAACTACTAATAACTTCTGTGTATTTGTAACTACTTAAAATTGCTGTGTATTTGTAACTACTAATAACTTCTGTGTATTTGCAACTACTTATAATTGCTGTGTTTTTGTATCTACTAATAACTTCTGTGTATTTGCAACTACTTTTAATTTCTGTGTATTTGTAACTACTTATAATTTCTGTGTATTTGTAACTACTTATAATTTCTGTGTATTTGTAACTACTAATAATTTCTGTTTATTTGAGACTACTTATAATTTCTGTTTATGTATTTGATTGCCTCATTACGGAATGATGTGTACTTATTTTTTACGAAACACATCGTACATTATTCAACGAAACGATTTTTCGCTAAAGGCGCATACAACGCAGCATCCATCAATAAGCGCGTAACGCACTGAGAAGCCTCTGGTTCCCCATCCCTTGAAAGACAATTGGGGGAGGGGCGCTCTCAGTGCGTTGCGAGCAGATCGAATGATGGGTAACAGACTCTGCGTGTTTATTTTTATCTCCGCGTCAAGGAAGCTCTATGACATCAAGTCTACTATTAAAATGTTGGAATGTGTGGACACATAATTCCGTAATAAATCGTTTGTTTCTATCACATAATTTACAAGCAATGAAATCTTTGCTTATTTGACTTTTTTCCAGGCTTTTTATTAGCAGACGAAAAAAACTGTACAAAAGCGACTAATAATCAAGATAAACAAAAATAGGTAGATGTGTTACAAAAATAAAACATAAAAGAACCTAACAACGAGATACATAGACAGACGACGCTTCGTCTAAAAAGCCTTCATCAGGACAAACGAAAGACAACAGTACAACGAATCTTACATGGAGACAAACATGGTTGATAGGGAGGAAAGAGGAGGAGAGATAGCGAATAGATAGTGGAGGAAGCAAATAGGGAGCAGCATATCTGGGAGGAAGAGCCTATTTTTGTTTATCTTGACATTTGCCCGGTGTTACTCCAGCCACCTACTTCCTGTTTAGGGTTGTTACCCAACACAGGAACATTTATCCCTCGACTAATAATCAGTCTGATCAGCCAAATTGAGTGACCATGAATCACAAGGACTATGCCGGAGAATGACTTATTAAAAAATTGTACCAATGATCCCGGCTTTTTTTGGTAACATCCAACCATTTATGTTACGCATTTAAAGGTGCTGTTCATAAACTACGTCACTGTGATTCACAAATTTGCATATTTTTGACCACCACTCCCTCTCTTGTTGTGAATTCGGTCCTCACTGCTTAAAAATATAAAAAAAATTTTAAGTTCACTTCCTCCCAAAATTTTTTTTTTTTAAATCAGAAAAGTATGAAAAAAACAACAACAAACTACATGAATTTAAAAAAAAAATAAGATTGTTCGAAAAGAAATGTCTCAAATTCAAACAATTTAATTAACATACAAAAAAGAGTTTTGTTACGTTATCTTTTGTTGAACCAAATCTACTTCCCTTGTCAACAATTGTCAAACCTTTTCAGACCCCCCTCTCAAACCCCCCCCCCCCTCAGACCTTCCCCCATCGTCAACATGTATTTTGTATTATGGCCTACCATTACAGCGACATTATAATATGTAGATAACCACGCATTATCATTGTCATCTTACCATTTCTATTCTATACACACCCTCTCTCCCCCCCCCCCCCCCCCACTGTTAGTTATTGTTCGTAGCTTCGATAATAATATTTATTTGAACCACAATCGACGGCAGGAACTGTCTGCTACGAGTTCACGCGATGTTAGTGTCGTTGCTATCGGGAACTGACCACATACACTGTTGCTCACACACAAGAATGTTTCCTCGGCGACAAGAATACCTGCTCATTCACGTCTAACGGGTTCTGGAGCGAAGGAAAGTAGTCCTGATTTGTGTTTTATAAACAAAAAAGTGCACACGACAATAAGGAAAAATCGTGGGTGTTGATTTCTGAGTCTTAAACAGATCTTCTCATCGGTAAATATTTTTGTTGTTTTATTAACTACTTTTATAATTGTAAGTAAATGCTACATTAACTGTTTGATATTTATATAGAAATCTTGAAAGAATTTCTGAACTTATTAACTTATGTTTTGTTTATGCGTATTATAACGGAATCTACTACATGTTTGCGACAAACTGTTATGTGCGGTTTAATGATTTTAGTTTACTTCTACATTGTTGAAGATTTTACTTGAGGGTAAAGTCGAGGGAAAGTGAGCAAGGGGGAAATAGAGATACAGGTGGGAGAGTAGCATTGCGAGATGGACAGATTACAGTCTAGCAGAGTGCACCACCAATACAATAGACAGGGAATTGTGGAGATCTGTTGCAGTCAATCTTCGGTACGGTCGTGGCATTTAATGATGATGAATGATTTAAATGCGTATAAAGATCTCAGCGGCTGTGCACGCACGCCTAATAATCGGCGAGGATAGCGCATTTATTTGTTGTTAGTGCTATCTTGCACTATGTTAGTGCTATCTTACACTATGCTAGTGCTATCTTGCACTATGTTAGTGCTATCTTGTACTATGTTAGTGCTATCTTGCACTATGTTAGTGCTATCTTACACTATGTTAGTGCTATCTTGCAATATGTTAGTGCTATCTTACACTATGTTAGTGCTATCTTACACTATGTTAGTGATATCTTACACTATGTTAATGCTATCTTACACTATGTTAGTGCTATCTTACACTATGTTAGTGCTATCTTACACTATGTTAGTGCTATCTTGTACTATGTTAGTGCTATCTTGCAATATGTTAGTGCTATCTTACACTATGTTAGTGCTATCTTACACTATGTTAGTGATATCTTACACTATGTTAATGCTATCTTACACTATGTTAATGCTATCTTACACTATGTTAGTGCTATCTTACACTATGTTAGTGCTATCTTGCACTATGTTAGTGCTATCTTGCACTATGTTAGTGCTATCTTACACTATGTTAGTGCTATCTTACACTATGTTAGTGCTATCTTACACTATGTTAGTGCTATCTTGCACTATGTTAGTGCTATCTTGCACTATGTTAGTGCTATCTTACACTATGTTAGTGCTATCTTACACTATGTTAGTGCTATCTTGCACTATGTTAGTGCTATCTTGCACTATGTTAGTGCTATCTTGCACTATGTTAGTGCTATCTTGCACTATGTTAGTGCTATCTTGCAATATGTTAGTGCTATCTTACACTATGTTAGTGCTATCTTACACTATGTTAGTGCTATCTTACACTATGTTAGTGCTATCTTGAACTATGTTAGTGCTATCTTACACTATGTTAGTGCTATCTTGCACTATGTTAGTGCTATCTTGCACTATGTTAGTGCTATCTTGTACTATGTTAGTGCTATCTTGCACTAACAATCAGGTTCATAAACACCAGGTTCATCCCGACACTGTGCTACCTGCCAGACCTGACAGAGACACCAGAACAAAAACTTACTGTATGCGAAATGAAGTGCCTGAGAACAACACTGGGGGTAACAAAAAGAGATAGAATAAGCAATGACACAATAAGAAATCTGATGAAAACGATATCGTGCAATGAATACATAGACACACGAAATATCAAATGGTTCGGCCACCTAATTAGAATGGAACCAGATCGCATTTCATCGATAGATTCAGTAGAAGATCATCTGAAAAGAGAAACGGGAAAACCCAGACGAAGATGGATAAATGACATCAGAAAAATACTAGAACACCAAGGCTATGGCAGCGACATCACAGTTAGCTAAAGGAAGAAGACCTCGGCTCCCAATGACTCCTTGCGACACACATTGATAAGACAGGACAAAACACGTACTGTCTTGTAATGGAGTTCGTAGATAAGGTGGGGTTGGGGGGCTTACATCTACCTCCCGTTAGGAAAGTAGAGGATAAAATTAAGTACTGAGAAGTAAATTAAAAATCTGGCACCCCTACCTCATTCTCTATGGCGATTTTCAAGAATGATGCGTTATACTCGAAGGCGGAAAACGCGTTGTCTCAAGTTGCGAGGCAAGTTGGTGCCGTCTCAGCGGACCTGGCTCAAATCCTATTTACTGTATAATTTGTTTTACGATGTTTCCATAAAAAGTCACTGAAAAAATGAGAAAGTAACTCACAGAAACTACTCACAGAATCTACTCACAGAAACTACTCACAGAAACTACTCACAGAAACACGAAATGGATTACAAATATTTCCTAGGTAACCCTCTCACCCCCCCCCCCAAACTATGTATACCTCTCCTACCCCTCCCCCACTCACAGATGTCGTATCTTACAAAGGAATTGCTTATAATTGTTATGATGGTTTCCTGAGAGAAAAAAATACATTTCATAAACTAGCAATTGATATAAATTTAGAACTCACTTATACATTTTGTATATACAGTACTGAATATAGTGTGAATGTTGTGTGAATGTAGTGTGGATATAGTGTGAATGTAGTGTGACAATAATTGTAATAAATGGTATAACGAATTTTATTTAAAAAAAAAAAGGAAACGGAAATAACACTGCAGATTTATATACAAAAAAGTACAGACATTTAGTACTGGTGCATATACAGAAGCGATATTTGTAGCAATTGCATGAACTACATATATATAAAGTAGGAAATAATTGACCACAAATGGAAGGACTTAACCTCAAAATGGAAGGAATTTTGCTCAAAATTTCGGTGGTTCGAATCTTACTCGTTATATCTTATTTACAAAGTAAATTTGTTTACAGAGAGATCCCTGGGGAGTATCGATTTAATATACGGAGTTACGTGGTGTAAGTGGTACTCTGGATATTCGACGTGGCTCTTCATTGAGAGGGATGGTGTGCAAATGGGGAAAGCCTAGCACAATGAAGCCAATTCTCTACGCATTGTGAAGCTTCTGTAAAAGTAATAATTATATATTGCTAAAAACACCGAGTATAAAGTAATTAGAAGTATAAATATTGCTACAAACATTGAGTATAAAGTAATTAGAAGTATAAATATTGCTACAAACATTGAGTATAAAGTGTGTATATGAATATATATATATAGTATTTTTTAAATAACAACAATAACAATAGTAATAACAACAATAGTAAAAATAATAATAATAATAATAATAATAATAACAATAGTAATAATAACAATAGTAATAATAACAATAGTAATAATAACAATAATAATAACAATAGTAATAATAATAACAATAGTAATAATAACAATAGTAATAATAATAACAATAGTAATAATAATAACAATAGTAATAATAACAATAGTAACAATAACAATAATAACAATACTAACAATAGTAATAATAATAACAATAGTAATAATAAAAATAACAATAATAACAATAGTAATAATAATAACAATAGTAATAATAAAAATAACAATAATAACAATAGCAATATTAACAATAACAATTGTAAAAATACTAATATTAATATTGGTACTTACTTATCCGATCCCCGGGGCTGCCACCTTCCATTCTTTCTTCGCTGCGTCAGGTGGTGGTATGTTCATGTCTTCTTTTGTTGTGTTGTATCCGTATAAAGGGTATTAGTGATGGAGGGGTTTGGTGGTAACATTTTTTTTCTCAGATCTTGCAGTGCTGGGCATTCAATAAGGTGGTGTTTATAATATTAGTAAAATAATCGCAAAAAATAATAATAACAAAACAATAATAATAAATAACTAGTATTAAGATGACACCACTTTAATATCAAGTAGTTCCACAAGTTAAAACACATGATTATATCAGTGAAACATCCTAGCGAGGAAAAATCCCCACAGTCTTAGAACACATGATTATGTCAGTCAAACATCATATAACAATAAAGCCACAAGCTTAGAACACATGACTAGATCAAGCAAACATCATAGAACAGACAAAGCCCCACAGTCTTAGAACACATGACTATGTCAGGCAAACATCATATAACATAAAGCCACAAGCTAATAACACATGACTATGTCAGGCACACATCATAGAAGAGACAAAGCCCCACAGTCTTAGAACACATGACTATGTCAGGCAAACATCATATAACAATAACGCCACAAGCTTAGAACACATGACTATGTCAGACACACATCATAGAACAGACAAAGCCCCACAGTCTTAGAACACATGACTATGTCAGACACACATCATAGAACAGACAAAGCCCCACAGTCTTAGAACACATGACTATGTCAGGCAAACATCATAGAACAGACAAAGCCCCACAGTCTTAGAACACATGACTATGTCAGGCAAACATCACAGCGAAGCACACAATCTTGTCCTCACTGAAAAAAAAATAAAAAAAATAATGCATATCAGCAGAAATGAGCTCACATCTACTGAAAAGTCCCAATGTGTAGTCATTGACAAAGAACAACTAGAGAAAATGTCCAGCAGCTTTTAATATCTCGGATCAACCATCAACAAGACTGCAGTCTGCTCTGCAGAGATCAGAAAGAGGTTAGCAATGGCCCTAAATAAATATAAGACATTAACAATATATGGTAAAGGGCAAACAGAAAAACAGAATTACAACTATTAAGAAAATATGTCTTTCCAGAATGTTGAGAATAACATGGACTGCCAGAAAAACTAATGTAGAGGTGATGAAAGAGTCAAATGCGAAACGGACCTTAATCAACAATATAAGAAAAAGGCAATATTCTTTTTTTGGCCACTTCATGAGACAGGCAGGTTTAGAGAACATAGTCACAACAGGTAAAATTGAAGGCAACTGTGACAGAGGGCGAAAACGTGAGAAATTATTAGACAGTTTGACAACATAGCACGGTAAGGAAACAACAACGACTTTGATACATAATACTGTGGACAGAGAGCTGTAGAGAGCCATGACCGCCTAAGCCAGCCGGCATGGAACCTGATGATGATATTTTCAGTGGCAACATATGGTTGTGAGACGTGGGCAATGACATCTGCAATTGAAAAGAAAGTATCAGTGTTCGAAATTAGTTAAATGTTATAGAAAGTTACTAAGAACATCATGGACAGAACGACGAACCTAAGAAGACGTCCGCATACACCTGAACAAAGAAGCAGATTGGCTCCTAAAAACTATCAACAACAAAAAATATTAACCCTCCCACCAAATAACAAAAAATCCCAATATATTTTAAACATATAAAAAGATATAATGGTTTATAAAGATTAATCATGGAGGAAAAAGTTCCAGGAAAAAACACAAGAGGCAGACCAAGACAAGGATGGACACATGACACCTGGGATCTTCTGAACATGATGCTGGAAGGAGGTGGAAAACTTGCTAAAATTCTAGAGGTTTACAGAATGGTAGTGAAGACAAAGTTCTGTAAAGGACGCAAAAATAATAATAATAATAATAATAATAATAACAATAACAATAATAACAACAACAATAATAACAATAAACAGAATAATAATAATAAAATTAATAATAATAGCAATAATAGCTATATTAGTAATAATAAGAACAATAATAATATGTATAATAAAAATATAATAATAATAATAATAATAATAATAGCAGTAGTCGTAGTAGTAGCAGTAGTAGTAGTGGAGATCGAAGATCGCAAGTAAACACATCAAACTGCGACTATTCCATGCAAGTGTGATTCCATCATTGACATATGGATATGAAAGTTGGAAATCTACCACATTAATTGATAAGAAGTTAGTTGCCTTCGAGAATAGATGCCTCAGAAAAATCACAAATACTAATTGGAAAGACTTCAAATCACACAACATACTAAGAGAGGAGACAAAACATGAATATGTGACGAACATCATCAGAAAACGCCGCTGGACATACATCGGTCACATACTTAGAATGAAGGAAGATAGAATTACACAACAAGCTTTCATGTGGACACAGACGGAAAAGGAAACAGGGAAGACCAAAAACAACGATCAGAAGAACATTTATGAATGAATTAACATCAACAGGCATAAATGCACAAGACCTGCAATCCTTGGCAACTGACCGACAGGCATGGAGAACTATGACATCCGCCCTATGTGCCACACCTGGCAAAAGAGGAACTGACTGACTGACTGCCTGAGTAGTAACAGTAATATTATTAATAATAATAATAATAATAGTAATAATAATAATAATAGTAATAATAATAATAATAGTAATAATAATAATAATAATAATAATAATAATAGTAAAATAATAATAGTAATAATAATAAAAATAGTAATAATAATAATAATAATAGTAAAAAATAATAGTAATAATAATAAAAATAGTAATAATAATAATAATAATAATAATAGTAAAATAATAATAGTAATAATAATAAAAATAGTAATAATAATAATAATAATAATAATAATAATAATAGTAAAATAATAATAGTAATAATAATAAAAATAGTAATAATAATAATAATAATAATAATAATAAAAATAATAGTAAAATAATAATAGTAATAATAATAAAAATAGTAATAATAATAATAATAATAACAATAATAATAATAGTAAAATAATAATAGTAATAATAATAAAAATAGTAATAATAATAATAATAATAATAATAATAGTAAAATAATAATAGTAATAATAATACAAATACTAATACTAATTAGATCAACGATTTTTCAGGGCTGAAGCAGTAGCGTATTGCAGACAGCACAAGAACGCACAATGTATATTGTACCGATATTCTATGGTATCAATTCAGTCGGTACTATTGTATTAGGTTCTGCTCATATCTCTACGAAATTGTCCTTATCTGTAAGCAGAAATAACACAAATGTTACCCTTGACATACTACATAATGTTTAGTAATTGCACACATAGGCAACAAGAGCTTAATCGTGCGTAATTTCTGGAGATGCAAATAAACAAGCACTGCTACAATTGTTAACAGAGTAGCTCAGATTGTAGAATACTTCAGTAACTAATGTAAAATAGGCGTGATGACTGCTGTTAGTGGCATGTGATATGACATGTGAGATGACATGTGAGATGATATGCGAGATGACATGTGAGATGACATGTGAGATGATATGTGAGATGACATGTGAGATGACATGTGAGATGACATGTGAGATGGCACGTGAGATGACACGTGAGATGGCATGTGAGATGGTATGTGAGATGACATGTGAGATGGCACGTGAGATGACATGTGAGATGACACGTGAGATGACATGTGAGATGACATGTGAGATGACATGTGATATGACATGTGAGATGACATGTGAGATGGCATGTGAGATGAAATGATTGAGGAAAGCCGCCTGGGTCACCAGGCTCGATAGATTACGAAATGAAGATATCAGGGAAAGAATAGGTATAATACCTTGCACAGAATACATAGAAAGACAACAGATCAAGTGGTTTGGCCACATTATTAGAATTATTCACGACAATTTGTCCGTACATGCATATAACCAAATGCGATCAGGTACATAGCTAGAGGAACACCACGGAAAATATGGATAGAAAACGTCAGGGGCATACGGAACAGACTCGGTCATAGCACAGACGATGCCACACATCTGGCTTTAGAACGCAAGCTCGAGCTCCAACAACCCCTTAACGGCAAAATTGGATAACAAACCACCTGGGAAAAGACAATAGACGAAAAATGACTGCTATTGCTGCAAGCAGAGATATAAATTAGTGTGACCATTATTAGGAATGCAAATCTAAAGTAGCAGGAATTGTAATGATTGATACAGGTACTGTTCGTGATATTGTGATTTTGTCACATTAATACAACATTACTCCACTGAGGATAGGGCTGGGTAAGCCCGTGAAAAGCATTACATAGTGGAGTACGGGTCTAATTTGTATTATACAAGTAATTTCAAGTATGAAGCAGGAGGATTAATGAAAAGACAATATCACATATTTTTTTAAACAGAAGTGGTTGGTCAGGTACGGAAAACTTGTTTACTTAAGTTACAAGGCAATTCGTTGCCGCCATTGGCACTGGTTCAATTCCCGTCAGCCTTAATAATTATTTAGTATTAATGAAAATATCCCATATAGTTGGTTGGTTGATTGGTTGCTGATCCAGCGGTCCATGGACTCATGCCCTTTAACCCGATGCCATCGTGTGATATATGCATGTTTTTGTGAGCTGTTGTTTTGTTCCATATAATGTGTTCCATTTATATGGCCCATTTAGTTAGATAAAAGCGTTTTGTTTGGTCACTCTTGTTGTTTTGTCCTTCCATTTCTTTTCCAATTCTTTTTTATTTTATTTCGTTCTCATTCCTACCGGATTTTTATATGCGTTTCTGCCATAAGTGAAGAGTGCGTAGTACGTCATCGCTGTTGTGATTTCTATCTTTTTTTAAAAGTCTGCAGACTGATACATTCACTAAATCATTAGTTTTTAAAAATGTGTTCTGTGTTTGTCATGTATTTTTTGACCACCGATAAAGACCTTATGCATAAAACGTCGAATTTAATAACTTTGTATCTACCCATTTATGTTCCTTCAGCGCCGAAGACGGTGCATAGGGCAGAAACCAGAGCTCTCCAGTTCGAGCAATTTGATACTACTGTGTGCAATTCCTGTATATTGTTGAGATCCATAGCCATGCCCTCTTTGATGGTTGCTCTACGACGAGTCTTTCTTGATCTTCCTCTTTTTTTCCCCATTTGGTACCCAGTTTAATGCTTGTAGTGGCAGACGGTTTTTATTCATTCTAAGTACATGTCCGATATAAGTCCATCGTTTTCTTCATATTGTTGTAGAAACATATTGCTGTTTGGTGTCTTCTCTTACTTGCATGTTTGACTTGAAGTCTTCCCAACGAATATGTATCTTCTAACCTTTGTATACTGTTAATTATGTTTTTTTTTCTTTTCAGTTTGTGTTAGGATCTTATTAATTTGTATTTTCCGTATATACGTACAGGTGTTACTAGAGGAGCAGTTAATACTTGTTAAAGTTATACGTTAATACTTGCTAAAGTTATAGGCTAATACTTGCAGTTAATACTTGCTAAAGTTATAGGTTAATACCTGCTAAAGTTATAGGCTAATACTTGCAGTTAATACTTGCTAAAGTTATACGTTAATACTTGCTAAAGTTATAGGTTAATACCTGCTAAAGTTATAGGTTAATACTTGCTAAAGTTATAGGTTAATAATTGCTAAAGTTATAGGCTAATACTTGCTACAGTTATAGGCTAATACTTGCAGTTAATACTTGCTAAAGTTATAGGCTAATACTTGAAGTTAATACTTGCTAAAGTTATAGGCTAATACTTGCAGTTAATACTTGCTAAAGTTATAGGCTAATACTTGCAGTTAATACTTGCTAAAGTTATAGGTTAATACTTGCAGTTAATACTTGCTAAAGTTAAAGTTACTTACTTGAGGGTAAAGTCAAAGGGAAGCGAGCAAGAGGTAGGCAGAGATACAAGTGGGAGAGTAACATCACACGATGGACAGGTTACAGTCTAGCAGAGTGCACAACCAAGACAAGAGACAGGAGATGTTGGAGATACGTTGCAGCTAACCTTCGTTCCGGAAACGGCACTTGATGATGATGATGAAAATTATAGGTACAATAATAATAATAATAATAATAATAATGATAACAATAATGACAACGAGACTAATAATAAACAATAATAATAGTAATAATGCCAATAATAATAATGTAATAGCTGTACATTCATTGCAGCCGATGATAGCACAGTGTAAGCCATAATTACATCGCTCTACTACATCTCTCTATTACATCTCTCTATTACATCGCTCTACTACATCTCTCTATTACATCTCTCTATTACATCTCTCTATTACATCTCTATTACATCTCTCTATTACATCGCTCTATTACATCTCTCTATTACATCTCTCTATTACATCTCTCTATTACATCTCTCTATTACATCTCTCTATTACATCTCTCTACTACATCTCTCTATTACATCTCTATTACATCTCTCTATTACATCGCTCTATTACATCTCTCTATTACATTTCTCTATTACATCTCTCTATTACATCTCTATTACATCTCTATTACATCTCTCTATTACATCGCTCTATTACATCTCTCTATTACATCTCTCTATTACATCTCTCTACTACATCTCTCTATTACATCTCTCTATTACATCTCTACTACATCTCTCTACTACATCTCTCTATTACATCTCTCTATTACATCTCTCTATTACATCTCTCTATTACATCTCTCTATTACATCTCTCTATTACATCTCTCTATTACATCTCTCTATTACATCTCTCTATTACATATCTCTATTACATCTCTCTATTACATCTCTCTATTACATCTCTCTATTACATCTCTCTATTACATCTCTCTTATAATCAGCTACAAATGATGGCAGATGTGAAACAGAAGTTAAAAGGAGAATAGGAATGGCTAAAAATACCTTCAATGACATGAGGAAATTATTAATATCTAAACAAATTACAAACAATTAAAAATGAGAATTATAAAATGCTACATCTATTCCATATTAATGTATGGCTCAGAAACATGGGCACTAAATAAACAATTAGAAGACAAAATTGATGTATTTGGGATGTGGGTATATAGAAGAATAGGGAGAACATCATGGAAAGAGAAGAAAACAAATAAAGAGGTGCTAAAGACACTTAATATGAAGAAGGAACTACTAAGAGAAATAAAGATCAGGCAAATAAAATACTTTGGACACATTAAAAGACATGACACCTTATTGAAGACCTTACTTGAGGGTAAAGTCAAAGGAGACGCGAGCAAGAGGTAGGCAGAGATACAAGTGGGAGAGTAACATCACACGATGGACAGGTTACAGTCTAGCAGAGTGTACCACCAAGACAAGAGACAGGAGATGTTGGAGATACGTTGCAGCCAACCTTCGTTGCGGAGACGGCACTTGATGATGATTATCATAATCAGCGTAGTTTAGTCTGTGTCTATCTCCAGGTGGAAGCTGGTTGATAGCATCCACACTTGCCGTTATGCGTACGGGTGGGAGCTGTAAGTTTCTTTTCAATGCCAGATGTGATGTCTCAGTCGTACTGAGTCCGTGTTTGTGGAGGGTTGTCGTGATGTTATCGATCCATCTCTTTCTCGGTCTTCCCTTGGCTCTGTATCCCGCTGATTGTTTATTATAAGCTTTCAGTTGTAATTGGCTTGGGTCCATTCTCACAAGGTGACCAAACCACTTTATCTGCTGACGTTTTATATATTCGATACACGGCATTATTCCTACTCTTTTTTTTTCTGATATCCTTGTTTCTTTCTCTGTTTAGTTTGATGACCATAGCTGTTTTCTTAAACACTTCATCTCACATGCGATGATTTTTCTCTGCTGCGAGGGTGTTAAAGACCATATTTGATTGCCAATGGTAAAAAAAAAGTGTTGGTACGAAAATTGTTGATATTACCGTAGTTTTTTGACTTAAATTAAGTAATCTTTTGATTTCGACAAATTACATAACTACTTGACGCTACCCAAGTTGAAATACAATCATTCTTGTTTGTATGGTTTTACATACATAGTACGGTAAACATGTTACATACAAACACACAGTCCCCTTTAAAAAAAACTAATATTATCAAAGAACAAATAAGTAGACAACTATATTGTTTTCGTCCGGCGAAGACGAATGTGTCCGGCCATTGGCCCAAATAAAACGGCGAAAAAACGCATTTCCATTCTCTGGACTATATCTTTCTGGAAATCTAATAAGACCATGATCCTGCTACAGAAGATATCCAGTAGGAGTTTTAGAATGAACGATGAAGAAGAAGAATATTGTTTTCGGAATTTCTATCTATGTATTGGTTAAGCTCTTTGTTGTCTTTCATCGTCAGGGGTAGAAAATTTTTCTAGAGATGGCCTTCGTGTCTGCTTAGTATATTGTGGAATTTGTCGGCTCTATTATTTCGGTGGTTCATTGTTTTCGTGCTCGGTCTCTAGGTCTGCCTTCACTATATCTGTGTAGCGTAGATTGCTGTGGTATGCTTTCTGATTGTAGTCTGCTGAAGTATGTAAATCATGTTATCTGTTGTCTCTTAATATATTCTAAGATTGGAATGGTACCGGTTCTTGTTCTAATGTCTTTCTCTCTCTGTCTCTAGCGATACTCCTCGGATTCTGCGCAAGCATGCCATTTCAGCTGTCACATGTTTACGTGTGTCTTGTGCTGTCGTTGTCCATATTTGGCATCAGTAGCACATTATACCACATACTTGGCATAATAATCGTTTTGAATAGTATTATTTGGTGTTTAAATCTATATTTTTGTTTCTGAAGATTGGTGTCATTTGTCCTAGGGCTTGGTTTGCTTTACTACATCTATTATGTATTCCTTTGCTGCTCTTGCCGTCTGTTGTTATATTACTTCCTAGGTATGTGAATTCGGTCACTTGTTTAAGTCTGTTGTTTCCAATATATATATATATATATATATATTCTGTCTTCCTATTACCTCAGTCTTTTCTATATTTATCTTCATGTAAAAGGTTTGGCATGTTTGATGTAATCTGTCTATTTATCTTTGTAGTTGCTATTCTGATGATGCTACTAGTGCATGGTCGTCTGCAAATAGCAATTCGTTTACGTTATCCTTGAGATTGTTTTATTAGTAGTCGTGTTTAGGAAACTCTCCATTTTACTACGAGACATTGTGTTCTCACTGAAAGTTTGCTAATCCTGTCTCAGTGTTGTATCAGGTAATTCACATGGCTACACCGCGATCTCTAACTAAAACATACAGAAAGAAACCACATTCCATGTGAATAGTCTTGAAACATTGAATTGGACTTCCATTTGTGGTCACAAGAAATAACACAGCTGTCACTTCGCGTTATTTTTCAGAATATCACGTACGGCCAATTATGAAACACTATCCCTGCCTCATTAGGGACACTTCAGAATCAGTGTTGTATTGTTCTGTGCGTTAGTATGTATGTTTTTTGTTTCTTCGGCTTTTGCAATTTGATGATTCTCAGCGAGGCGAGCTCCATTGCTGATGTTGATGATGTACATTGGACGATTCTGTGCGTCGAATTCCGAGAATATGACGCTCATGGTGGTCGAATTCCGAGAAAATAACGCTGATCGTGAAACTGGTTATAGAAACTTTAATATTCCATTAAACGTTTCTTCTGTTTATGTTTAACCGTATTTCAATAATGGTATATACATATAATACAACAACAACTAGAAGGGATCCGTGAGGGTATCCAGAAAACATTTGACAGTTATAGACAAAGAATAGGGGCAGGTTTGACAAAAGTTGACGTCAGCAAAACTCTTTTTCTGTTTTCGATATACCAATTCTATATACCAATTCTATATACCAATTTTATATACCAATTCTATATACCAATTTTATATACCAATTTTATATACCAATTCTATATACCAATTCTATATACCAATTTTATATACCAATTCTATATACCAATTCTATATACCAATTCTAAATACCAATTTTATATACTAAGTCTATGTACGAAAACGTGAGAAAATATTAGAAAGTTTGACAAACTGGCATGGCAGGGAAACAATAACGAGCTTGATACACAATGTCGGAGATGAGAACTGTGGAGAGTCATAATCGCCTACGCCAGTCAGCATGGCACCTGATGATGATATGCCAATTGCATTTCTTAAATTGTAAAGATTGTACTATTGTTTATTAGTTAGTTAGTTTGAGAGCCCCAGTGTTTGTTTGTTTGAGAACCATAGAAACATTAGACGAGTTATTAGCTCTTACTTCCTATGTACAGTAGGGTGATTTTTCTGAACTTTCTTTCATACCCAGGAGACTTCAGCTTTCGGCTTAGTGCAATGTCTATTGAATGCGCCTTCTTCTCAAAGAGCGTATATAATTGTATAGATGACATGCTACAAAGCTTCCATATAACAACCTCAATATAACGACATGTCATCTACTAAGTTTCTGTTGCATGGGTGGTTTGTCTAGTGGTCCATTGGTGAGACCCACAGACGCAACCGCATGCGTATTTTATTATATATCTGAAAATAATTATGCAGTGTTTCATTCATATTGTTTTCCGAGAATTCAGAGAAAGGGGATGGAGTGGGGGGGGGGGGGAGGAGAGGGGGTGGTGGTGGAAGAAGTAATTTTAAAAAAAGTTAAGCAAGTGGGTCGTGGTTAGGGTCCCAGAATTATTGACATTTTGTTGAAACAGGGAAGGATGAGGTCAAAAATAGGCTAATACTTTGCTGATGTACTTTACTGACAGTTCCTGGTAAGCTCAATAGAAATGAATCGTTTTCTGGATACGTGTGTCAGGTATGCGAGCAACCAAGAACATAGGTGAAAACATTACCTTGAGGATATCATAGGTGAAACTCCTACCTTGAGGATATCATATGTGAAACCCCCTACCTTGAGGATATCATAGGTGAAACCCCTACCTCGAGGATATCATAGGTGAAACCTCTACCTTGAGGATATAGGTGAAACCGTGAGGATATCATAGGTGAAACCCCTACCTCGAGGATATCATAGGTGAAACTCCTACCTTGAGGATATCATAGGTGAAACCCCTACCTTGAGGATATCATAGGTGAAACCCCTACCTTGAGGATATCATAGGTGAAACCCCTACCTTGAGGATATCATAGGTGAAACCCCTACCTTGAGGATATCATAGGTGAAACCCCTACCTTGAGGATATCATAGGTGAAACCTCTACCTTGAGGATATAGGTGAAACCGTGAGGATATCATAGGTGAAACCCCTACCTCGAGGATATCATAGGTGAAACCTCTACCTTGAGGATATAGGTGAAACCGTGAGGATATCATAGGTGAAACCCCTACCTCGAGGATATCATAGGTGAAACTCCTACCTTGAGGATATCCTCTTATATAAAGTTATAAAGAAACTTCAGTTGAGGAATACCTAAGTAAACTCCAGTTAAGGAATACCTAAGTAAACTCCAGTTAAGGAATACCAAAGTAAACTCCAGTTAAGGAATACCAAAGTAATCTCCAGTTAAGGAATACCAAAGTAAACTCCAGTTGATGAATACCTAAGTAAACTCCAGTTAAGGAATACCTAAGTAAACTCTCGTTGAGGAATACCTAAGTAAATTCTAGCTAATAACTACGTCCTCGCCTGAGAGCAATCTACGTCCTAAATAGGACATGCTAAAAAACTATGTTTTAAATAGGACATGCTAACAAACTATATTTTAAATACGACACGATAACAATAATTTCGTTTTGTTTTCGCAATTGAAGTTGTTGCATTCTGAGCCAACCCACAGAAGCTCGGTCTGTGCCACCACATGCCGAAGAGTGAGCATGCTG
This sequence comes from Meghimatium bilineatum, assembly GCA_034231615.1. Taxonomy (NCBI): domain Eukaryota; kingdom Metazoa; phylum Mollusca; class Gastropoda; order Stylommatophora; family Philomycidae; genus Meghimatium; species Meghimatium bilineatum. Next base: position 17,183,693 of record CM067302.1, read on the forward strand.
ACGGTTCCTATAACTCCATGTTTACACACACATTTGACTTCCCTCAGTTGCCCTGTTCTGCTCGCCTTCTCAGGGTTAATTCCAAATTCTTTGAGTAGCATTGTCATGTCTCCTTCCAGTCTAGTGCTCTCATTAAAAAAAAATTTCGTGTTAAATCTTAAGATCATTCTTGTCCAGTACTAATTCTCATAGTCTGTGAGTTAATTGTAAAGCTGATTGGCCAAGTATTTAAGGTAAGTACTATTGTTAAACAGTGTTACAGAAGTGCAACTTATTATCAGTTACATAGAATTCTACATTAATCACATTGAGTAAAGCAGTCACTTGAAACCAATGAAATTTACTAAGTCTTGTTTTTTCATTGTCACAATTCTTACAGCTGAAGGGAATTGAACCAGGTCTGTTCTAGCAGCACCGAATCGCTTTGCAACACAAATTTTTTTTTATTGTTGATCTTTGAGCCATGGAGTGGAAGCTTAAAACATTTTCTTCTTTCTATTACTTCTATTCCCCCTTCTCTATTACTTCTATTTCCCCTCTCTATTACTTCTATTCCCCACTCTCTATTACTTCTATTCCCCACTCTCTATTACTTCTATTTCCCCTCTCTATTACTTCTATTCCCCACTCTCTATTACTTCTATTCCCCCCATCTCTATTACTTCTATTCCCCCTTTCTATTACTTCCATTTCCCCTCTCTATTACTTCTATTCCCCTCTCTATTACTTCTATTCCCCCTTCTGTATTACTTCTATTCCCCCGATCTATTACTTCTATTCCCCCTATCTATTACTTCTATTCCCCTTCTCTATAAATTATATTCTCCCTCTCAATTACTTCTATTCCCCCTCTCTATTACTTTTATTCCCCCTCTCTATTACTTCTATTCCCCCTCTATATTAATTCTATTCCCCTTCTCAATTACTTGTATTCCCCTTCTCTATTACTTCTTTTCCCCCTTCTCTATTACTTCTATTCCCCTTCTCTTACTTCTATTCCCCCTCTCTATAAGAACGTGTCATTTTTTGTAGTTTCTTACTCTCAGTGTTTCTCCCTCATTTTGCTCTACAATTGACTCATCATACCGTGTCTTTCTTTCACTATCGGGTCTCTGAAGGTCAAGGTTACCAGGATCAAACTCCGTTTCAGACAAATGTATGTCCAGACCATTTCAGTCAAGTGTGCGTCCACACCGTTTCAGGTAAGTGTGCGTCAAGGCAATTTCAGGCATGTGTACCTCCAGACAGTTTCCGGCAGGTGTTCATCCAGACCATTTCAGTCAAGTGTGCATTCACGCTGTTTCAGGCAAGTGTGCGTCCAGACAGTTCGGACCTTTTCAGGCAAATGTGCGTCCAGACCGTTCAGAGCGTTTCAGGGGCAAATATGCGTACAGACCGTTCAGAGCGTTTCAGGGGCAAATGTGCGTACAGACCGTTCAGAGCGCTTCAGGGGGAAATGTGCGTACAGACCGTTCAGAGCGTTTCAGGGGCAAATGTAGGTACAGAACGTTCAGAGCGTTTCAGGGGTAAGTGTGCGGCCAGCACCTTCAGAACGTTTCAGGCAAGTGTGCGTCCAGACATTTTCAGACAAGTGTGCCTCCATACATTTTCAGACAAGTGTGCGTCCAGACCTATAAGATAAATCAGCGACATAAATGTAACGCTCAGAAATAAATTGCAGCACATGAACACTTCAGAAAATAATGACAATGGACTGTTCAGACAAAGCAAAGGCAACAACGAACCGTTTAGAGAAATCAATGGTAATATACAGCGCTTGAGATAGCAATAACAACAGAATGTGCTATATTTTTACTGACTAGATAAAGGTAATAGAAAAATCCTGACTGAATATCTTCTTCTTCTTCTGCTTTCGTTCTCAAACTCCTGCAGATTTGCAGGATGTAGTCCAGAGAACGGAATGAGTTGTGTCATGGTTTACAGCATTGCTGCGATAGCTGCGCCTTTCGGCCTGACACATCCGGCTTCAGCATGGCCTTGGGTCACTGACCCTATATGGAATGGGACAGCCAACTCCATCCCATAACCTCCTTAGTCGCCTTTTACGACATGCTTGGAAGGTAAACAGTGTTGCTGTTCTTTGCTCCCCTTTTTTGGGCCCCGCCAAGACACGGGCGGGACAACTATTAAATATATTCTACACTGTACTGGTGAGACTTTTCTTAGTGCATTTCTTCTCTCATTCATCATCATCATCATCATGTGACATATTCTGTCCAGTGCGTGGTCTTCCTTATGGGTCTTCCTGAATGAATATATTATGCTACTAATTTTACATTTACGTTATTTACAATCTCAAGTACGTGTCGTCGAGCCCGCAAAAATAAATAGAAATAGTGATATAAGTTTACATGTCACGAATACTATTAGAGGAAACTACGGATCTTTTACAGTGTTGACTTTTTCAATCTCATAGAGGGCTAGAGTGATCCAAAAACCATGCTGAAGTCGGATGTATTTGACCGAAAGACGCAGATATAGCGATCAAGATGTAAACCATAACAGAGAATCATTTCGTTTATCAGATTCTATATATTCGCTGGAACACTTTGTTGCCTTTCGGCTTCAGGGGCAACAGATTTATCAGATTACATGAAGATAATCTGCAGAAGTTTGAAAACGAATGTAGAAAAAAAAAATTCTGACATTTTTTATTTAAAAAACTGTTTATATCACCTTATTGAGAGTGCATTTCAAGTGCAAAGTTCAATCCGGCGTATATTCTCCTCCTGAGCAGACGTAGTAGACCCAAGTCCAACTCGATTGATAATTGTTATCCAACACAGGAGTAAATAGAGAATTTGGTTAGGTATTCAAAGGTCACAGAGAGTGATATAACGTTCTGGTACATGGCTGACCCAAGCAAAGTATCAAATTCAATTTCTAACATACGTTCCTTTAGAAGGATGTCTCCGCTTTAAAACGAACATCGCGGAGAATCGCAGTCTTCTGGGTATGAAATAATAATTTGAAGCAACCAAACTATTCACATTAAAAAAAACCAAGATCTAATCTCTCGTAATTCCTAGTAATCAAGAGAGACAAGGCAGACAGACGGACACATCTCACTACTTCCCCTCTTTTATATAATGTCCCTCTTTATTTCTCCCTCAATCTCTCATCAACTCTCCAAAACATCTCTTCTTTCTCTCTCATCTTAATCAAATTCTATTTACTTATTTCTTTATTAATTTCATTTTCAACATTTATTGTTTCCAAATTCACTTCAATTCTCTTTATTTCCATCAAACATCTTCCATCCTTTTACTTCCTCACATGCAAAGCTCTTTAACCGACGTGCAATTAAACAGTACGTCAAACGTTGCCAAACACCCCAAGCTGTAAGTCGAAATATTTGCGATGTGGCTTATAGGCGGACACATCATTTAATAGGATTATGTGTCGCTGCGTCGTTTGACAGGCGTAAAATCCATATTACATCCCCTTTTTGTGATATGCAACTATTCTGAGCAACAGAAAGGGACATAATTTATATCTGCTATCAGGGTTACTGGTAATTGGATATTATGTAAAGGAGTGATATTTGCAAGTAATGAATGCGTGATGGCAGAAGAAAGAACGAGGGGGAAAGGGAGTGAGGACAAAAGAAGGACATCACAGATGGTTATGCAGTGTGCATGTTGTACGTGAAGTTGTGACACAAAAGGAGTAAGGTCTTTGAGCCATATTTTGTAGGTTTTAATATTTTGTTGTTGTTAGTTTGTTTTGAAACCTCAAGAATGATCAGAGTCCAAACTTTTCTTTTCTGTGAATTTGTGCTTGAGGGGGAGAACGAAACGGGAGGAGATATGGGGAGGCTTCCAGTCTTCTTTCATACCAGGAATTCTCTAAAAGATGTAACATAGTTGTGTAACATAGATGTAACATAAATACAACATAGATACAACACAGATGTAACATAGTTGTGTAACATAGATGTAACATAAATACAACATAGATACAACATAGATGTAACATAGTTGTGTAACATAGATGTAACATAGTTGTGTAACATAGATGTAACATAGTTGTGTAACATAGATGTAACATAGATGTAACATAGTTGTGTAACATAGATGTAACATAGTTGTGTAACATAGATGCAACATAGATACAACATAGATGTAACATAGTTGTGTAACATAGATGTAACATAGATACAAAACAGAAGTAACATAAATACAACATAGATGAAACATAAATACAACATAGATGTAACATAAATACAACATAGATGTAACATAAATACAACATAGATGTAACATAAATACAACATAGATGAAACATAAATACAACATAGATGTAACATAAATACAACATAGATGTAACATAAATACAACATAGATGTAACAGAAATGCAGCATAGATGCAACACAGATGCAACATAAATGCAACACAGATGTAACATAGATGCAACATAGATACAACATAGATACAACATAGATACAACATAGATACAACATAGATTTTACATAATGCAACATAGATGCAACATAGATGCAACATAGATACAACATAGATACAACATAGATACAACATAGATACAACATAGATACAACATAGATACAACACAGATGCAACATAGATACAACATAGATAGAACATAGATACAACATAGATACAACATAGATTCAACATAGATACAACACAGATGCAACATAGCATACATTAAGACAGATGGCTCATACTTTCATTAACAAAGATTTATGTTTGGTAAACATGAACACCAAAAAAAAAACAGCACTATTTAAAACGAGCATCATAAAATCATATGCTACAAATGTCAAACGTGGACATTAACAATAAAAGCTAATAGAGAACTTGTTACATCAGAAATGACTTGTCTACGTAAAATTCTTGGAATAACAATGAGAGACACAATCATAAATGAAACCATCAGAGGACTAGCAAACACAATGTCCATCATGGATTACATCAGAGGTCTAGCAAACACAATGTCCATCGAGGGTTACATCAGAAGACTAGCAAACACAATGTCCATCGTTGATTACATCAGAAGACTAGCAAACACAATGTCCATCGAGGGTTACATCAGAGTACTAGCAAACACAATGTCCATCGTTGATTACATCAGAGGACTAGCAAACACAATGTCCATCGTTGATTACATCAGAGGACTAGCAAACACAATGTCCATCGAGGGTTACATCAGAGTACTAGCAAACACAATGTCCATCGTTGATTACATCAGAGGACTAGCAAACACAATGTCCATCGTTGATTACATCAGAGGTCTAGCAAACACAATGTCCATCGAGGGTTACATCAGAAGACTAGCAAACACAATGTCCATCGAGGGTTACATCAGAGTACTAGCAAACACAATGTCCATCGTTGATTACATCAGAGGACTAGCAAACACAATGTCCATCGTTGATTACATCAGAAGACTAGCAAACACAATGTCCATCATGGATTACATCAGAAGACTAGCAAACACAATGTCCATCGTGGATTACATCAACTGACTAGCAAACACAATGTCCATCGTCGATTACATCAGAGGACTGGCAACAGATTAAATGGCTTACACTTGTTTTCAGACTACCATTAGATAGTGCCCCTTAAAACGCACTGCCATACAGATATTATGGCAGAAGTCGGACATTTATAACATAATGTTGGGATGAATGCAGACTTTCTGGTGTGCTTTCTGTTTTCAACGGGATAGATATGTATTTAAAAATTGATGTAAGTGCATAATTCACGTAGTTGCCTTTTTGAATTCTTGTCTGGAGTTTTATGTCCATTTTTCTGTCTTCTGTAAAAATGCTTCCAAGATAATTTAATTCCTTCACTTGTTTCAATAATTGATCGTTTATCTTTATGTTGATTGTATTGGGTTCTCTGCCTATAGACATTACTTCTGGTTTATTTTTCTGTGTTGATCTTTATGTTGTGATTGAAGCAGCTTTTGTTGAGTCGGGCTATGTGATCTTGCAGCTCCTCACTTAAACTGTGGAGTAGACACTGATGGACAGCGTAGAGTAGTTCAGTTATGCCATTTGAATGATAAATATCATTGTGTATGGCTCTTATAGAGTATAATGATAGTCCTTTTATTCCATACTTTTCTAGAATACTCCAGATTAGATCTCTATTTATTGGTTGGTTGGTTGGTTGCTGATCCAGCGGTACATGGGCTCATGCCCTTTGACCTAATGCCATTAAATGGCATTATATTGCTGGGAAGTCTGTGGATTTTCGGCCCACCCCGGGGACAGAGCCAGAGAATAACTATCACATCTCCAGGACAGTAGGTTTCAACCTGTGCACTGCTCCTAGCCACTGTAGCCAAGATAGGGTTCACTGTGCTCATTCCCCACCACCAATTAACTACTGGTTATGCCGAACTTCTCTATTGCTCCAGGCATGCAACTAAATGTTCAAGTCAAAAGGATTGTCACGTCCTGAGTCACTGTGCCTCTATGGTGGGTTTCAGCCATAGGAAAAAACAGTGCTGTCAGTTTCCTCCTCTCCAGTGCTGCACAGTACATCTCTGGCTCCCTCGCAACCACAGAAAGTGCATACATATATATTCAGGTAAACATGAAACACATTTCAACAACAAAATACAAGCATAATTGTGTAGATGACGTGCCATGAAGCTTCTCTAAGAAGATAACCTCAATATAACGGCATGTCATCCAATAAAGTTTTCTGTTGCATGGATGGTTTGTCTAGTGGGCCATTGGTGAGACCCACAGACGCAAACACATGCGTTTCTCTATATTTATTCGGCCGAATGCTTTCTCTTGATCTATAAAATCAATTTTCATTTGGTACCTTTCTCGTAATCACGAGACAAGCTGTAAATAATTAGACACCTTCTCCTCTCCAAGAATGAAATAATTAGAGACCCTCTCCTCTCCACGTATTATGTTTTAAGTAGGTTTGATAACATGGATCTTGGGTGGGGAGGTCAATCCTACTCCTTACCCCCTTAGTCGCATTTAACACCATATATGAACGGTAACAATGTTATTATTCTTTGTTGTTATTTAGCAATCCCTCAGTACTGCATGCGAAATGTGATATGAAAAGGTTAAAAATCGGAAAAGGTTTAGAGAATTGACTTCAGTGTGCTAGGATTTTCCCATATATATTCCATTCCACTAAACGATAAAAGTATACGCATGACAAGAATTTATGTCACTCATGTCACGTAATTTCGTAGTTGCAAGCAATAATTCATAAAATATCCGAATTTTTATTTAACCTATAAACAAGATATAGTGAAATATCTTGGCACCCTGTTAACATCATAAGGTAGATGCTCAAGTGAGATAAAGAGCCGAACAGCACAAGCCAAATCAGTATTCCAAAAATTAGAACCATTTTGTGCGATGGAAGACTATCAATACAGACACCACTTCGAGTGCTGAGATGTTATATCGAACCAATTCTTTTTTATGGATGTGAAGCATGGACTGTAAACAAATAAAAATTCAAAGCGAATTAAAGGCTACAGAAATGTGGTTTGTGAGAATAATGATGAAAATACCATGGACAGCTAAGAAAACTAATGCAGAGGTTCTCATTGATGCTGACGTAAAAAGATCAATCATATCAAACACTAGGGGCAGACATTCACGGTTTCTAGGGCATGTGCTGAGAAGAACATAGTTTGAACACTTAATTACTACTGGAAAGATCAAGGGGAGAAGAGACATGGGACAAAAAAGAGAAAAGTTGCTAGATGGACTAGTATTGATGCACGGTAGAAGTTCACCAACCGAGGTTATTGACAACACAAGAGACAGAATCGCGAAGAAACATGATCGCCTACGCCATTCGGCATGGCACGTGATTGATTGATAAACAAGAAGTCAACACACGGGACCGAACTCGTGACCTGAGGAGAACATGGCTACAGAATTATCCACAGTGTTTAGGGATTTATATAAAAAGGTATTAGACTTTGCGACACAAAGTTCAAAAACCAAATTATAATACTGTCGTATGCAATATATATTTTAAACTGATTTTACTGACACATTACAGGGGAAAAAAATCAATTCTTGAACAGTCATGTGCCTACACAATTCCATACTAAACTGAATGCAGCATTTGAAGCTTAGAATCGACGCCGTTGCTTAGCAATATTGTGTAGTGCTGAAACGTCACATCCTGTCAACTGAAGAGACCAATAGAATTGACAACAAAATACACACATTTTGTTGACATGACGTGATTGGCTGCGCTTACATTGCGTTTCTTTGATAATGGTGTCTATATGTCACCATGTTATGTCGTCGGGTCGTTGAAATAACTCAGTAAACATTCGGTAATTTGATAATAGTTGTAGAAGAACCCAAGCGAGATCAGAACACCGTATTCTAAAGGATTTCAATTCGGTGTGGGGAAAACAAATGTATCTCCTGTTTTCATTAGAACATTGTTTTGGAGAATGGTTTGTTTTAGTGGTTTTATATTTACCAAAATATAAATTTATTTTTATTATTATTATTATTATTTTAATTATTTATTGTTATTATTATTATTATGGTTGAGTTTTGGTCATCGTCGATTATGATGGACGAACCATCATATTTACGAAATTCGACACCTTTTCTGCATGTGAATATACCAAGGCCTACTGATAGTTCAATCAATCAATCAATCAATCAATCAATCAATCAATCAATCAATCAATCAATCAACCAGTCCGTTATTCAGTCAAATCAATAAGTCAGTCAGTCAAAACAATCAATCAATTAAATAATTCAATCAACAAACCAATCAATGAATCCACTAAATAAATAAATCGATCAATCAATCAAGAAACAGTCAATCAATCAATGGCCACACAGTGTGGTGAGGAATTTCCTCCACAACACTGTCTCATATGTTGTTGGTTCAGTTGATGACATTCTCCCATGTCACCATGACAACTCATTCAACAATTTCTCTCTTTATCTTCCTCTGTCTCTTCTCCACTTGATCTTTCCAGTTGTTACTAAATCTTCAAGGTTTGTTTTTCTCATCACATGCCTTAAAAATCTTGTCTGTTTCTAATTTTTGCTATGATTTGTCTTATTACTCCAGCATCTCTGAGAACTTTTACATTAATTTTCTTGGCTGTTCATGTATTTTTCATTATTCTTTTTAAATGCACCAGATGCTAATTGCTCATTAATTTACTGTGCTTAGGAAATATAGTGTATTTGAAAGAAATGCATGATTTGTTCTTTCTTGTGTTTGTTGCTTGATGTCTACATTGTCAGAAAACGTTTTAGTTCAACCAGAAATCTTGCAGGAAATCTTACAAGAAATCTTACAAGAAATCTTACAAGAAACATTACAAGAAATCTTACAAGAAATCTTACAAGAAAATTTGCATGAAATCTTACAAGAAATCTTACAAGAAACATTGCAAGAAATCTTACAAGAAACATTACAAGAAATCTTACATAAAGTCCTAAAAGAAATCTTACATGAAATATTACAATAAATCTTACAAGACGTCTGGCTGAACTACTTCGTTGTATGAAATTCACAGTTTTTTCTATAAATTTTAGCTCCAAAGTTAAACTATTAGGCGAGTAAATATCTCTGAATTGTTCATAATGTGGTTAGTTCTGAGAGGAATAAGGAAAATAACATGGACAGCTAAGAAAATTAATGCAGAGATTCTCATTGATGCTGCCTTAAAAAGATCAATAATATCAAACATTAGAGGCAGACAATCAAGGTTTCCAGGGCATGTGCTGAGAAGAACACAGCTTGAACGCTTAATAACCACTGGAAAAATCAAGGGGAGAAGAGATAGGGGACAACAAAGAGAAAAGTTCCTAGATGGACTAGTATTGTGGCACGGTAGAAGTTCACCAAACGAGCTTATTGACAACACAAGAGAGAGAGTCGTGGAGAAACATGATCGCCTACGCCATTCGGCATGGCACTATTGATTGATTCACTTAATTCATTAATTGTGGTTAGTTCTAGAGAATATGTTGAAGTATCTGTTCCACGAGTGTATACTGGTGTAGAAAATAGGTACTATGAATGAGTTTCTTCTTTCTGTTGAGTCTTGTCCTGTGGACCAGGCGGTGCAAGTAACACTGGTCCTTGTAGCAAACCTGGATTTTCCCGATTACTCAGCGGTGCAATTTACCCGTGCATTCATCCATCAATAAATTCAGCCAATTCTTTCATCTCATTCAGATCGTCTGTCCTTCCGTGTATACATCTGTAACTAAATTCATCAAGACATTCAGCAACTGCTCTCTTATTTCAAGTCATCTCTACACGAACACATCCATCTATCAACTGTTTATCCACTCATCTACCCATTCATTAACCAAACCATGTATCCACTCCCATTCCATAAATCCACTAATCTATCAATTTATAAACAAACCCATGTATCCACTCATATTCCCATGCATACTTCCATAAAACAACCCATATCAACACTCGTCTATCCACGTATCTATCAGCCAACCCATATATCTATCAACCAACCCATATATCTATCAACCAACCCATATATCTATCAACCTACCCATATATCTATCAACCAACCCATATATCTATCAACCTACCCATATATCTATCAGCCAACCCATACATCTATCAACCAACCCATATATCTATCAGCCAACCCATATATCTATCAACCAACCCATATATCTATCAACCAACCCATATATCTATAAACCAACCCATATATCTACCAACCAACCCATGTATCTATCAACCAACCCATATATCTATCAACCAAACCATATATCCAAACATCTACCAATCCATGAACCAACCCACATATTTACTCATCTACCACCCATCCATCAACCAACCCATATATCCATTCATCTACCCATATATCAACCCTTATATCTACTTATCTACCAACCCATTTATCAACCAATCTATATATCCACTTTCCTACCCACACATACATCAACAAACCTAAATATACTCAGCTCTCCCCATACATCCACCCATCCATCAGCCAAGCCATATATCTTCTAATATAATCAGATATCCACTCCTTTTACCCCTCCATATATCTACCAACCCATATATCCAACTATCTACCCATCCATCCATCAGCAAACCCATATATCCACTCATCTATCCATCCATCCACAACCAACCAATATGTCCACTCATCTACCCATACATCCACTAATCTACCCACTCATCCATAAATCAACCCAGATATTCACTCATCCACCCATCAATCAACCAACCCATATTTCCACTCATCTACCCATACATCCACTAATCTACCTATTCATCCATAAATCAACCCATATCATCCACCCATCCATCAACCAACCAATATTTCCACTCATTTATCCACCTATACATAAACCAACTCATATATCCACTCATCTACCCAGTTATCCACTCATCAATTTGCGTAACCATGTCAACACATCAGACCATTCTTCTATTCATCCGTAAATTCATCAAAGAAGCCATGTCTATCAACAAACCAGACCGTCTGTCCACCTAACTAATTCATCCATGACTATAGTAAACTCGCTCATGAAATTAGATCGTTTGCTCATCCATGCATGCATCCATCGATAACTCACCCGTAATGCAATAATCGTGTGGCTCTCTTCTTTTCCTCATATAAGATCTCATTGTCCTCTTGTACACTTTCTCCTCCCATTTTACCAGCCCATCAGCCCTCTCATTTCCAGTCACACCACATCATTACATCCATCAAATAATAGTTATCCATCAATGTAGCACATTTCTTCAACAAATCCAGTCGTCTATCCATCCATCCATACATCCACGCGCATCTAAACATTGGCTATTTCCCCATCTCCCTAACAAAGCAGTCTGCGTACTTACTCCCGTGTACTTAAGTTTCTCATGTTCCACCGTGATTTATGTTCAACAAAACAAAGTTACCAATCGATTTAGATAAAATCTTGACATTCTCTGTTGCTGATTAAACACGAACCTTTTTCATACGCACGTACAAGCAAGCACAAACCAGGGACTCACGCAATATTCTATAAAACAAAAGAGAGAAAATAACAAATATCTTAACATAACAACGAAAAACAGAGAATTGAAATAACACACTGCATTAATTCGCGACCAAGTCACCAATTTTATTGATAGGAATAACGCAGATCGAAGTTGTTGTGAGTATTGATCAGCAATTGCTAGCAAATATTTCAAGTACGCTTTTGTGAGTTCATTCTTTGTTTTAGAATTAAGTTTGATGTTGAAACAGTTCTAAAGAGCCCTTTATGTCAATAGTTAAACGCTTATACAAGTTTTCAAACCTTTCATCTTCATAATATTCAATGTTGAATCATATAATTAGATTCTTATCAGTGTTTCAATTCCATATTGAAATAGAAATGTGGTGGCGTGGGTATAGCGGACAAATAGAAATGTGGTGGCGTTGGGTATAGCGGACTACATAGAAATGTGAGAGCGCTGGGTATAGCGGACACATAGACATGTGGTGGCGCTGAATATAGCGGACAAATAGAAATGTGGTATAAGTGGGTATAACAGGCAAAATTAGATATTTGATGGAGCTGGATATAGCGGACAAATAGAAATGTGGTGGCGCTGGGTATAGCGGACAAATAGAAATGTGGTGAAAGTGGGTATAACTGGCAAAATTAGATATTTGGTGGAGCTGGATATAGCGGACAAATAGAAATGTGGTGGCGTTGGGTATAGCGGACAATTATAGAAATATGGTGGCGCTTGGTATAGCGGACAAATAGAGGCATGTGGCGGCGCAGGGTATAGCGGACAAAATATAGAAATATGGTGGCGCTGGGTATAACGGACAAATAGAAATATGGTGGAGTTGGGTATAGCGGACAAAATATAAATGTGGTGGCGCTGGGTATAATGGACAAATAGAAATGCGATGGAGCTGGGTATAGCGGACAAATGGAAATGTGGTGGAGCTGGGTATAGCGGACAAAAATAGAAATGTGGTGGAGCTGGTATAGCGGACAAAAATAGAAATGTGGTGGAGCTGGATATAGCGGACAAATGGGAATGTGATGGAGCTGGGTATAGCGGACCAAATATAAATGTGGTGGCACTGAGTATAGCGGATAAATAGAAATGTGGTGGAGCTGGATATAGCGGATAAATAGAAATGTGGTGATGCTGGGTATCGCGGACAAAAAGAAAATGTGGTATAAGTGTGTATAACGGGCAAAAATAGAAATGTGGTGACGATGGGCATAGTGTGAAGAAATAGAAATTTGGTGGTGCAGGCCATAACGGATTAAAAAAAATAAGAAAGTTGTGGTGCTATGTACAACGAAAAATAAACAAATAAATGTGATAATGGAGGAAATAACGAGCGAAAACATATATTAGCTGTTGAGGGCATAATAGACACAAACTAAAACATGTATTGGTGCAGGGTATAACGGACAAAAATAGAAATGTGGTGGTGCAGGCTATATCGGACAAAAACAAATATGCGCTGTTTCAGCGTATGACGGACGAACAAAAATTAGAACTGTCGTGGTGCCGGGTATAACGAACAAAACAGAAATGTGCCGTTGCAGAGTATAACGGACAAATATAGAAAAGTGCCGTTACTGGATTTAATGGACAAAAGCATTAGCAATGTGGTGGTGCAGGGTATAACGAATCTAAACAGAAATGTGGTGGTGGCAGGGTATAACGAATCTAAACAGAAATGTGGTGGTGGCAGGGTATAACGGACATGAACATAACTGATGAGAATAAACGGTATATTTAGTAAAAGACTATACGTAAATTATGTCAACATCAAAAACATGTCAACAACACCCCACCCCCCCCCCCCACTGGGTCAACAAATGTCAAAAACCCAGGAATGACCATAATTATTTACAGAGGATGTCACACAAGATGAAGAGTGTTACAGTAACACAAATAATAAGAGATAACATTTATGATAACCGTGTTATTGTCACTGATTACTAATATAACTAGCCCTTGTTCTTTTATTTGTTATTTCCCATTAACGTTATTTGCCATTTATTTGTTATTTAGTAATCAGTGACATTTACGCTTAGTAGCAACAGTTGCAGGTTTCATTAACGTTCCACGGGTATTCCAGTTTTTGTCACACTTTGGAGGTTTTCATGTGAAGTACACCGTATCCTTTGTTTATACAGACCTCCTAGCCGAATTAATTTGGACCTCGTTCGTTACGTTTTTGAGTATTATTGGATTTTTAATTGATCGCTATATATATATACTTGGAGCCGCATACCAAAATTAGCCATAGATAAATAATAGATTACACGCAAATTGGAAACTAGTTCATGTTTATGTTTTAGCTGAAAGGTCTCTTATAATGTCGACGGTCGCGAGTACACTTGTTATGCATGTTGGTAGCAATTAGGCCACTAACGCATAAATATTCAAGTAAGGCCATCGGTGGTAAAGACCTGTGCATATAAAGTAAACAAGCCTTCATTCGTTATGTTTTTAAAATTATTGTCGTGTTTTTCGTTGGTCTCTATTTATATGCTTGGAGTCACATGCAAAAAAAAAAAAAAAAGGAATGTCAAGGCAGAGGAACGAATTCTTCTTATTGTCTTTCCATTTCTTTTACTGTAAGTCATCGCAGGATTGAATTTGGTATTCCGGCTATGACAGGTTTGGTGGCTTCATATGAAGTAATACTGTGACGTCTCTCAATGTTGGTAGTTCTTTCAATCCATCTTCTACTTAGTCCTAATTTATATCTTTATGTCTCCCTTTTTATGTTATATGAAAATGGAAAACAAAATTGATCAACGAAATTCATGGAAATAATACAAAATCAGCTTTCAGGTCATGTTTACTTTCTGTACACATTCTTCTTCTTTCGTTCACTTGAAACATGTCTATATCTGTAATTCTGTCTCCTGAATAAAACCCACTGTCTTTTGTAGTTCATACAGTGTTCCATAGAGCTTTGATTCCAGTGTTGTTTCCTCTGGCCAATATGTCTGCCTCAGCGTTTCATGCTCAGAACACTCTTGAAGTATATGTTTAGCACTCTGTGCTGTCTGTCCACTTGTACACATGGTTGTGTTGTCAATCTTGAACTTCGTGTACATGTGATTGCGGAGTCGATTGTGTCCTGCTCGGAGGCGTAGAATTACAACTTATTCTGATCTGTTCATAATGTGATATATGTACACATATCTTTACCGAAACCCGGTAATGATTCCACTGAGAGCTGAAAATGAGTGGCCAGTTGAAACATGGGTTCTCAAACGGGGTTATATGTCTCATCAGCGGGTCACTGCTTATTGTTGATAGGAAGAAAAAGTAGACATTTGGGTGGGGTTTCGGGGTACATAAGCACATACTTGCTTGGTCTGAGTTTGCCACATAAATGTCATTTTGACATTTTAAGAAAAATACAAATCATATTAACAATCAAGTATTATGTCGAGCAGAGCAACGGAGACGGTCATGTTTCTGCACAACTCTCTGTCTCTTGTGTTGCTAATAAATTCAGTTCATGACATTCTGTCTTGCAACAATTACAATTCATCAACAACTCCATATCGAGGCCGGTTACTTGATGTGTAGATGGGATTTAGTCCAGTCAAAAGAAACTAAGATGGTCCGGCCATTTCTGACATCGAGCAGGACCACAGTCATGCACAAGTAAATATTGGTGCTGAAGTCGGAGATACCAGGCCTAGAGGAGCACCATTACCCATGGTATCCTTCAACACGACTAGATAGCATGGCTTCATGTTATCTACACAACAATAACAATAACAATTAACAATAACAACAACAATAACAACAGTAATAATAATAATAATAATAATAATAACATAAATAACAACAACAATAACACTAATAACAATAACAATAATAACAACAACAACAAGAACAATAACAATAACAACAACAATAACATTTACAACAAACAATAACAATAACAACAACAATAATAAAAATAATAATAATAATAATAATAATAATAATAATAATAATAATAATAACATAAAAAACAATAACAACAACAACAATAATAAAAAGCAATAACAACCAAAATAACAACAAGAACAATACAACAACAAAAACACACTATCTATGTGGAAATGTTAAACTTTGTACTAGAAGAATATGAACGATGAGAAATGCTATAAGAAAATAATCAAGTTGCATGAATAACGAAGCCACCGAAGACGGATGTGTCGCGCCACTGGGGCAAATAAAACAGCGATACAACGCATTTCCTTTCTCTGAATTATATCCTATTATAAATCTATCATTCTTGGTTCTTGATTAGAAACTGGCATCACAGCACGCGGGGCATTCCTATAAGTGCTCCGCCCTCTGTTTCAGCAGCCCTTCGACTCAATGGTGTTTCGAGTCCAATGCCGCCGAAACAGACGTCGCCATCAGGGCACAACTCTGGCCCCTGCGAGAGGTTTCTTTGTTGTTCCGCCCACCCACGTCGTGCCCATTACTAGTTCAAGCACAACGTCGGCCTGTCAGAGCAACATCGTAACTGTTATCGAAGGTAACTACTATGGTATGAACAGTATGACTAGTACGAACATTGTCCTGCTACAAGAGAGAACCGGCGGGAGTTTGAGAATGACTGCTCAAGAAAAATAATAGGGTGAATTAAAACATTCTCTAATTCATAATTCCTCGCCACCTAATCATTGGAGTAAACTACACGGATGCCTTTAAGGAGCTCACAAGAGTAACAACTAAGCGACGGTTCTCAATTCGCCCAGACCATAAGGTCACACTTAGATAAAAGGCATCTTGGCCACAAATAAACATCAACTCCACCTAGCAATATAGATAATATATAGCAATAGCACGCACGGCTTTCCAAACACCCAGACCATTAGGTCACATTTAGATAAAAGCTAATACGGCCTGATATAACCAAAATAAACTTCTGTCTTAGGTTGAAAGGAACGTGCCTCAGCTAAGAGGCTTTAATCCCCCATTAAACAAACAAACAAACAAACAAACAAACAAGTAGTCACAATTAGAACCACTTCATAGGGAACGTTTTCAGTATTCGTGGTGAGTTCTAGGAATAACGATCCATACCCCATTTATATTTCAATATAAATGAAATATATAAATGAAATATATAAATGAAATATATAAATGAAATATATAAATGAAATATATAAATGAAATATATAAATGAAATATATAAATGAAATATCCCTTTTTCATTACATGAATGATGATTTCCACCGAAGACGGATGTGTCGGGCCATTGGCTCAAATAAAACGTCGACACAACGCATTTCCATTTTCTGGACTACATCCTGCTGGAAATCTAGTAGGATCATTGTCCTGCTACAAGAGAGATTCAGAGGGTGTTTGAGAATTAAGGATGAAGAAGAAGAAGAAGATTTCTATTAGATTGTTGATGTTCTTTTTGGTAGAGAATCGTTAAGGAAGCTGGTGGGGCATGATTTATCCACTTTTTGGCACCTGGTAGTAAAAGTCAATGTGTTATTTCCAAAGGGTGCGGTGTTTGAATCTCTCTCTTTTTAAAATCTGAAACAACTGCATTAATATATCTCGTGTCAACGTTTAAAAAAAAAAAACGTAAACGAAAACGATACAAGTCCAGTCCCGAGAGCCATTATGTTACCAGATTCCAAACATCATTACAAATACAGCGTAATTCTAACATTCAGAGTCCCCGTGTGCAAATATCGCATATGATATTTAATGCGTTTAACAATTGTGAAATCTGTAAACAGAAGATATATATTTTATATGAAATATAATCAATAACATTGTAAACAAGGAAATCCTCCCGTGTGTTGCCGGGGCCCGAAAGGGGAGCAAAGAATAGCAACATGTTTACCTTCCATGCTTGTCGTAAGAGGCGACAAATGAGGTTATGAGATGGAGTTGGCTGTCCCATCCCATATAGGGTCAGTGACCCAACGCCATGCTGAAATCGGATGTGTCAGGCCGAAAGGCGCATATATCGCAGCAATGCTGTAAGCCATGACGCAACGTATTCCGTCCTCTGGACTACATCCTGCTAATCTGCAGGAGTTTGAGTACGAACGCAGAAGAAGAAGAAGAAGGAAATGAGCGATGGTAGAGCGAACAACTTGTCGATACTTGGAAGGGAAGCATAGAAAAGGAACACCATCAACGATGTGCATAAAAAAAGACGACTAAGGGGGTTTCGTGACAAAGCTGTCTATCTAATCTTCTCTCATAGGTCGAGTTGTTAGTGATTATCTGAACCGACTGCGGTTGCTGTTGTACGTTGTTGCTCGTCTACCACATGATGATGATGAACATTTGTTACATTTACTTTTGAATCGTAGTTATAGTTATGTCTTTGATTATGCGTTCATAGATGGCTTAATAAACCGCATTCTTGCCGCAAATGTTCTTGGAGAGTTCGGGCATGGGATAACCACTGTAGATGGTTTTTGGTAAACTTGTGACTGTTTGTCCAATCTCCGCCGCTGAGCTGATGAATTTCTCCTTTTTTTCACAAGATGATGTACCCTGTATTTGAGTCCCTATTTGTGCAATATCTTCCCATGTATCGTGATCTATTTCAAAGGCTTTCAGTTAGATCTTTAACAGGTGTATGCTTACTTGACACATAAATGGAAACACACGAAAATCAACGTTTCGATCACGAGACCTTTATCAAGATCACATTCATAACATAACATAAATGACGAATAAGAACTGCACTGTCCACGTTCACGTGACAGAGCAAAATATGCACATGAACCGAAAAACTTTTATGTAAAAACATTATAAAAAAAGCAAAAATAAAATGGCTGGTGGAGAAAGAGCAGGGCAGAATGATATAGTATGTAAAGAAATTAAAATAATGAATTGTGAAATGAGGTCGTGTTGGTCTGTACGCGTTTTTGTGGATATGCAGTAAATTAAGTTACACGAACATCCAATCCAGTATTAATCCAGATGATATGTTGACAAACTTCCAGAGGATAGCTAGAGTAAGTGGTAAATAGAGGAAAGGGGAGGATATAGATGCAAAAATATAGAGCAAGCGTGCGAGAGTGTGCGGTAAACGGAGGCAGAAGGCAGGAAGAGAGATATTTAGATTTTGAGAAATGGGCGAGGATAATGAGAGGGGACAAATCAAGCTGAAAAAAATGCCAAATATTGAGTAATCTTGAATGGCAATATATGACAGCAAATTTGGAATGACGTGTGAAATTTATAGAAATCTGGATAAATATTCATAAAATGCTTGAAGGATGTATTTTCACATCTAATTTAGTATTTATATTTTGCTTTGTTTTCTTTTTTCTGTTTTTTTTTACTCGAGTGTTGCCATGTTTCTTTAGGAGATTGAGTTTCAGATTTAAATGTCACAACACAACTCTGATATTTTGTTGATGTAGAATTTCTGTGATGCCGCCTTTCCTTCTGTCTGTTAGTCGTCCTTAAGTTCTCAAACCAGATGTTCTTCTATTGTAAGATTTCTGTAATGTTATCTGTCCACCTATCTCTTGGTATTTCTCATCCTCTAAAACTAGATGTTTTTCTATTGTAAGATTTTGTAATGTTATCTGTCCATCTATCTCTTGGTATACCTCGTGTAAAAACAGATGTTTTTCTATTATAAAATTTTGTAATGTTATCTGTCCATCTATCTCTTGGTATTTCTCGCGTAAAACCAGTTGTTCTTCTATTTTAAGATTTCTGTAATGTTATCTGTCCATCTATCTCTTGGTATTTCTCATCCTCTAAAACTAGATGTTTTTCTTTTGTAAGATTCTGTAATGTTATCTGTTTACCTATCACTTGGTACTTCTCATGTAAAACCAGATCTTCTAATATTTTATGTATACCCTTGCAATGATTTTGCTTCATTTTCAACTTCTCTCTTCCGTCCCTCCTCCGTGTGGTGCATGCCTGAGAGGTTATGGCGTTGGTCTCACACTAGTGAGGTCTAGAGTTCGAGTCCGGGTAAGGACTGGTTTTTTTTCTGTCAGAAGGTAAATTGAAAAACTCACCCTGTACATGACGTGGCGACAGCAAGAGCATGCGGTCTTTTTCACACAGCTACAAAATCGCATTATTTGTTCGCTTTTGACAGTCCCTCAACCGAAAAAATTAAACAAATTTATACTAAATTATCTAAATGATATTTTCTTGAAATTAATTATCCATTTGATATTGTATGTACATTTACTGGACTACATCCTGCAGAGAATCTAGTTGGACAATGGTCCTGCTACAAGGGAGTACCATCGGGAGTGTGAGATTGAAAGCTAAAGTAGAAGATATCTATTTGATATTTTATGTACATATGCAGGATATTGTTATAACAACGCGTCAGTAGTGGAGTGTTATAACAACGCGTCAGTAGTGGAGTGTTATAACAACGCGTCGGTAGTGGAGTGTTATAACAACGCGTCGGTATGAAGTATTATAACAACGCGTCGGTAGTGGAGTGATATAACAACGCGTCGGTAGTGGAGTTATAACAACGCGTCGGTAGTGGAGTGTTATAACAACGCGTCGGTAGTGGAGTGTTATAACAACGCGTCGGTAGTGAAGTATTATAACAACGCGTCGGTAGTGGAGTGATATAACAACGCGTCGGTAGTGGAGTTATAACAACGCGTCGGTAGTGGAGTGTTATAACAACGCGTCGGTAGTGAAGTGTTATAACAACGCGTCGGTAGTGAAGTATTATTATAACGCGTCGGGAGTGAAGTGTTATAACAACGCGTCGGTAGGGAAGTGTTCTAACAACGCGTCGGTAGTGGAGTGTTATAACAACGCGTCGGTAGTGGAGTGTTATAGCAACGCGTCGGAAGTGGAGCATTATAACAACGCGACGGTAGTGGAATGATCACGTTCTCAGAAGAATCGGTACATGCTCATAATCCCACGCGGTGTTCATATATGGACATGGAAGGGAATTTTATGATAAAGAGACTAGGAATTACGTAAAAAAACAACACATTTGAGGCTGAGGCATCGGTGATGAGTCAGAGTCATGATATCAGAGAGATGGCCGCTGACAGAATAGTGATGGTGTATTAGGTAATAATCTGCTCTGATTGAACGTGGGAAACCAGAGAGACTAGGAGATGGCAGTAAAACTGTAAAAATAATAACCATAAGGTAAATAACGATAAGTAATAAATGCGGTTGAATTATTTGTTAACGCTGAACAGATGCGTGGAATCGACGTGTCGAGCAAATGGTCTTTATCATGATCCGATGAACAAACGTAGAAGACTTAAGTTCGTATAATCAACATCGCAGGTTCTCCTCAGTTGAGTAACCGATATGACACTCTAGTTCGTATAAGGTTTTTGTGTCAAAGGTACGGTTTTGTTTAAAACACGGTTGTAATGAAGGCACGCTTGTGTTAAAGACACGCTTGTGTTAAAGACACGTTTTGTTTAAGACACGACTGTGTTAAAGACACGACTGTGTTAAAGACACGACTGTGTTAAAGACACGGTTGTGATAAAGACACGGTTGTGTTAAAGACACGGTTGTGTTAAAGACACGGTTGTGTTAAAGACACGTTTGTGTTAAAGACACGGTTGTGATAAAGACACGGTTGTGTTAAAGACACGGTTGTGTTAAAGACACGGTTGTGTTAAAGACACGTTTTGTTTAAGACACGACTGTGTTAAAGACACGACTGTGTTAAAGACACGGTTGTGTTAAAGACACGGTTGTGATAAAGACACGGT
Source organism: Meghimatium bilineatum (assembly GCA_034231615.1). Taxonomy (NCBI): domain Eukaryota; kingdom Metazoa; phylum Mollusca; class Gastropoda; order Stylommatophora; family Philomycidae; genus Meghimatium; species Meghimatium bilineatum. Next base: position 17,205,409 of record CM067302.1, read on the forward strand.
TGTGTTAAAGACACGGTTGTGTTAAAGACACGGTTGTGTTACAGGATGTAAACATATCCGTTTACGTATGCACATTTACCGGCGACGGGTGGTATTCCAGTTAATAATCACCCCCATGATTTTCACATTTTGCCAGGAGTGTTCAGATCCACATAGTTGTTCGTTCTTCCGTCAGTTTTGTTGACTCATCATCTACAGAAATGGTACATTAGGCATTCCCCGCCACCTAATAGTCAGTCACAGAAAGATTAAGGAGCAATGTCACAGGAAGATAAAGAGGCAATGTCACAGAAAAATAACGGCGCAATGTCACGAAAAGATAAAGCGGCAATGTAACATGCAACATGAAACATTTATGACACAACCCATGAGTTGGGGTGGGGGCAATAAAACATGCAACATTTTGCAGCTATATGTCAAATATAAATCACAACTAACCCTAATCCCTAACCCTAATCCCTAACTTTAATCCTTAACCCTAATCCCTAACCCCTAACACTAAAAAATGAATATTTCACTGAATTATTGATGTTTTATTGAATTTATATAATATTTAGATTAATTAACCACAAAATACGTAGGTAGGCACTAATGGGAAGCAAGAACGAAAACGGGGGGGGGGTCGACTTCTATAATAGTACAACAAATATATAACATTCAGTGGTGTGGTGGGAAAGGTGGAAGGGGGGGGGAGAACCGTTCTTAACCGTTCGGGGATTCTTAAATTATCATGGGTTCGAATCCGGCTCCTGTCGCATTGTTTTCAAGGTGAATTTTTTTCAGAGATACTTGTAGATTATCATGTGAAGCTACGGAGTTACGTGCTATGAGTGATACTCTAGACAGAAGGCGTTCTACTTCGATTGGAGTGACGGAATACATATGGGAAAGCTAGTACAGTTTAGCAAATCCTCTACGACTTTTGAACCCTATGAACCGTTCTGAAGAATCTATAAGTTGCGATCACAGGACACCGTTTAAGAATACTGGTATAACCCTAACAAATCCTATTAAACGCACAATGAAAGTAAATCAGGGGCGTGACAACAATGTGTGAAAAAGTACTTATCTTTGAGTTCAGCGCCAAGTGCATCGGCGTTTCTGTAGGTAAGGAACATTAGTTTATAACTCCACACGCGTTTGACGACTAATATGTTCGGTTCGAGTATGACTGTGACCCACGGGCACTTTTAGCGATGATATGAGAAGTACGGAAGAGCAACGTTTGAACTGAATGCTTGCCGTGATGTTCCAACACGGAAGGTTGAGGTGTAAAGTTATTTTTTTTAAAAATTGTTATATATTCGCTCAGACTAAGATCTTTTGTTCGGAACGTCAATAGTTTCCGTTCTCATTTATTGTATTATAATTGAGTTATATGGGGGTTTTTTGTTAGTAGAAATAGGTACATGCATCTGTATCACATATTCACTGTTAATCAATTAGACGAGCTAAGAAAATCAACGTTCAAGAAGGCTGGCTTCTAAGCACCATATTCGCCACCGAAGACGGATATGTCGGGCCATTGGTGCAAATAAAACGTCGATACATCGCATTTCTATTCTCTGGGCTACATCATGCTGGAAATCTAGTAGGACCATGGTCCTGCTATAAGGGAGATCCAGCAGGAGTTTGAGAATGAACGCTGAAGAAGAAGAAGAAGAAACACCATGTTAAGAACGAAGTTAGATTAGGGGACAATAGACGGCAGTAGAGACAGAGGCCTACCAAGACGTCGTTGGACAAGAGATATTCAGAAATGCATGCAAATTTCGCTGGTGAAGGAGGATCAACTTGCCAGAGAACCAGGGATTTCAGGAGATTAATAAGGAAGACTACTTTCTGGAAAGAACATGTCACATAGCGCGTGCACACACACACGCACACACACGCGCGCGCACACACACACACACGCGCGCGCGCGCACACACACTGTTACCACCATTCATGAGCTATATGGAGTGCGTTCGTCCGGCATGCACCGAAAATGCCCAACCCATCTTAACTGTAAAACATACACATAGAGACACTACCCGTTGTTGTGGCTAGATTTCACTTCTCTATCACAACAAAACTAACATTCCTTGCATATTCCCAGTGGCAAAATAAGGTTGTGAATTATGGACAATCATCGGCATAGTGAGAAATAAAATATCATGGTTCAAAAAGATCGCTAATGTAGCCATCCTGAGAGAAATGATTGTAAAATAAAAATTGTTAAACAGAATGGTTCCTTCCAAAAAAACGTCATAACAGCCTAGTGAAGATGATAATGGAGGGGATGATGCCAGGGAGACAAACAAGAGTCTGACCAAAAAGAAGATGGACTCAAGACATCAAAGACCACCTGAATATGACAGCAATAGAAGCAGGAAAATTAACTCAAAATCTACAAAACTTTCGATAGCTGTTATAACTGCTACATCCAGTTCAGGATATGGCACCTGATGATGATGATGATGATGATGATGATGATGATGATGATGATGATGATGACGATCACGTCTTGATATGATTTATATCGTATAATATTATTACTATTATATTTATTAAATATCTTAATATTTTTATCGTTTACTTAACTTTCCCACAACAAAGACATGACTGCTATTGCAATCTGAACTTGGGCGTGTTTCGACAGACTTCAATGAGTTTTTTAATCTTTGATTGACTATAGTAACTGTCAATATTGCAGTGCTATATAACCCCTATACTAACATATGGGTGGCAGTCTTGGACAATAAACAAACTGGACAGTGGGAAATTAGAGGCAATAGAGATGTGGTTCTACAGAATAATGATGAGAATACCATAGACTGCCAGAAAAACTAATGTTTTAGGTGTTGAAAGAGTCAAATGCGAAACGGACCTTAATCAGTAATATAAGTAAAAGGCAATCTTCTTTTTTTTTGGCCACTTCATGAGACAGGCAGGTTTAGAGAACATAGTCACAACAGGCAAAATTGAAGGCAACAGAGAAAGAGGGCGACAACGTGAGAAAATATTAGACAGTTTGACAACCTGGCACAGCAGGGACACAACAACGACCTTGATACATAATACTGTGGACAGAGAGCTGTGGAGACCCATGACTGCCTACGTCAACCGGCATGGCACCTGATGATGATGATGATTGACTATAATATTATCGATTTTGTTGTGAGTCTAGTTATCTGGACTTCTCGATGTCCATAACCATCTAGGATGTTGATATAACCATATATTTACTATTATAATATTATTACTTTTGGCTCAGTCCACTAATATCTCACCTTTTTTCATTTCTTATGCCTAAAACAAATCCACTAGTGACATCAATATCATGCTATTGCCCTACCTTTGCATTGAAATCTCACATCACAATATTTACCTCGTGATGTCACTGTCTCATAGCTGTATTTATATACTTATATAATTTCTGTATGTCTTCATCTGATCTTTCTGATGTTTGTGCGTATACTAGCATACTATTTATGTTTATTGACTGCCTCACTAATTTAACTAGTAGAAATCTGTCTTCTTCTTCTGCGTTCAGCATCTGTGGTCATGCTATACCGTCAGGCCTGTCGTCAAGACGAAGTCCACTGTCTTCTCCAGGTCAGAGCGGCTGCCCCATCGCTGTATGTTTGGCAGTACTGAAGTATGTGTTCCGGAGTCTGGGTTCCGGATCCAAATGGACATTCATCTGTGTATGAGATCCTTAATCGATAAAGGTGACCCAATAGTATGCAATGGCCTGTTCTAAGGAGAAATATTGTGGTCTGTTGATATCTTTAGAGGAGATGTATTGCATCATAATCATATTCCCCTTCCATTTCTTTCTTCCACTTTGCTGTGTATGTGTTGCGGATTATTGTTTTTACTTCTCCGTAAGACAGTGGGTGTCTGTGTTGCTCCATTTCGCTTCCTGCCTTTGACAGAGCATCCACTTTCTCATTTCCCATGATTCCACAGTGTGATGGTATCCACTGAAGGGCAATAGCTGTTGATTTTTGGATCTGTCTTAGCTCATGTCTGATGTGCAGAAGGCTTTCGTTTCTGTTGCTCTGGATTGATTCCAGTAGGGATCTGCAATCTGTGAATCTTCTTTGGTCTTGGCAGTACTAGTTCGGTGAAGGCTTTCAGTGCTTGATAGAAATCTATCTGATATACTATATAAGACCTGCCTCGCTAATTTAACTAGTAGAAATCTGTTTGATATAGTCTATAAGAACTGTCTCGCTAATTTAACTAGTAGAAATCTGTCTGTTATAATCTATAAGAACTGCCTCGCTAATTTAACTAGTGGAAATCTGTCTGTTATAATCTATAAGAACTGCCTCGCTAATTTAACTAGTAGAAATCTGTGTGATATAGTCTATAAGAACTGTCTCGCTAATTTAACTAGTAGAAATCTGTCTGTTATAATCTATAAGAACTGCCTCGCTAATTTAACTAGTGGAAATATGATATACTCTATAAGACCTGGCTCGCTAATTTAACTAGTAGAAATCTGTTTGTTATACTCTATAAGAATTGCTTCGCTAATTTAACTAGTAGAAAACTGTCTGTTATACTATTTAAGACCTGCCTCACTAATTTAACTAGTAGAAATCTGTCTGATATACTCTAAAAGACCTACCTCGCTAATTTAACTAGTTGAAATCTGTCTGATATACTCTATAAGCCCTTTACATACATTTTCTATCTTCTATAATTACGCCTACTCCATTTCTATGTTGATTTCGAGTATTTCTTGTTAAAGTCTCTTAATACACTAATGCTTGCTTCAACTATCTTATTTCATAAAATCCAAATATGTTTACATACATTCTCCTCATTTCCTGTTCCTGTGATGATAAATAAAGCAAAAGGGAAATGTTGTTCCTCCTTCGCAAGCGAAGATGAGCATGGTATAAAAAACAATAAACATTTGAGACGAAAAATTATGGGGGAAAAAAAATGGGTGTTTGTCTATTTTGAATAAGGTTTGTGAATGCGTAGATGTTCGATGAGTACGATTTTCTATTTTGGTTTAGGTGTGTGAGTTCAAATATGAGCAAGGAGTTTGATTCTCTATTTTGATTTAGGTTTGTGAGTTCGTAGATGTTCGAGGAGTCTGATTCTCTATTTTGATTTAGGTTTGTGAGTTCGTAGATATCGAAAAGGCCGATTCTCTATTTTGATTAAGGTGTGTGAGTTCGTAGATATTGAAAAGGCCGATTCTCTATTTGATTTAGGTGTGTGAGTTCGTAGATATTGAAAAGGCCGATTCTCTATTTTGATTTATGTTTGTGAGTTCGTAGATGCCCGAGGAGTCTGATTCTCTATTTTGATTTATGTTTGTGAGTTCGTAGATGCCCGAGGAGTCTGATTCTCTATTTTGGATAAGGTTTGTGAGTTCGTAGATGCCCGAGGAGTCTGATTCTCTATTTTGGATAAGGTTTGTGAGTTCGTAGATGCCCGAGGAGTCTGATTCTCTATTTTGGATAAGGTTTGTGAGTTCGTAGATGCCCGAGGAGTCTGATTCTCTATTTTGGATAAGGTTTGTGAGTTCGTAGATGCCTGAGTTCGTGAGTTCGGAGGAGTCTGATAAGTGCCAGGAAAAATGTGTTTGCTGTGCGTGCGCATGGTCTCGAGTATGAACGTTTTCAGATCTTTCTTTCCGTTTCTGTCTCTGGTAGATTACCCACAGTTTTATTTCTTGTTCAAGTTTTGTGATGCCAGCTGTGATCTAAGTGTGCCAGGCTGAGCGATAAGGGTCTGTAGTCTTTCAGAGGTTGGGTTCAATGCAGCGTTTGAGGGAGTGTTTGAGTGGGTGTTTGAGGGAGTGTTTGAGCGAGAGTTTGAGGGAGTGTTTGAGGGAGAGTTTGAGGGAGTGTTTGAGGGAGTGTTTGAGAGAGTGTTTAAGGGAGTGTTTGACGAAGTTCTTTAAGTAATTCTTGAAGAGACTTTTCTGTTGTCCTCGTGGACGCTCCCAATTGCAGTTCCCCATAGGACTATATGTGTGAAGGCGCTTGTCTATCATGCGGACGACCTGTTTGGTCCAGTGGAGTAGGGATCTAATAAACAGGTCATGGACGTTCTGCTTACGGAAGTTTTGAAGAATGTCTGTGTCTGGTAATTGATCCTGACAAGGTACTTCCATGAGATTTCTTAGACACCGAAGGTTGAATGAGATAAACTGGCTAGCGTGTGGAAATATCCAAGGAAAATAATCCAATGAGGTAGGCACATGTCTTGGAATAGGACCAATAATCTTTATCTTTACGGGTTTTTCCGATTTGTAGAATTTACCAACTGGCGTATTCATTATTGGTTAGGAACTTTCATTAATATAGAGCTTCCCGGTTGGGACTGAAGGGAGGTGCTTATTGCGGATAAAGATGGAATGATGTCGCCACAACAAATACAGGGTGGGGTTTTTTTTGGTAATGGAACTTCGACATAAAACACAATTCCTTACCAGAGTCGTACCATTCACCTCATGGCCGTTAGACCTATTCTCTAACCTCCTAACTATGCACATGGGGAGCAGCGTTAGCGCAGTGGTTAGAGCACTGGCTTCGCGTATGAGTGGTCCTGGGTTCATTCCTCAGTTGAGGCGGAAATGTTTTTCAGATCGCAACGGCTCCCGGGTCGACCCAGCCTTAAATAGGTACCGGATTAATCCGGGAAGTAAAGACTGCGAGGGAGAGGAGATGGCTACAGCCCTCATTTGCAGAGCCTCTGAAATGTGAGATCGCTAACATCTCACACCCCTACGGCATTAATAAATTCTATGGATTACTTTACTTTCTTTTTTTTTTACAACTATGCGTCACACCATTACTTGCTGATAGAAAACAGTCCAAATAATTATTCTAGAAAATTCTTGAATATTAGAATTCTTGCAGCATAATTTTGTTTATAACAAAAATGAACGAAATCCAAGACAATGCTCACACTAACACAGCAGATCAAAGCTATAAATGGGAAGCCACATCACGAATAGTCATTGACAGGGCTCTGCTCCAACATAATCCAAGACAATTAGTACCCACTACTATTTCAGTCAACACCATCACAACTGATATCTTATACATATTCATGAGGATTTGTGATTTGTTATCTGTCTATGTTTTTCTGAAACATATTACCATATCTTGTTATATTTCTGTCCAGCTAAACAAAAATAGGTAGATGGGTTACCATAATAAAACAACCTAGCACCGAGATAGGTTGAGAAGTTGAGTCCGTCTCTGTATATCGTTGCTAGGTTGCTTTATGTTTCATTTTGGTAACCTACCTATCTATTTTTGTTTATCTTGATATTTCCCTGTGTTACTTCAGCTACCTACTTCCTGTTTATAGTTGTTACCTTACATTGGAACATTTATCCCTATTTTTCTGTCCATCCTGTCTTCTCTTTTTCCAATCGTCTATGTATATACCAACCTATCCTCAATCCATCCATCCATCCATCAGTCCGTCAATCCATCCATCCATCCATCCATCCATCCATCCATCCATCCATCCATCCAACCATCCATCCATCCATCTAACAATCCATCCATTCATCCATCCATCTATGCATCCATCTATCCATCCATCTAACAATCCATCCATTCATCCATCCATCTATGCATCCATCTATCCATCCATCCACCCATCCATCCATTCATCTATCTATCCATCCATCCACCCATCCATCCATTTATTCATTTATTCATCCATCCATCCAACCATCCATCCATTCATCCATCTATCCATTCATTAATTCATCCATCCAACCATCCATCCATCTATCCTCCATCCATTCACTCATCCATCCATCCATCCATTCATCCAACCATTCATCCTTCCATTCCCCCCATCTATCCATCCATTAATCTATTCACATTTTTCTTCCTCCAACTATATATGTATATATAAGTATCCATTTATCAATTCATCCATCCATTAGTTCATGTATTTTTCCAACCATCGATGCATAAATTCCTACATCCACACATTTACCCTTTACAGCCATAGATGCATATATCCATTTTCTATACATCCACCCTTCCCTCCATCCAAATATCGATATGTATACGTGTTGGTGTTCTTACATCACATGATGATGATGACCATTTGTTACATCCCCTTTTGAAAATTCAATAAGAGTTACGTCCTTGATTATGAGTTCGTAGATGGCTAATGAGCCCTCTTCGAGCTGTAAATGTCCTTGGACAGTTTGGACAAGGAATGATGACTGTAAACAGATCTTGGTCTATCCGTGACTTTCTAGCTACTCTCCGCTGTCTCTGCATTTCTCCTCTTTTCAAAGATGATGTGCTCTGTTTGACTGTAGAACGTCATGTAGATCTATTTTGTGCATGTTCTTGCCATGTATCTTTGTCTACCTACATATCTTTCTTCATACCTCTCACACGTAAAAACTATCGACGTATATATCCATTTATCCATTAATCCAGGATTCTCTGCTTCCAACAATATATGCATATATTCTTATATCCACCCCCTCAACGTCTCTATATTCGACCATACGAAAATGAGAAATAAAGCATCTTCTTAACGACACTGTGTCAAACATTCACATTGCTATAACACCAATTGGCAGAGAATATAGATTGTGGAACAGTAGGTTTTTGTTTGCAATTAGTGCCTACCTTCGTATTTTATGATTAATTTAATCTAAATATCATTTCACTAATTAATCAATAATTAATTTCAATATTATTTCTGGGGTTATGGTTAGGGGTTAGGGTTAGTTATGTTTTACAGAACTAATCCTAACCCTAAATATATTTATATTTAGATTAATAAATGATAAACATAAACTGATAAACATAAGTAAGGGAAATAATCACACAGGTAGGCACTTATTCCAAATCAGTTCCAGAAAGCGAAATAGCAGAGCTTGAAATTAATCAACTGATAGTCGATAACGTAGTCGGTAAAGATGCCATAGTGTCCAGAGATGGCACTGTCCGTCGTGGTGTGATATCTGACTTGGAGTATTAGAACTAGCGCATGTGATAGAATGATTGTCAAGCGGTACGGAGCATACATGGCAACTACTTTCCGTATGAATGTGGATGTCGAAGCTGTTGCTGAGGTCTCCTATGTTTCTCTGAGATTCCGTTCTCCTGTGTTTCTCTGAGATTCCGTTCTTCTGTGTTTTTCTGAGATTCCTTTCTCCTGCTGAGATTCCGTTCTCCTGTGTTTCTCTGAGATTCCTTTCTCCTGTGTTTCTCTAAGACTCAATTCTCCTGTGTTTCTCTGTGATTCATTTCTCCTGTGTTTCTCTGAGATTCCTTTCTCCTGTGTTTCTCTGATATTCCGTTCTCCTGCTGAGATTCCATTCTCCTGTGTTTTTCTGTGATTCATTTCTCCTGTGTTTCTCTTATACTCATTTCTCCTGTGTTTCTGTAAGATTCCTTTCTCCGGTGTTTCTCTTTTACGCATTTCTCCTGTGTTACTCTTTTACGCATTTCTCATGTGTTACTCTTATACTCATTTCTCCTGTGTTTCTCTCAGATTCCTTTCTCCTGTGTTTCTCTCAGATTCCTTTCTCCTGTGTTTCTCTCAGATTCCTTTCTCCTGTGTTTCTCTGAAATTCCTTTCTCCTGTCTTTCTCTGAGACTCATTTTACCGGTACAGTTTCGGTGAATGATAACCAGGTTATTGTGCTTCGAAAGATTCAGAATGATCGGTGCCAGTACAAGTGGATATACTATATAGAGTTCAACAATGGCACTAGATCACATTCATTCATTTTCCTTTTGCGCTGAAGTTAGCGCATAGGGCAGAGGTCAGATCTCTCCAATTCTGTCTGTTCAAAGCTATTTTGTGCAGTTCTTGAATAGTATGAATATTGATTGTTTTACTTTTTCTAAGTATTGTTCTTCTGAGTGTTTGTTTTGGTCTACCCCGGCTCTTTTGCCTGTAGGTATCCATTCAAGAGATTGGTGGTGTATTCTGTTGGTGTCTGCGCGTAGGACATGCCGATGTAGAACCAACGGTGTTTACTGATAACATCTGTGATGAAATTTAGACTTGTCTCTTCTCTGATTTTATCATTCGATGAATTCACTCCAATGGGTGTTAGTTATCCTACGAAGACATTTGTTCTCGAAACTCAGTAATTTCTTTTCTGAAGATAAAGAGCTTTTCCAGCTCTCACATCCACATATGATATCACCGGAATAACGCAGGAATTAAATAAGCGCATATTCGTGTCTAGATCACAATACGAGTGGATATACTATATAAAATTCATCCAAAACAGTAGATACAGTGTGCTCAACCTCCCACCCCCCCCCCGGTCCTAGAAAATCTAACATGACCCTTACCAATAAGAACAAAAAGGTCGATAAAATATTCACAGTGATTTTTCACAAAAAGTCTTAAAATATTGCATCAAATAGTGAAATTTACACATGAAAAAGGCTGAATGACTTTTTTTTTACATCCGAACCTTCCTGCTTGAGCTACTTAAAGTAATCATATATATGACCATGGCCTGCTCCAACCTTTTGTGCGTGTCACAAGCATTTGCTGGTAAAGACATGATGGCGTACTCGGAAATGAGAGAGCAGATAGGCGGCGTCCGTGGAATGCACATATAGTCGGTGAATTGAGAATATAGGAGACATTGTGCAGTTGCGTGGCAAGCACACGTTGGGTTAGATACTACTATAGATCTATAGATGGTGGTTCTATGATAGCATTGGGAAAATTTAGTATTCAGTGTGGTACGGGTAGGACTAGATGAGGGGCAGAATGAGAAATGTGTTCGTTTTCATAGTTCATTCTGAAACTCCTGCTGAATCTTTCATGTAGCAGGACAATGATCGACGAGATTTCCAGCAGGATGTAGTTCAGATCATGGAAATGCAGTGTCGCCGTTTGCTTCGCGCCGCTGACTTGACACATCCGAATTCGGCAGAATAAATTTGTTTAATCAGCGAGATATAGGAACCATCGGAATGCAGATATTTGGATGTTTGCTTGAGGAGATTGAGTACCTAAAGGTTGTCATTCAGTGCAGTCACGTTGTATCACAAGCAATAAGCTATATATGAATCCATCCATCCATGCATGCATTCACCCATCTATCCATCCATCCGGCCGTCAATCCATACATCCCTGTGCATGCATTCACACATCAACTATCTACCCATACGGCCGTTAATCCATACATCCCTGTGCATGAATTCACCCATGTATCCATCCACCCACCAATCCATCCATCAATGTGTATTCATTCATCCATTTATCCATCCATACACACATGAACGAATCCATCCATTTATCCATCTATCCGTTCGTCCATCCATCAATAAATTCATCTATATATGCATGCATTCACCCATTCACCTTTATCTATCTGTCCATCCATGTATGCATGGATTCACCCATATATCTATCCATTCATCCATCAATATATGCATACATTCACACATATTCGTTCTTCTCTTCTTCAGTGTTCATTCTCAAACTCCCACTGGATTTCTCTTGTAACAGGACAATGATCCTACAAGATTTCCAGTTGAATGTAGTCCAGAGAATGGAAATGCGTTGTGTTGCCGTTTTATTTGCGCCAATGGCCCAACACATCCGTTTTCGGCGGAACATATTCGTTCAACTATCGATAATCCGTGAAACATGGACTGTGTATAGACGTCATGTGAGAAATCTCAATTACTTTCATATAACGTGTCTCAGAAATGTTATGAACATCAGATGGTAAGACAAGATTCCTGCTACTACAGTCTTTGACAGATCTGGTATACCTAGCATTGACACTATTCTGATTCAGACACAGATTCTATGGTCAGATCATCTTGTACGTATGCCAAATCATCGCCTGCCAAATATACTTTTGTTTGGTGAATTGCATAAGGGTATACAATCTCAAGGTGTCCAAAAGAAGTACTACAAGAACGCATTAAAAACCTCACTAAAAGCATTTGAAATAGACAAAGATACATGGGAAGAACTTACACAAGTAGAGCCACATGTCGATCTACAGTAAAAAAAACAACAAGACTCAACATCTTGTGAAAAGAGAAGAAGTGCAGCAGCACAACAGTGGACAGTTGCTGGAAAGTCACGAGTAGACAAAAAAATCGTTTCTCGTAGAGTGGTAATACATGCCCGAACTGTCCAATCACATTTGTGGCCCGAATAGGGCTTGCCAGTCATTTGCGAACTCATAATCAAGGACATAAGATTAAAGGTGAATTTAACAAATGGTAATCATTACTTATGATAGACTAACAACAAAAACATATTCACATATCCATCCATCCATCCATCCATCCATCTATCCATCTATCCATTCATCGATCCATCCATCTATCCATCCATCCATCCATCCATCCATCCATCTATCCATCCATCCATCGATCCATCCATCCATCCATCCATCCATCCATCTATCCATCCATCCATCGATCCATCCATCCATCCATCTATCCATCCATCTATCCATCTATCCATCCATCCATCCATCGATCCATCGATCCATCCATCGATCCATCGATCCATCCATCGATCCATCGATCCATCCATCCATCGATCCATCGATCCATCCATCGATCCATACATCCATCGATCTATCCATCCATCCATCGATCCATCCACCCATCCATCCATCCATCCATCGATCCATTCATCCATACATCCATCTATCCATCCAACCATACATCCATTAATCCATCAATGTACTCATGCAGTCACACTTCCACCCATCTATACATCCATGTATGCATGCATTCACTAATCTACCGGGAGTTCGAATCCATATGTTGACGTCTTATGTACGAGGGTGTTGATTCGATGATCGTTGGAGGTTATCTCTTGAAGTTACGGAGTTACGTGTCATTAGTGCTATTTTTGGAACACAGATTGTCTCTTCACCGAGAGCGGTGGTATATTTTGGAAAACATCAGTACAATAAAGTAAATCTTCTACATCACTTGAGATCTTCTGAGCGCCATCTTCAGTCCGTCGTACGTAAATTGTTTTGTCCATACTTCCTGCGTACGTCCGAGTGTCTGTTCGTACGTCCGTGTGTCTTTTTCGTACGTCCGTATGCCTGTTCGTTCGTCCAAGAGTATGTCCATACGTCCAATCGTCTTTCTGTACGTCCTAGTGTCTTTCCGTACGTCCGAGTATCTGTTCGCACGTCCGAGTGTATGTTGGTACGTCCAATCGTCGTTCTGTACGTCGACTGTCTTATTGTGCGTTTTGTTCTATATATCTAAATCCGTCTGCATTTCTCTCAAGATGGCTGTCCGTCTCCCTTCATAGCGACACATATATTGGAGTACGGTATAAGATTCGAGTCACGCATCGAACTCATTAGTCACAGCCGGACACACGGCAGACATCGACAATTTTGTCTTATTTTAGTTGATCTATGTAGTTATCGTCGACTACGACGGCAAGACAACATCGTCTAGTATTTTGCCGAACCGGGCCCAAAATGAAAACAAATAATAGTTACACTGCTATCATGTATGGTGTAAGAGGCGACTCAAAAAGGTTTAGGATGGGGTGGCTGTCCCATCTTAGAAAAGATCACAGTTAACCAAAAGTCTTGCTAAAGTCCAACGTTTCAGGCAGAAAAAGGCAAATATCACATGCAAACTGTAAACTAGGACACAATGTACAATATTCTACAGACTACATCTTGTTGATCGGAAGCAGTTTCTAACAAACGCAGAAGAAACAAAAGGTTTTCTTCTTCTTTCTTCTTTGTTCTTCTTCTTCTTTCTTCTTTGTTACTCTTATTTTTCTTTCTTTTTGTTCTTCTTATTTTTCCCTTCTTCTTCTCTCTTCTTTCTTCTCTGGTTATTTTCTTCTTCTTCTTTCTTTGTTAATCTTCTTTCTTCTTTCTTGTTTCTTTTTATTTTTTATTTCTTCTTATTTTTTTCTTTTTCTTTAATCTTCTTTCTTCTTTATTCTTTGCTCTTCTTTTTTTTCTGTCTTCTTCTTTCCTCTTCTTTCTTCTTTCTTCATTTTATTTCGCCTTTGTTTTTTCTTCTTTCTTGTTTGGCTTTTGTTCTTCTTTGTTCTTCTTTCTTCTTTGCTGTTGTTGTATTTTTCTTTATTTTTCTTCTTTTTTTTGTCTTTTTTCTGTTTGTTCTTTTTCTTCTTTGCTTTTCTTCTTTGCTTTTCTTCTTCATTCTTTGTTGTTCTTCCTTCCTTGAACTTTTTATTTTTTTGGTTCTTGTTTGGTCATTTTGCTTCTTTTTCTTCTTTTTCATTTCTTCTTTCTTTTGTTTTCTTCTCTAATCTTCTTTCTTCTTCTTTCACCTTACTATTTTATTCTCTTTGTTCCTTGTATTCTTAATTTTTTGTTCTTTGTTTTTATTTGTTCTTATTTCTTCTGTCTTCATTGTTTTTCGTTTTCATTCTCTGATGTTCTTTCTCATTTCTTCTTTGCTCTTCCTATTCCATTTTGTTCCTCTTTGTTCATCTTTCTTCTCTCTTTTTGTTCTTTCTTCTTTTATATTCTTTTTCTGTCATTTTCTTCTTTCTTCTTTGCTCTTCTTTGTTTTCTTCTTCTTTTTCTTCTTTCTTCTTTGCTCTTCTTTGTTTTCTTCTTCTTCATCTTCTTCTTTCTTCTTTGTTCTACTTTTTTCTTTATTTTTGTTTGATCTTTTTTCTTCTGTCTTCTTTGTTTTCGTCTTCATTCTTTGTTGTTTTTTCTTATGTCTTATGTGCTCTTCTTATTCTCTTTTTGTTCTTGTTTGTTCATCTTTCTGTTTTCTTTTTCTTCTTTGTTGTTCTGTTTTCTTTCATCTTTATTTGGTGTTCTTTCTTCTTCTTTCTTTTTCTTTATCTTTCTTCTTTCTTTTTCTTTTTCTTTTTTCTTTCTTCTTCTGTTTTCTTCTCTTTCTTCTCACCTTCTTTCTTCTGTGTTTGTCTTCTTTCGTCTTTGTTCTCCGTTGTTCTTCTTTCTTCTTTGTTCTTTGTTCTTCTTTGTTCTTTTTCTTTCTTCTATGTATCTCTTCTTCTTTCTTCTTTGTTTTTGTTTGTTCTTTTGTCTTTGTTGTTCTTCTTTATTTTTTGTTCTTCTTTCTTCTTTGCTGTTCTTCTTCCTATTTTGTTCTTCTTTGTTCATATTTCTTCTTTCATAATCTATTTCTTTTCTTCTTCTTTTCTTCTTTAATCGTCTTTCTTCTTTGTTCTTTTTTTCCGTTCTTCTTTCATCTTTCTCTTTCTTCTTTGTTCTTCTGTGATCTCTTTTTTTTCTTTCTTCTATGGTTTTGATATGGGTTTTTTCTTCTTTCTTCTTTATTATTGTTTGATCCTCTTCTTCTTTTTTCTTTTTTTCTTCTATTTCTTTTTTGTTTCTCTTCTTCTTTCTTCTGTCTTCTTGTTTCTTCTTTATTTTTCTGCTTTCCTCTTTCTTCTTCTTTCTTTTTTCGCCTTTGTTCTTTCTTCATTCTTCATCGTTCGTTTTTTATTCTTCTTTCTTTTTCTGCATTCGTTCTCAAGTAACCAACACAGTATTTCTTGTATTTTCCGTCAGTGATGTGAAGTACATTTCGCTAACTTTTTTTTTGCCTTA
This sequence comes from Meghimatium bilineatum, assembly GCA_034231615.1. Classification (NCBI taxonomy): domain Eukaryota; kingdom Metazoa; phylum Mollusca; class Gastropoda; order Stylommatophora; family Philomycidae; genus Meghimatium; species Meghimatium bilineatum. The sequence continues at coordinate 17,220,959 of CM067302.1, forward strand.
TGTGGGCGCGGATCATCGGGTTTCGGCATGTTGTTAATTCAAGCGAGTTTCCGTACCCTGTGACATTCTGCCTATATGTCATAAAACAAAGGATGTCTATCACAGTATACGACATGAACGTTTATTCTCTCTCCCCCCCCCCCCTATTGTGTGCATGAGCACTGCAGACTAAATATTTCATTACTTGACAGTTATCAAGGAAACGGTAAACAGATATATGGACTTTGGTCGATTATTTCTCTGTCCTACAAGGTGTTTCGCTGCGGGTTAACTTTTCTCGTATAATTAGATGACACATTGCTTTCTGCTGTCGACTGTACAGCTCATAGCACAGGAATCCCTAGCTTCCACAGATAATTCCCAAGAATATTAAAATCTCCTTATGTAAATAAGACGTCCTGAGTGGAATTTGAACCCACAAACCGTGGAGTATAGAGAGATCATTAGGCACTAAGCCAGGAAAATTTTCATGGATAATAGAATGGATAAGTGTGTCTGCAGATTACCCGTCCTCCTTCCGAGTAATATATCTATATATGTGACACATCCTTTATGGAACTTTGTCGTCACTGACATTCTGTTAGCCTCTCGGCTTTGTGAAAGATAGTGCCTTCTTCTAGTGCCTTATTGAGAAGGTCTTCGATGTCATTGTGTCCATCGTAGTCTTGGTCTGCTTCGTGTTCTCTCTTCCTGGAACGGTTTCCCTCCACGACTAATCTTTCTAAGGGAGCCACGTTAGCGCAGTGGGACTAATCTTTCTTAGGGAGCCACGTTAGCGCAGTGGTTAGCGTACTGGATTCGCATATGAGTGGTCCTGGGTTCATTCCCCAGTTGAGGCGGAAATGTTTTTCAGATCGCAACAGCTCCCGGGTCGACCCAGCCTTAAATGGGTACCGGATTAATCCCGGAAGTAAAGACTGCGAGGGAGAGGAGATGGTTACCACCCTCATTTGCAGAGCCTCTCGGGTTGGAATCCGGCTGGTGTCATCTCATAAGGTATATTTTTCAGATATCCCTAGGGATTATCTGTTGAAGTTACGGAGTTACGTGCTATGATTGGTACTGTCAGCTGCTGGCGTTACGGTTTGTTGAGAGTGGAAGAGTACATATGGGAACCCGAGTATAGTGATGTCAATCCTCTTCGACTTTCGAACTTCTAAACATTCATTAAATTATATTAATTTCATTGAATTTACATTTAAACAAACAAATAAAGGTTGTCAACACTCACAAACATTCATACCAAAAATGATTCCAAAACTCTAGACCGTACTCTGTTTTCATGCTCCCTGTTTGTAGACATGATGGTTTGACTTGTTCCATCCGGAAGGGACAACATTGAAAGAGAAACCATGGGTTATCTACTATGACCTTCTGGTCACGACATATTTCATGGAGATTATCCAACGGAAAACGGTAATAAAGTCAGATAAAATCTTCAAGGAATAAAGTCACAAGTTTGACTAGAAAAAGTCACAAGTTTGACTAGAAAATATTCACTAGCTTGACAAGAAAAAAGTCACACGTTTGACTAGAAAAAAGTCACAAGTTTGGCTAGAAAAAAGTCACAAGTTTGGCTAGAAAAAAGTCACAAGTTCGACTACAAAAAAGTCACAGACACCAAGTGAAATCACAAAATTGCAAAAAAAATTCGGAGCAGCGCCGATAAAAAAAAAATGCTAGATTGTAGTCTAGTCTACGGGTATTGTACCCACAATCTTTTGTGTGACGTTTGTCCGGTGTTTGTTTTTTTTGTCATGCGACTATTTTACGTGTGACTTTTTCTTATGTGAAGTTTTTCTGTTACATTTTACCTGTGAGTTTTCAACATGCAATCAATCCAAGGTTTAGCCAGAGACAGATCATGTAAATGATGGATCAGCTTACAAATAGCCCACAAGAATGTCATCTCCAGAGAACTCTTCTACCCGTGATGCCTTAAGACAAACAAGGACCACAGCTTATATATAGATAGTTGGGATCAATCCAACAACCTGTACACATTGCTGAACAAAAGAAATGTACCGAAGAAGAAGAATAACAAGCAGCCAGCCATGACTTCAAGTCAAGTCTAAATTGTTCATATCATGAATTTTCTATTGAAATGTTGTTTTTTTTTTAAAAAAAAGGGTTTAAAAGCCGCGAAGGTTGACTTCACTGTACTAGGTTTCCCATATGTACTCCGCCACTCTCAACGAAGCGGCACGCAGCCTGTCGAGAGTACCACTCCGTAACTCCGTAGCTTCAAGTCATAATCCACAAGGATCTCAGAAAAAAATCCACCATATAAACAAGACGACACGAGCCGGATACGAACGCCTGACCTCTTAAACACAAGGAGAAAAGCTTAACCACTATGCCAGGGAGATCACCTGAAATGGTTATCTCTGGGTTAGACCAGAAAACATAATCTTCACATGTTCTGATTTCCGTTTTTTTTGTTCTTCACAACTCTGATCTAGAATCCGCAATTCTTCGACAGATTTATCTAGACAGGCTAGGCCCAACTAAGATCAATCCCTCATCGACCGTAAATTCAGATTCGAACTAGGATATATTCTCGATCTACTGGACTTTAATTACGTACTCCAGTCGTCGCGGCTTCACACCTTTGCATACTAATTGTCAGTGGAGGACAGAGGTATTCATGTATTCTGTCCTAGTTCATTCTTCCGTTCTCAAGAGATATGGGTAGTTATCATATTTTTGAAGCTGTGTTATGTTTGTAGTTTGTAGCTGTGCTATGTTTGTAGTTTGTAGCTGTGTTATGTTTGTATTTTGTAGCTGTGTTATGTTTGTAGTTTGTAGCTGTGGTGCGTTTGTTGTTTCCAGCTGTATTATTTTTGTAGGTTGTAGCTGTATTGTTTTTGTTATTTGAAGCTGTATTATTTTTGTTGTTTAAAGCTGCATTATTTTTGTAGTTTGTAGCTGTGTTACATAGATCGCAATATATCTTCAATTCGAAAATCTCGGAACAAATAAAAAGTTCCGGAGATGTTTCAGTCGAGATTAGATGAAGACTCGCAATTGCAACACTCAACAGAAATGAAAAAGCAATGGCCTAGTAGTAATAACGACACTATAGTAATACTTTTTTAAGATCATGTGTTTTTCCAGTGGCAACATATGGTTGCGAGACTTGGACTTGGAGAAATGAACAATGTCCAAAAGAATAAATTCATTTGAAATGACTTGCTGCAGAAAGATCATACGAATATCATGAACAGAGAAAAAGAAGAACGTTGAAATTATGAAATTGTTGAAACTAAATGAAGGCTGGCTTCTAAATACCATCATACGGAAGCTACAGTATTTTGGACACTTAAAGCGAAAGGCTCTGTGGCGAAGTGGTACAGAGCGCGTCTGTGACGGCAAAGGTACCGAGTTCGATCCTTACCACAGGCAATTGTGCATCCAAACCGTTAAGAAAGCAATGGCTACCTACTGAACGTATTTATATTGCTTAGAAAATCACCACAGCCAACAAATGCTGGGTTGATAGCTACGTCCTGGAGAGGATATGCTACCAATTTTAAAAGACTTACGTAAAACACAGGTTTATATATCGTCTCAATGGGACACCATAGACTATATCTAAAACTAGTGGGTAATGATGGGCAATGATGAGCACACAAGAAATCATAAAAATTACAATACAAAAATCATATTCAACGTTTCAACCAAAAGGTCGTTATCAAGACACAAACAAAACATTAAAAGACGACGAATAGAAAATTATCACAACGTCCAACGGAAATATGGAAATGATATGCCGGAAGGTCAGAAAGTGAAAGAAGAAAATAAAGACAAAGAAGACGATGGACCAGCGACATCAAAGAATGTATACACTCGTCTTTGGCCAATACAGACGTGCTTTTCCGGGAAAGAGAGGCGTTCAGAGTAAACACGACGAAGACAATGTTCTGGAAAGAATATGTCACTTGATATATATATATATCTGCGGAACCATCTGTAAACACTCTACCTAGATACATCTAGTTCTCACTTTCTCCTCTGCAGAACCATCTGTAAACACTCTACCTAGATACATATAGTTCTCACTTTCTCCTTTGCAGAACTATATGTAAACACTCTACCTAGATACATCTAGTTCTCACTGCCTCCTCTGTTGAAACATCTGTAAACACTCTACCTAGATACATCTAGTTCTCACTGCCTCCTCTGTTGAAACATCTGTAAACACTCTACCTAGATACATCTAGTTCTCACTGCCTCCTCTGCAGAACCATCTGTAAACACTCTACCTAGATACATCTAGTTCTCACTGCCTCATCTGTTGAAACATCTGTAAACACTCTACCTAGGTACATCTAGTTCTCACTGCCTCCTCTGCTGAAACATCTGTAAATATAATTCTATTTAGATACCCAATTTCTCATTCCCTCCTGATCACACTTTCGCTTTCGTTACTGTGCACGTTTTCCTATGAAGGAGTGAAGGAAGGCTTTTTGTGTGAGCTTTCTATGTTCTCCACACCTGATCGCAGGTAAATATTATGAAACATATTTAGCACTAATTGTTTTAAGGCACTTATATCTTGATCAGCTTTTCTCTTCATACTCTTTACTCAATGTTCTATTCTTGGTAAAGATGTTATAGCGCAAGATGGATATGGGCTGATTAGGTTACTTTTTTTGGAAACAAGACATCAGTTAGCTGTTGTTGTCATCTAAATACGTGAGCTTCATCAACAAAATTGTTGTTTTTGTTTGTTTGTTGTTGTGGGTTTAGTTTAGCATAAATTGTTTACTGTAGCTTAGATGTAGGTTTTCCAGAGATTCGTATATAAATAACTAAATGGTCGGAGGGTGTCGGACAAAGTGGAGGGTGCCGCAGTAACCGAATGAACAAATAGTAAAGCAAAATGAATTAAACAGTTTACTAAAACACTTACCTTGCCTATGAATAAAAATATATTAAAAAGTATATAAAAAAACATACAATAAAACGAAACAGGACAATTCTCCACATATCGGCTCAAATTGAACCTTTTTCAAGAGACAAACAACAGTAAACACCACGATGGAGACGTGGCTTATTAAAATCTAAGTGATCTACTTTGTTCATTATTGTGGTGTTTACTGTTGTTTGTCTCTTGAAAAAAGGTTTCATTTGAGCCGATACGTGGAGAATTTTCCTGTTTAGTTTTATTGTATGTTTTTTATATATACTTTTTTATATATTTTTATTCATAGGCCAGGTAAGTGTTTTTAGTAACCTGTTTAATTCATTTTGCTTTACCAGAGATTCGTACCTGGCAGATTGAGTTCAAATTTAGGCATGTATTCTTTCTTGCATGTAATTCACAGCTCGTTGATCGTCTGTGCAAGTGGTGATTCGATTCTACAGAGTGCTTGTAAAATATCATACAAGTAAATTCAAGTAGGAAACATGAGAATAAATGGAAAAAATTCTTACAACTGATGGGAATTGAACCAGATGTGGAGATGTGGTTGGTCAAGTACGGAAAACATTTTTACTTGTGTTGCAAAGCGATTCGGTGCTGCTAGATCAGACCTGGTTCAATTCCCGTCAGCTGTAAGAATTATTTTCATTTATCCTCATGCTTCCTACTTGAATTTACTTGTATAAGATATTATTTGAAGCAGCATTGTTCTGTTGCTAAATTATTTATGTTTACAAGAAGACCTATTGGCCCTTGTGTACGAATATGCAAGTTCTGTGTTTGTGTTCCTGAGGATACTTTAATACTTGTACAGGATGTTCGTTGATGTTGTAATAGTCCTCATTTCGACTGGACTGTTCTCAGTGACTTGAGTACACAGGCTGAAAGTCTTGGCGAGACCACATCTTTTTTTTTTGATGATGGGGATGGTCACGTACGGAAAACCTGTTTACTTGTGTTGCAAAGCGATTCGGTGCTGCTAGAACAGACCTGGTTCAATTCCCGTCAGTTGTAAAATCTCACTATACTTTGTATGGAGAAAATGTATGAAAACTGAAAAGCACTAAAAATAACACTATTCGAAACAAGTATTATGTCAACACTCTGCTACTAAAGAGAAACATGGACAACGATAGCACAGAACAAACGTAAACTTGTGACATCTGAAATGGCATGCTTACGCAGAATCCTAGGAATATCACCAAGAGACAGAGTGAGAAATGAGGACATTAGACAAAGAACCGATACCACCCCAATCTTGGAATATATTAAGAGACAGATCAAATGGTTTGCACACATCAGTAGACAACCATCAGACAGCATACCACAGCAAGCCATGCAACTTAGATACGGTGAAGGCAGACCTAGATGCTGACCACTAAAACGATGGACCACCGACATAAAAGAGGCGACAAATTCCAAAATATACTCAGCACATAAAATGGCCATCTCCAGAATTCTCTTCTACCCCTGACGATGAAAGGCAACAAAGGGTTTAGCGAATACATATATAGTTGACGTCATCACAAAATGTGCTCCACAGTCCACCGTGAAGCAATGAGTCGCTGTCGTCTACTGGGATAATTCTTTGCACGATAAACATAATATTGTTATCAAAGGAAAAAAAATAATTTTTGTCTAACAAATGTTACCAAATGACGGTCGATACACACGGATGGTTGAGACTTGTGCACCCATGTCGTGGAACCCGTGGTGAACATTTTCAACACCTGTAATAAAGAAAATCCCATTGGTACTTTCTAGTTTCCCCATAACAGCGCTGGACCACAGCAGTAAGTGTTGTAACTATATTAATGACTGTTTATGCACATTGTCCGGCTCTGTGGCGCAGAGCGCGTCTGTGACGGCAAAGGTACCGAGTTCGTTCCTCACCACAGGCAATTTTACATCCGGACCGTTCAGAAAGCAATGGCAACCTACTGAACGTATTTATATTGCCTAGAAAATCACCACAGCCAACAAATGCTACGTCTTGGATAGGATATGCTACCAATTTGTATGCAATTTTAATGTGTCTAGTGCATCTGTGGTGGTAATATTGTTATTACTGTTTTCATTGTTTTTCCACTGTTTATTTTATATATTATTGAGAAAGAAATAACGGTTCGAAACGTTGAAAATTTCTTGTGAATTGTAATGTTCATGTTTTCGTGTTTACACCTTTAACCTTAGTGAAAGTCCGTCTGTTGTGTTCAAGTGAAACATCAAAAACCTGTGCTCTACGTCGGTACTATTGGTGTTCCGTTTCACTGCAGTATTGCCTTATATATTGATTCTCTAGCACCGTCATGTAACGTCGTTATTCAAATGTCTTCTCCATACAAAGTGTAGCGAGACTTTACAAACACTCTGTATATTATATCATTACTAGTGATGAATGAACTGTACTGATATTTGGAATTGAATACAGAAGTTAGACCTGTTACTCCAGTGAGTGTAGTTCTTCTTGTGTGTCTGTGGGTAGAATAATACGGGCATGTATTTTGAGTGACTCTATGAGTATGATTAGGAAGGTATAAGTGGGTCTCGTTCGCGGACAGTGGATTGCGGCGTTGAGAAAGGCTAATTCGAAATTAGCTACATTTATTTTCGTGCCAGGATATTATGGAATATTATGTAACACACGGAATAATTATATTACACATGGGTTATTATGTAACACATGGAATATTATGTAACACAGGGAATATCATATAGCGCATAGAATATTATGTAACATATGGAATAATTATATTACACATGGGTTATTATGTAACACATGGAATAATTATATTACACATGGGTTATTATGTAACACATGGAATAATTATATTACACATGGGTTATTATGTAACACACGGAATATTATGTAACACAAGGATTATCAGATAGCGCATAGAATATTATGTAACACACGGAACATTATGTAACACATGTACTATTATGTAACATATGGAATATTATGTAACACACGGTCCGTTATGTAACACGTGGAATATTATGTAACACATTGAATATTATGTAGCACAAGGAATATTATGTAGCACAAGGAATATTATGTAGCACAAGGAATATTATGTAGCACAAGGAATATTATGTAGCACAAGGAATATTATGTAGCACAAGGAATATTATGTAGCACAAGGAATATTATGTAGCACAAGGAATATTATGTAGCACAAGGAATATTATGGAACTTCCACCAGGTCAGTCTTATAGTGGGTAATGATATGTCTTATAGTTGTCAATGATCTGTCTTATAGTTGTCTATGATATGTCTTATAGTGGGCAATGATATATCTTATAGTGGGCAATGACATGTCTTATAGTGGGCAATGATATGTCTTATAGTGGGCAATGATATGTCTTATAGTGGGCAATGATATTTCTTATATTGGGCAATGATCTGACATAGTGGGCAAAGATCTGTCTTATTATCGGGCTATGATCCCATACGATTTCTAACAAGATGTAGTCCAGAGAAAGTAAATGCGTTGTGTTGAGTTTTTATTTCATAAATAGTCCGACATATCCGATTTATTTCGGAAGTGGCACTAATGTGTTCACTAATGTGTTCACTAATGTGTTTTATTGCATTCGCTGAAATCGTGTAAGTCTATAACCATGTCGCTAGAAGTAGGTTTGGCGTACGAGGGCAGCTGAACGGTGGAAGTATGTAACCATGTCGCTAGAAGTAGGTTTGCCGTACGAGGGCAGCTGAACGGTGGAAGTATGTAACCATGTCGCTAGAAGTAGGTTTGCCGTACGAGGGCAGCTGAACGGTGGAAGTATGTAACCATGTCGCTAGAAGTAGGTTTGCCGTACGAGGGCAGCTGAACGGTGGAAGTATGTAACCATGTCGCTAGAAGTAGGTTTGCCGTACGAGGGCAGCTGAACGGTGGAAGTATGTAACCATGTCGCTAGAAGTAGGTTTGGCGTACGAGGGCAGCTGAACGGTGGAAGTATGTAACCATGTAGCTAGAAGTAGGTTTGCCGTACGAGGGCAGCTGAACGGTGGAAGTATGTAACCATCTCGCTAGAAGTAGATTTGCCGTACGAGGGCAGCTGAACGGTGGAAGTATGTAACCATGTAGCTAGAAGTAGGTTTGCCGTACGAGGGCAGCTGAACGGTGGAAGTATGTAACCATGTCGCTAGAAGTAGGTTTTGCCGTACGAGGGCAGGTGAACGGTGGAAGTATGTAACTATGTCGCTAGAAGTAGGTCTGGCGTACGAGGGCAACTGAACGGTGGAAATCTGTGACCGTGTCGCTAGAAGTAGGTTTGGCGTACGAGGGCAACTGAACGGTGGAAATCTGTGACCGTGTCGCTAGAAGTAGGTTTGTCGTACGAGGGCAACTTAACGGTGGATGTCTGTGGCCGTATTGCTGATAGACTAGCCGCACTAAAAAACTAGAATGCAATCTTGAATTAGTCGTTAAATAAATGACCTACATAGAGCTATCACTCCAGTACCGCAGTTCCCTATATCTTCCCAGGCAAGAATAAGGCTCATCGCCCATTTTAACATTCAAGACCCCTCAGAAAAAAGGATAAAAAGAAAGCATAATGGATGCAAGAAAACATGACGGCAAGTTTTCTCTCCAATGTAAGTCTAAATCGCAACCAACCCGGCAGAAGCCAGTATAATCCTGTATTCTGACAAGACATTCTTTAAGACAGATGAATGTTCTTCCTGGCCTGTTAATCTAAGGTTCACTCACTCTACCCATAGAATCTGTAATTTAAGAAGGCATTGAATAAACGCGAATACATCTGTCTGTCTCTGTGCCAACCAGCATAGTTGTCTGTGTATGTGTTTGTTTGTGTATGTGTTTGTATCACAGTTTCTTCTCTGTGATGTGTACGTGTGTGTACGTGTGTGTGTGTGTGTGTTTATTAAGCAGTGTTTCTGAGTGTATGCTTGTCTATTATTATTTCTAACTGTGCGTGTGTGACTATGTTTTATCTGTCTGTGTGAGTGTATTTCTGTTTCAGTATGTCTGTCTGTCTGTCTTTGTGTATGTGTTTATATAAATAGTTCTTTCTGTTTGTGTGTGTGTGTGTGTGTGTGTGTGGGTCAATACCAATGTTTTTATCTGTTTGTGTCTGTGCGCATGTGTATATATCAGTGTTTATACCTGCCTGTGTGTGTGTGTGTGTCTGTATCCGTATTTCTATCTGTCTGTGTGCATGTCTTTCAATATACGTTTTTCTATCTGTCTATGCGTTTGTGTGTGTATCCGCATTTCTATCTATTTATCTGTGTCTGTCTGTATACGTGCTTCTGTCTGTCTGTGGGTGCATGTTTGTCTCTATCCGTTTATCTTTCTGTCTCAGTGTGTGTGTATGTGTGTGTCTATCTATATTAATTTGTATACCTGTCTGCGTGTGTCTGTCTACATACGTTTTATATCTGCCTTGCGTGTATGTCTGAATCAGTGTTTCTATCTATCTGTGTGTATCTATCTGTAGCCGCGTTAGCGCAGTGGTTAGCGCACAGGCTTCGCATATGAGTGGTCCTGGGTTCATTCCCCAGTTGAGGCGGAAATGTTTTCAGATCTCAACGGCTCCCAGGTCGACCCAGCCTTAAATGGGTACCGGATTAATCCGGGAAGTAAAGACTGCGAGGGAGAGGAGATGGCTACCGCCCTCATTTGCAGAGCCTGTGAAATGTGAGATCGCTAACATCTCACACCCCTACGGCATTAATAAATGCTATGGGTTACTTTACTTTTTTATCTATCTGTGTGTATCTATCTGTGTGTATCTATCTGTGTGTATCTATCTGTGTGTATCTATCTGTGTGTAACTATCTGTGTGTATCTATCTGTGTGTATCTTTCTGTGTGTATCTATATGTGTGTATCTATCTGTGTGTATATATCTGTGTGTAACTATCTGTGTGTATCTATCTGTGTGTATCTATCTGTGTGTATCTATCTGTGTGTATCTATCTGTGTGTATCTATCTGCGAGAGAAACATATCTTTTTATCGTATATCTATACGTTTCCTAACTAACCCAGCTCGGTCTCCTCTCATCTCTATGCCATATACTAAAGTTTTATCCGCCAGTACATCAACTCTTCCTTTGCCTCTGACTCCAGCATGATATGGAAATTAAAAGCATGTGATGTTGTGGATTTTAACGCGAAGATTGATCCAATCCTTTCTTATCATGCAATTTTCTATTTAATTCAGTAGACTCTGGGTGTCTGTTAGAATCAATGTGGGTATTCGATGTTGCTTCTCCAGGGAAGTCAGAGCCAAGGTTACTGTGGGCATTCGATGTTGCTTCTCCAGGGAAGTCAGAGCCGAGGTTACTGTAGGTATTCGATGTTGCTTCTCCAGGGAAGTCAGACCCAAGGTTACTGTGGGCATTCGATGTTGCTTCTCCAGGGAAGTCAGAGCCGAGGTTACTGTGGGTATTCGATGTTGCTTCTCCAGGGAAGTCAGAGCCAAGGTTACTGTGGGTATTCGATGTTGCTTCTCCAGGGAAGTTAGAGCCGAGGTTACTGTGGGCATTCGATGTTGCTTCTCCAGGGAAGTCAGAGCCGAGGTTACTGTGGGTATTCGATGTTGCTTCTCCAGGGAAGTCAGAGCCGAGGTTACTGTGGGCATTCGATGTTGCTTCTCCAGGGAAGTCAGAGCCAAGGTTACTGTGGGTATTCGATGTTGCTTCTCCAGGGAAGTCAGAGCCAAGGTTACTGTGGGCATTCGATGTTGCTTCTCCAGGGAAGTCAGAGCTGAGGTTACTGTGGGCATTGGATATTGCGTCTCTAGGGAAGTCAGAGCCAAGGTTACTGTGGGTATTCGATGTTGCTTCTCCAGGGAAGTCAGAGCCAAGGTTACTGTTGGTATTCGATGTTGCTTCTCCAGGGAAGTCAGAGCCGAGGTTACTGTGGGCATTCGATGTTGCTTCTCCAGGGAAGTCAGAGCCGAGGTTACTGTGGGTATTCGATGTTGCTTATCCAGGGAAGTCAGAGCCAAGGTTACTGTGGGCATTCGATGCTGCTTCTCCAGGGAAGTCAGAGCCGAGGTTACTGTGGGTATTCGATGTTGCTTATCCAGGGAAGTCAGAGCCAAGGTTACTGTGGGTATTCGATGTTGCTTCTCTAGGGAAGTCAGAGCCGAGGTTACTGTTTCTGTCCATTATCATGCTGGATGTTCTGGTGGGACTGAAAGTAGCCATAAAAAAAACAAACTTTCTTGCTATTACAGTAAGCGGCTACATTCGAATTTAGATTTGACAACACATGCGAGCTAACAACGGCCGAATCACACCTCTTGGCTGATTCACATATCTTGTCCGAATAACATCTCTTGGCTGACTCATATATCTTGGCTGAATCACATCTTGGCAGAATCACACTTCTTGGCCAGATCACCTCTCTTGGCAGAATCACACATCTTGGCTGAACAGATGATACCATTATCTTTGGTCATTTTTCTATAATCACTTAATAGAAAAGACTGATATGTCTGACCCGCCAATCATTGTGACGTGGTCATGGATTACACTATATGGTTTTCTTGAATCAAATGTTACCATACTCTTTACACGAAAGTACCAGTCACACAGTACCAGACATAAAGTACCAGACACACAGTACCATACACACAGTACCAGTCACACAGTACCGGACACACAGTACCAGACACACAGTACCAGTCACACAGTACCAGACACACAGTACCAGGTACACAGTACCAGACACACAGTACCAGACACACAGTACTAGACACACAGTACCAGTCACACAGTACCAGTCATAAAGTCATACCGTACCAGCCATACAATACAAGTACAGTCATATCTCCTTTATTTTGTAAAATATCACAGACCGTTTTTGATAAGACTGCCTTTTAACATAAACAAAAAAAAAGACATGAAACAAACATAAAACAAAAATTCAACCCCAAAAATAATTAAACAAAATATTGTCATGTGACGTATTCCTTCCAGAACGTTGTCTTCCCAATGAACTCTCTGAACCTCTCTCTGTCTTGGGCGATGTGGCTTGCATTTTCTAGCGATGTATTCATGTAATGTCGTCAGTCCATCGTCTTCTTGGTCTGCCCCTTCTCCTCTTCCCAGGTACTCTTCCCTCCATTATTTGTCTCTCTAAACAGTTATGTCTCTTTATATGACCAAACAGGCGTAGTTTTCTTTTTGTTATTGTATTTAGTAACCAACACTCTGGAATATTCAGTGTGTTTATAATATCTGAGTTTCTGATTTTATCCTTCCATGATATTCTAAGTATCTTTCTGTAGCATTTCAGCTCGAAGGCGTTGATCTTCTTTGCCGCTGTTTTACTTAGAGTCCATGTTTCACAGCCGTATGTTGCAACCGGAAAAATAAAAGTTCGTAACATTAGCACTTTCGTTTCTATTTTGTTGTTTTTCCATATGTTTTTCAGCCGTGTTATTTTGCAATATGCCATTGCCAATCTCTTCCTTATTTCTGCCATGCAGTCTCCTGCACCGTTGATGTTTGCTCCTAAGTATTCAAATTTATCCACACATTCTATCTCGGTATTGTCTATTCTGATTTTTGGTTGTTGTGTTGTTATATCTGTTGACATGATTTTTGTTTTCTGCGTGTTTAAATACACATTTTGTGCTTCGCTCTATTTCTTTGTGTTCTTGAAAACACATGCTAATGAATATTAGCATACTATTCATAGAAAATTGTCGGTGAACAGTAATAGGATTTATTCAACATCATGGATATCAATGTAAACAGAAAGGTCAAACAAAATATGCTTTTGTTTATTTGATTTATTTCGTTTTTTATGGAATACGCGTCCCACAAAATCATAAAACAAACATAAACAAAAACACAAATCAAACTAAAACACAAATCAAGAACATAAAATTAAATTAAGACAAAAAATAAACAAAATTATCAAACTAAAAAAAAATAATAAAAATGAAATACAACAGAAACGTAAAATAAACATAAAGGAAAGCATAAAACAAAAATACAAATTAAGAACATAAAAAAGTACTCTTTTAATCACGTCTCTTGAAACATTAGACTGAGCTCTTGCAGCGTTGCAGTTCTTGACGATGATGCAAGCTAGCACGCAACTCACCGGTGAGGATTGCCCGGCACGCTATCTTTCTAACGACTAATGTTGTATTTTCAACAAACTTAAGATACTTATGTAGGTAATACTTTATCGATAATTATGCAAACTGGGTGGGAACTATGTAATCAAATATTTGTTGTTCCCGTAACGCATCCCAAATAGCTGGCTCATGCATTAGGAGACCCTTAAAGGAAAACGCTTTGAGCTTCGGGCGTAGTGGTTAAGCTGGTTCGCCTTGTGTTCAAGAGGTCATGGGTTCAAATCCGGCTCGTGTCGTCTTATGTACAAGGTGGATTTTTCGGAGATCCCTGTGGAATATCGCTTGAAGCTACGGAGTTAGGTGCTATGAGTGATACTGTCGGCAGGCGGCGTGCCGCTTCGTTGAAAGGGACGGAGTATACATGGGAAATCGAGTACAGTGAAGTCAATCCTCTACAACTTGACAGAATGACTTGACAGCAAGGCTTTGAGCTTGCTTACTATTAACGAGTTATGCAACATGCCAGGTTTGAAATCACGTGCAGAGAAAATAGATTTCGTGTCGTGATTTCTCGCTTGACACGACCACTCCTCCTGTCACCGCATGTGTAAATGGGTATCTGACGCATGAGTTAAGGTTGGTAAAGATATCAAAGAAGGGAACTGGCCACCCCACCTAATAGTTGCGACGGCTTAGTACATGAAGATTTTTCTTCATCCCCGACGGCAGGTTGCTTCCATGGGACCTATTTTAAGGAAAAAGGACTGGCAGGTGGACAGAAGAAATGTCTCTAGAGATTTATCAGTGTCCCTAAAGAGATTCAATATCGACTTCCTACCCTGGGAATCTGTCGCTCAGTTCGCCCGGTGTATGACAGAAATACGGACAAAGGTGCTCGAATCTCTACGACGAATAGAATCACAGAGGTACATAGAAAACATGCTACCAAAAACAAAGGTGCTCGCATCTATACGAGGCAGAGAATGCAAGGGATTATATGCGACAATTCTACTATTCGGTCATCGCCGCAAAAAGCAGAGATATACAACAATCATTATCATCATCAGGTGCCATGCCGGCTGACGTAGGCGGTCATGGCTCTCCACAGATCTGTGTCCACAGTATTATGTATCAAGGTCGTTGTTGTTTCCTTGCCGTGCCAGGTTGTCAAACTGTCTAATATTTTCTCACGTTGCCGCCATCTGTCTCTGTTGCCTTCAATTTTGCCTATTGTGACTATCTTCTCCAAACCGGCCTGTCTCATAAAGTGGCCACTAAAAAAATAAGATTGCCTTTTTCTTATATTGTTGATTAATGTCAGTTTCGCATTTAACTCTTTCAACACCTAAAACATTAGTTTTTCTGGCAGTCCATGGTATTCTCAGCATTTTTCTGTAGAACCACATCTCTGTTGCCTCTAATTTCCCACTTTCCAGTTTGTTTATTGTCCAAGACTCGCACCCATATGTTAGTATAGGAGTTATATAGCACTGCAGAACTCTCTTTCTCACCTCTAATGACAAGGTCATATTACACAGTATATTTTTCATTTTTCTGAATGTTGTTTTTGCCTGTCATATTCTGCTTCTTATTTAAGTTGAACTTCTTCCATCTGCTGTAATCATTGTACCTAAATATTTGAATTTGTGGACATGTTTTAATACTGTGTAATTCACTTTGATCTTGAAAGGTGTGTTCTTTTTTTTCTTTGAAATAATCATTACTTCTGTTTTCTTGATATTTAGGAAGAGGCCGTTTTCTTCACTTTCTGTGGCTACTACATTAATTAAATCTTGAAGGTCTTCCTCACTTTTTGCAATCAGAACAGTGTCATCCGCATATCTCAAATTATTTATGTTATATACAACACTCCCTCGTGTGTTGCCGGGGCCCGAAAGGGGTGCAAAGAATAACAACACTGCTTACCTTCCACTCATGTTGTAAAAGGCGACTAAGGAGGTTATGGGATGGAGTTTGCTGTCCCATCCCATATAGGGCCAGTGACCCAAAGCCATGCTGAAGTCGGATGTGTCAGGCCGAAATGCGCAGATATCGCAGAAATGCTGTAAACCATGACACATATCATTCCGTTCTCCGGACTACATCATGCTAATCTGCAGGAGTTTGAGAACGAACAACAAAGAAGAAGAATATACAACACTTCAGGTCTTAAATAATCGCCAGCGTTGGTCGACCACACATACCACAGAGATGGAACAACAAATCTGAAACTGTTATCATGTCACAGATTCAACGGACTGCTATTACCATATGTCATTGATTAACCCGAGTCCAACGCAGACAGTGAGTGCAGCAGAAGTTATACAATCGGTAACTATAGACCGCTTAGAATTCGTGCCCAAGGGAACAAAAATTAAATCTCAAAATCTAATGGACTGATTTCGATATAAATTTATACATGGAAAAATATGTTACAATATAAAAGGGTTACATTAGAATTTTGTTTACTATAGTAATGCTAAACAGTTCCGGAGATTGTTCAGTCGAGGTTTGGAGAAGACTCGCAATTGCAACAGTATATCATCGGTTAGAAGTAGTCAAGATTAATAAACACATTATACCATAGGTTAGAAGTAGATAGTCAAGATTATTAAACACATTATACCATAGGTTAGAAGTAGATAGTCAAGATTATTAAACACATTATATCATAGGTTAGAAGTAGATAGTCAAGATTAATAAACACATTATACCATAGGTTAGAAGTAGATAGTCAAGATTAATAAACACATTATATCATAGGTTAGAAGGTCAAGATTATTAAACACATTATATCATAGGTTAGAAGTATATAGTCAAGATTATTAAACACATTATACCCCGCCGAAGACGGATGTGTCGGGCCATTGGCGCAAATAAAACGGCGACACAACGCATTTCCATTTTCTGGACTACATCCTGCTGGAAATCTAGCAGGACCATGATCCAGCTAGATCCAGTTGGAGTTTGAGAATGAACGCAGAAGAAGAAGAAACACATTATACCATAGGTTAGAAGTAGATAGTCAAGATTATTAAACACATTATACCATAGGTTAGAAGTAGATAGTCAAGATTATTAAACACATTATACCATAGGTTAGAAGTATATAGTCAAGATTATTAAACACATTATACCATAGGTTAGAAGTAGATAGTCAAGATTAATAAGACACATTATATCAGAGGTTAGAAGGTCAAGATTATTAAACACATTATATCATAGGTTAGATGTAGTCAAGATTATTAAACACATTATATCAGAGGTTAGATGTAGTCAAGATTATTAAACACATTATATCAGAGGTTAGAAGGTCAAGATTATTAAACACATTATATCAGAGGTTAGATGTAGTCAAGATTATTAAACACATTATATCAGAGGTTAGAAGGTCAAGATTATTAAACACATTATATCAGAGGTTAGATGTAGTCAAGATTATTAAACACATTATATCAGAGTTTAGAAGGTCAAGATTATTAAACACATTATATCATAGGTTAGAAGTCATGTGACGTATTCCTTCCAGAACGTTGTCTTCCCAATGAACTCTCTGAACCTCTCTCTGTCTTGGGCGATGTGGCTTGCATTTTCTAGCGATGTACTCATGCTATCTTTAATGTCATCAGTCCATCGTCTTCTTGGTCTGCCCTTTCTCCTCTCACAGGTACTCTTCCCTTTATTATTTGTCTTTCTAAACAGTTGTGTCTCTTTATGTGACCAAACAGGCGTAGTTTTCTTTTTGTTATTGTGTTTAGTAACCAACACTCTGGAATCTTCAATGTGTTTCAATATCTGAGTTTCTGATTTTATCTTTCCATGATATTCTAAGTATCTTTCTGTAGAATCTCAGCTCGAAGGCGTTGATCTTCTTTGCCGCTGTTTTACTTAGGGTCCATGTTTCACAGCCGTATGTTGCAACCGGAACAATAAAGGTTCGTAACATTAGCACTTTCGTTTCTATTTTGTTGTTTTTCCATATGTTTTTCAGCCGTGTTATTTTGCAATATGTCAAGGTTAGAAGTAGATAGTCAAAACACATTTTATATTGAATAATTTTTGTTATAAATTTTCAATTATATTGAATAAGGAATCGGGTATTACAAACACCTACTACTAATAATAAAAAAGAGAAACATTTTATATAATAAAGTAAATAAGAACGAAAACGGTTGACGTTTCGATATATGATCTTCTTCTAAACAAAAATATTAAAATACTAAGTAAATATACACACAATTTAAAGAAAGCATTCAGTAAATAGTTTTTAAATTTAAAAAAAAAAAATAATCCGTGTTTAAGAACCCCAGAGAAGGATGTCTTCGTTGCACTGGCGGCGATTTTAGAATTACTGAGAAGTCTTCTGAGTGTGTTACAAAGATCTAAACAAACCCCTAATTTTACTAAGGGGAAACGAGATTCATCCTTGTAATTCAAAGGATCAAAGCATCCATCGTCATCTTGTGAGGCCATTCCCCCCTATTACTGGTAGACATATTTCTAGATATTCCAAATTTGTAACATCTTTACGTTCCTGGCCATCAATTATAACTTTTGATATAGTTTTTACTTCATCAGACATACGAACTAGAACATAGCTTCGGGGAAAGTCAAAAACAATATAAAAATAAAGCATATATATATATATGCTTAAATATATATGCTTAAATATATAGGAATAAATATATAGGCTTAAATATATAGGTTTAAATATATGGGCTTAACAAATAGGCTTAAATATATAGGATTTTATATATATGCGTCAAAATATAGGCTTACGCGTATACCACGGAAGAAAATCCGTAATGACAAGATTAACTTATTTTGTGAAAATAATATTTTTTAAAATATTGACAAATAGTATATATAATTCTACAAAAAAGTCAGAAAATATCTACAATTTTTATACCGACGATCTGCTACCAATTTCAAACATGGTCTTTGATTAAAAGTCTCGCATGGAAGGAAAATGATTCCCTGTGAAATGAAGTGTCTCAGAAGAGCGGCAATGGTTACTAAACTATATACAATAAGAAATGAAGAAATTAGGAAAAGAGTTGGTATAATATCATGTATTATACATATTGAAAGACAGCTCCACCGAAGACGGATGTGTCGGGCCATTGGCGCAAATAAAACGGCGACACAACGCATTTCCATTCTCTCCAATACATCCTGCAGGAAATATAGTAGCATAATAGTCCTGCTACATGGCAGATCCAGCGGGAGTTTAAAATAGTTCGGTCATCTTATGAGAATGAACCCAAACCAAATACCAATAAGAGAATATAACAATATAAGAGAATATAACAATATAAGAGAATATAACAATATAAGAGAATATAACAATATAAGAGAATATAACAATATAAGAGAATATAACAATATAAGAGAATATAACAATATAAGAGAATATAACAATATAAGAGAATATAACAATATAAGAGAATATAACAATATAAGAGAATATAACAAAAGAATATCCGGGCGTAAAGCCAATGTGAGGAATGTAAGTAACGACAAACAGAGGAACAACTTCAACATACTCAACATCAGAGGTCACGAGATACCAGAACTAAGATATGCTGATGATACAACATTATTGGTACATACTCAAGCAGGTCTCGAACACCTCATAAACTCCATTAAATAAAATAGTGAAAAACAAAACCTATTTATGAATGGAAACAAGACCAAGATTATGACAAGCGACAAATCCACTAGTAAGTTCTCAATCAGTATCAACAACAGCGAATTAGAAAGAGTCACCAGTTTTGAATACAATGATTCTCTTATCAACGATAATAGGGATTGTTATGAAGAAGTCAGAAGAAGGTTTGCTATCGTGTCAAAGAAACTGATAAAATAAAAAACATATGGCTGTGCTGCTGCAAAACAACAAAACTAACATTCTTAAGAGCTTGCATATTCACAGTGTCATTATATGGATGTGAATTCTGGACAATCACCAACAAAGTATAACATAAAATAGTAGCCTTTGAAACAAAATTTGTTACAGAAAAACCCTCAAAATAACATGGACCAAAAAGATCACCAATGTAGCCATCCTGAGAGAAATGAATGTAAAAGAAAACTGGCCAAACAGCATGGTCATTTCCAAAAATCGAATAAATTTTGACCATAACAAACGACAAGAAAGGCTAGAGGAGTCTATACTGGAGGAGATGATGCCAGAAAGACGAACAAGAGTCAGACCAAAAAAAGAAGATGGACGCACAACATCAAGTACCACATGGACGTGAGAGTAACAGAAGCAGAAAGACGCCCTCAAGATGGACAGAAGTTTCGAAAGTCTGTGATGTCTACTACATCCTGTTCAGGATATGCTACCTGATGATGATGAGACTATTGGAAACCCCAGTTTAAGAAATCAATATTACTCAAATAGACTATTGAACACGCTGGTTTACGTAATTAGTATTACTCAAATAGACTATTGAACACGCTGGTTTACGTAATTAGTATTACTCAAATAGACTATTGAACACGCTGGTTTACGTAATTAGTATTACTCAAATCATCATCATCAAGTGACATA
Source organism: Meghimatium bilineatum (assembly GCA_034231615.1). NCBI lineage: Eukaryota > Metazoa > Mollusca > Gastropoda > Stylommatophora > Philomycidae > Meghimatium > Meghimatium bilineatum. The sequence goes on from CM067302.1 coordinate 17,241,520, forward strand.
TTCTTTCCAGCACGTAGTCTTTCCTACTGCATCAATAAGGTGTGAAAACAGCTACTCTCCATACATAGAAATAAGAAGAGGGGTAAGACAAGGATGCATTTTATCACCAAGCCTATTTAATATCTACACAGAGAATATCTTTAAAAATATAGAAGAAATACCAGGACTCAAGATCAATGGGAAAATAATAAACACCATTAGATATGCAGATGACACTGTTCTTTTAGCAGAAAGTGAACATGAACTACAAAGACTAATAGATCAAGTCAATAAATCAAGTAATGAATATGGACTGGATATAAACATTCAAAAAACATAAACCATGATAATCAGCAAAGACACAGAAGAACAGGAGGTAAACATAAACATACAGGGAGAGAAACTACAACAAGTAAAACAGTATCAATATCTTGGACACATAGTCACAAATGATGGCAGATGTGAAACAGAAGTTAAAAGGAGAATAGGAATGGCTAAAAGTACCTTCAATGACATGAGGAAATTATTAATATCTAAACAAATTACAAACAAGTTAAAAATGAGAATTATAAAATGCTACATCTATTCCATATTAATGTATGGCTCAGAAACATGGACACTAAATAAACAATTAGAAGACAAAATTGATGCCTTTGAGATGTGGGTATATAGAAGAATAGGGAGAACATCATGGAAAGAGAAGAAAACAAATAAAGAGGTGCTAAAGACACTTAATATGAAGAAAGAACTACTAAGAGAAATAAAGATCAGGCAAATAAAATACTTTGGACACATTAAAAGACATGACACCCTAATGAAGACCTTACTTGAGGGTAAAGTCAAAGGGAAGCGAGCAAGAGGTAGGCAGAGATACAAGTGGGAGAGTAACATTACACGATGGACAGGTTACAGTCTAGCAGAGTGCACCACCAAGACAAGAGACAGGAGATGTTGGAGATACGTTGCAGCCAACCTTCGTTGCGGAGATGGCACTTGATGATGATGATGAGTCTTTCCTAAGGATCTCTTGAATTCGCCGCGGTCTTGAGCAAGTTGTCCTGCATCTTCCAGTGACATGCGCAGGCATTCAACGTCTTTCGTCCAACGGCGTCTTGATCGGCCTTTGCCTCTGTTGCCTTCAATCATCCCCTCCATTAACACTCTCTCCATGCCGTCGTGTCTCTTAATATGACCGAAAAAAACTAGCTTTTTCTTTAATATGGTGTTCAGAAGCCAGCCTTCTTGGACGTTAATTGTTCGTAACACCTCCTGGTGTGTTTTCTTCGCTGTCCATGGTATTCTCTGAACTCTTTTATAACACTTTGATTCAAATGATGTTATTCTTTTGGCCACTGTTTTATTTAGTGTCCATGCTTCGCTTCCATATGTCGCCATAGGAAATACACATGTTTGTAGTAAACACAATTTGGTTCTTATGTTAGTACCTTGCCATAGTTTCTTTATCTGTTTTAATTTTGCCAGCACCATTGCCGTTCTTCTCTTGATCTCAACTGCGCAGTCTCCCGCATTGTTTATATTAGTTCCTAAATAATCAAAATGTGTCACTTCTTCCAAATTGCAGTTCTCAATATTAATTTTGGGTCTTGATTTAGTTTTGTCAGTTGCCATTATTTTTGTCTATTTCATATTTAAGAACAGGTTTTGCTGTTCGCTGAACTTTTGGGTTGACTTAATTATGTTCAGTAGATCGTGTTTGTTTGTCAATAGCACTGTATCGTCTGCATATCTAATTTCTGGTATCTGCAGCCCTCCTATATTTATGAGTCTGAAATCAGCTTCATTGTTTCTTGTCTCACGTTTCTAATTACATTTTCCGCATAGATGTTGAACAAGTATGGCGACAAGGTACAGCCTTGTCTTACTCCTTTCTGTACAGTATTACTCAAATAGACTATTGAAATCCCCTGCATACGAAATATATGCCCTCCAGAATTTAGTTCCTTGTGTTTATGCCATCCATCTTGGCTGTGGCGATTGATCATTGCTCAGTTTACGTATATTTTGTGTCGTCAGCCAATGAAAACACGGGAAAAAATGGAATCAGCCAAGAAAAGAAAGCTGTCTGAGAGCTAGAGGCTAACGACAAATCCAGATGTATCTGTCAATTTGCGCAATAAGAACGACGAAACAACGTGTGCGTTATCTGGATTACATCCTGCTGGAAATCTAGTATGAAAGCTAGTATGAAAGCTATTATGAAATCTAGTATGAAATCTAGTATGAAATCTAGTATAAAATCTAGCATGGAATCTAGTATGAAATCTAGCATGAAATCTAGTATGAAATCTAGTATGAAATCTAGCATGGAATCTAGTATGAAATCTAGCATGGAATCTAGTTAGAAATCTAGTATGAAATCTAGTATGAAATCTAGCATGGAATCTAGTATGAAAGCTATTATGAAAGCTAGTATGAAAGCTAGTATGAAATCTATTATGAAATCTAGCATGGAATCTAGTATGAAAGCTAGTAGTCGTTCTAAAAGATAGATCCAGTGGGAGTTTTTTTCGAAGTAAGAGAAAGTAAAACAAAGCAGAAAACATTCTGAAAACATTCTCAAAGATCACCAGACTCTACTAATTACCTGAAGATTTGTGTGGGTCAAAGATCACCAGACTCTACTAATTACCTGAAGATGGTATGGGTCAAAGATCACCAGACTCTACTAATTACCTGAAGATTGGTTTGGGTCAAAGATCACCAGACTCTACTAATTACCTGAAGATTGGTTTGGGTCAAAGATCACCAGACTCTACTAATTACCTGAAGATGGTTTGGGTCAAAGATCGCCAGATTCTACTAATTACCTGAAGATGGTTTGGGTCAAAGATCGCCAGATTCTACTAATTATCGGTGTACAGAAATTAAACCTGAATGGATGCATTTTTAATTATTTTCGTGCATTTCGTTGGTCGAAATTGGCTATTTTGGAATGGGATTCCAAATATATAAATAGTGAGCAACGAAAACACGACAAATATCAAAAATGCAACTGATCAAGGCTTGTTTACTTTCTGTTAAGAGATCTTTGCTGCCGATAGTCTCAGACCATGTCTTTGTCAAACTACTTCTATCTTCAGACGAACAATTGTTTTAGTCGATCCATAGTTTCTGTTTGTTTCGTGTCACATGTTTGTTGTCATTTTTGTATTTTCCTTGTCCGGTGTCATTTCGCCTCTTCCGGTCAATCCATACTACTCATACCAATGTGACCGTCGATGTTATTACTGTTCGCTTTCTGTTATATGTTTTAATTTTGTTTCAATTGTCTGTCTTGATAAAGGCCTTTTGGTCGAAACGTCTATTTGTGTGTGTCATTGTGTGTGTTATCTAGTGGTAGCAAAACTGTGTTACCCTTTCCCTGGATCTATCTTCAGACGAACACATGCAAAAAAACCAATGTAGCATAATAGGACACCCTACTCTTCATTCCTCTACAAATGTCCTCCGTCTCCACTTTTCTACATAAGTCCTTTCTTTCGCCCGTGTGTTGCCGGGGCCAGAAAGGGGAGCAAAGAATAGCAAAACTGTTTACCTTCCATGTATGTCGTAAAAGGCGACTAAGGAAGTTATGGAATGGAGTTGGCTGTCCCATCCCATATAGGATCAGTGACCAAAAGCCATGCTGAATTCGGATGTGTCAGGTCGAAAGGTGCAGATGTCGCAGCAATGCTGTAAACCATGACACAACGCATTCCGTTCTCCGGACTACATCCTGCTAATCTGCAGGAGTTTGAGAACGAACGCAGAAGAAGATGAAGAAAAAGAAGTCCTTTCCTTAACTCAGGACGTAAATCCAAATTACTGAAATGTACTCTTACTTTTCCAAATCTCGTGTACACAAAATAACACGAATAAACAATACTTATTGCGAAACATAACAATGACATGGTTTAAACATTTTCTACATTTGCAAATCGACAAAACAACTTTCTAAATCACCGTCTGCAATGCGAAAAGGCAATATATTACCTGTCCCTGTTTATCTAATGTTTTTCCATTGTTTGCACTGAACTAAATTGCTAAAAAAGTCATTTTTTGGGTGCAAGAAAGGACATCGAAACGTAATTGCTACATTTCCTATATGACTTTTCTATTACTTTTCGTTAAAGTAATTTTATTTACGAGTTTATCAAATGTGTTTTAATTTGTTCTGAGGATGGACCAAAGTCATGCCATTTTGGCAACAGTGATCATTTCCTGATTGCAATGGGAGCTGACTGTAAATAGGAACTGATTGTAAATGGGAGTTGATAATGAATGATTGTGGTAAACCAGCGACTGCTTTACGTGAAAACCGTACAAGTGTTATAGAAATGAGAATAAATAGGGCATTGTCTTGTTATTCTTCTGAATTCGTTCTCAAGCTCCTGCAGATCGGCAGGATGTAGTCCGAAGGACGGAAATGAAAGGTGAAAAACGTAATGAAGGGTTCTTATAAACGGCTTGAACAGTTTTTTAAAACGGATTGAGACGTTCTTAGAAAACGACTTGTGGGTTTCTTGCAAACACTATTAGTTCTTATAAACGGTTTGAGTGGGTTCTTAAATTCTATGAATGACTTATGTCGGTTTTTAAATTCTAGGAATGACTTGAGGCGGTTCTTAAATTCTAGGAATGACTTGAGGCGGTTCTTAAATTCTTAAAAATGTCTGGAGGAAAGGGGAGGGGCAAATGTTCTTAAAGGCGGCTTGAGGGGTTCTAATATTCTTAAAAACAACTAAATGGATTATTAATTCTTAAAAACTGTTTTAGTTAGTTCTTAAAAACGATGTTAGGAGTTCTTAAAAACGCATTGAGGGGGTTCTTAAAAACGATTTGGTGTGATCTTAAAAATGGTTTGAAGGGCGGGTTGTAGCCGTGCGTACGTGTTTTGGCAACGCATAGTTACCTGTCACTTAGCACTAGAATATCATATGTATATACAGTCGCTGTGCACTGACGCCACACTGGTCCGCACTAAATACCACAATTCATATGACTCAGGGTCACCAACAGTATAAATAAGTGCATAGTGAATTTGTAGACACCCTATCGAAAGCAGCAATATATATATCTCGTACTTAAGATTGTAACCTGTAACAGGAAATCGAAAATACTTTTGACCTATTCCCACAAACCATTTCCTGTTTTTCATCACGATTCTTCGTTACCTAAAGACCCCCTTCCTGATAAGCGCGCGTGTTTGTAGCACGTCATCATAAGTCTGCGCCGGATTGCGGGGAATTAGACAATGAGGATGTTAAATCCTCATTCAAATGAAATTGACGGTTCAATACGAGAAAGGTGATGACAATTTTGAGACTCCAAATACATTCCACAACTTCTTAGAAAATACAGGGTGTGTACATAGTCGTTGTACGTTTATTTTAAAATGGAATATAGGTGCTCAAAATGACGTCATTGAATGTTGTGTATTTTCTATGATGCAGTGTAAAGCTTGACTAAGCGGAATGATTTCAGCTGCAGAATTTACTTGTATCCGCTGACTAAGAATATGCCAAAAATTAAACAAATAGTGTTTGTGGTGGAACAAGTTTCTTTTTTGTAATTGAGATACATGGAGATTTAGTAATTCGGACAAATAGGAGTTTAGTAATTAGTATGCATGGGGATTTAATAATGAGGATACATAGGGATTTAATAATGAGGATGCATGGTTATTTAGTAATGAGGACGCATGGGGATTTAGCAATGAAGGTGTATGGGAATTTAGATGCATGGGGATTTAGTAATGGGAATACAGTGAGATTTAATTATTGGGAAATATGGGGATTTAGTAATTGTAAACATGGGGATATACTAATTGGAATACATTGTGATTTAGTAATGGGGATACATGTAGATTGAATGTTGTGGATACATGGAGATTGAATGTTGGGGATACATGGAGATTGAATGTTGGGGATACATGGAGATTGAATGTTGGGGATACATATACGAATGACGTTACTACAAAAGTCGTGCAGACGTTTTGGGATATACAACTTCCTCATGGTAATGCGGTTTAGGAATTGGATTAAAAAAAATTCGCGATACGACAAGTGTGCAAGATATAAAAAAAATATGTTCGTCCTGATTTCGTCAGAAATTCACATCAATATAAAAAAAAATAACTATAGATTCAATATACGTTTTTGATTTGATTGAAGCCAATGGTGGACACTCCAATCATCTGCTGTGTAAGTACCTTTGCTGTAATGCTGGCCACTTTCATAACTTTGTTGCTGTGCTACGGGCCACTTTCATAAATGTGCTGTGCTTCGGGTCACTTTCACAACTTTGCTGTGCTACGGGCCACTTGCAAAACTTTGCTGCTGTGCTACGGGCTACTTACATAACTTTGCGTGCTACAGGCCACTTTCATAACTTTGCTGTGCTACAGGCCACTTTCAAAACTTTGCTGCTGTGCTACGGGCTACTTTCATAACTATGCCGTGCTACGGGCCACTAACATAACTTTGCTGTGCTACAGGCCACTTTCATAACTTTGCTGTACTACAGGCCACTTTCACGACTTTACTGTGCTACGGGTCCCTCTCATAACTTTTCTGTGCTACGGGGCACTTTAATTAACTTTGCTGTGCGGCACTTTCACAAAACACGATTGCCATGAATCGTAGTGTCTTCATATTAAATGTTGCACTGTCAATGACGTCACAAAGATTCTTAAAAATAGTCACGTGTCGTAGCAATCACCCATCGACTGTATAGAAACCTTACCAAGACCATCTACGTAAAAGAATACCTTCCTACAGAATTAATTTTGTTTTAAGTTAGTCACTATTTATATACTTTTCGTCGCCTTGACTATTTTGGGCATGCGATTCCAGGTATGTCAATAGTGACTAATCGTAATCTCAACAATAATTAAAAGATGTATGGAATATGGTCAGAAATAAATCTGTTGGAATGTGTTTATTGACAACGGTCATGCACCTTACATAATGACACTTGTTCCCAGTATAACAACCTTTTTGTCTATTGTCTTTCACTAGGTGGGTAATGGTTTGTACTATCCACACTTGCCGTTAAGCGTATGAGTGGAAGCCTTAGTTTTCGGTCCAAGGCCAGATGTGTCGCCTTAGATGCCTTGAGTCCATTTTTGTTCAATGCTATCTTGATGTTTTCTATCCACTGTTTTCTTAGTCTACCTTTGGCCTTACGCCCGGATATTCTTTTGTTATATGCTATTATCGGTATTTCGTTTAGGTTCATTCTCATAAGATGACCGAACCATTTTACTTGCTGTCTGTCAATATGTACAATATAACATAATATACCAACTCTTTTCCTAGTTTCTTCATTTCTTATTTTATCAAATTTAGTAAACATTGCCGCTGTTCTTAGACACTTCATTACACATGGAATAATTTTAGTTTCAAGCGAGACTGTTATTATGTTGGCATTATATTGTCTGCATAAATATTGAAGAGATATGGTGATTCAATTGTCCATTTGAGTAATACTGATTTCGTAAACAGAAACAAGGGTTTTCAATAATCTATTTAAGTAATAATGATTTCGCCGAAAAGCCATAGATAAAAGACATTAGCAGGGGGTTGGGGGAGGGGAAGGGTCTTCCTGCAGGTATTATAATTTCACCTTTTGTAAAGCATCTCTTCCCAGTTTGGATGTAGTTGGGCGCATATCTGGCGCACATCTGGCGCACATCTGGCGCACATCTGATCTAAGGAAAGAAATATTTTCCTATTGTGATTATTATAACCTCTGAGTAAATGGTTTCCCCATCGAGGCCTACACATTGAAGTGGGGACGGGGCTTAGTTTAGCAAACAGAGGTTGGAAACTAAGATTGCTCGGGCCATCCATTACATCGAACAGGACCACAATCCTGCCCAAGCAAGCACATGTACTGAAGTCAGAGATACCAGGCCGAGAAGCGCACCAGAAATCATGGTATCATGCGATCAAGAAGAGGAAGTATAAGGTTTCAGTTGAAGACACACTGTTGAATTGATAACTCAATAGCGCTATTTATTGCTCTGTATAGTTGTGAGAAATTAATAGTTCTAAGGGAAATTAGAGACAACAGAGATGTGGTTCTACAGAAGAATGCTGAGAATACCATGGACTGCCAGAAAAACTAACGTAGAGGTGTTGTAAGAGTGAAATGCGAAACGGGCATTAACCAACAATATAAGAAAATGGCAATCTTCTTGCTTTTGGCCACTTCATGAGACAGGCAGGTTTAGAGAACATAGTCACAACAGGCAAAATTGAAGACAACAGAGACAACTTGAGAAAATATTATACATTTTGACAACGTGGAACGGCAAGGAAAAAACAACGCCTTTGATACATAATACTGTGGACAGAGTGCTGTGGAGAGCCATGGCAGCCTACGCCAGCCGGCATGGCACCTGATGATGATAGTTGTGAGAGTTGGACACTCACTGCGGACGTGGAGAGACAAATGCAGATCTTCAAATACAAATGTTATAGATGAAATATGCTCATTTCTTATAGAGAGCGTAAGAGAAATCTGTAAGAAATATAATAGACATCACTTCTTCTTCTTCTTCTGCGGTCGTTCTCAAACTCCTGCAGATTAGCAGGATGTAGTCCGGAGAACGAAATGCGTTGTGTCATGGTTTACAGCATTGCTGCGATATATGCGCCTTTCGTCCTGAACATCCGACTTCAGCACGGCTTTGGGTCACTGACCCTATATGGTATGGGACAGCCAACTCTACATCCCATAACCTCCTTAGTCGCCTTTTACGACATGTTTGGAAGGTAAATAGTGTTGCTATTCTTTGCTCCCCTTTCGGGCCCCGGCAACACACGGGCGACAAGAATCACTAATTTCAATAGTAAATCAACCAGAAAGTGCATGGTTTGTACATGTATACAATGTCGGATTTACATATGAGCTAAATAATCTATAGCTTAAGGCTGACACTTTCTTGGGGGCCCCGAAAAATCTTTTTTTTTATCTCACAAATCTATATATTCCTAATCGTTAAAATGCCCCATTTCTCAAATAGCTTAGGGTCCCATATCTCAAATAGCTTAGGGCCCCATATCTCAAATAGCTTATGGCCCCATATCTCAAATAGCTTAGGGTCCCATATCTCAAATAGCTTAGGGCCCCATATCTCAAATAGGGTCCTATATCTTAAATAGCTTGGGACCCCATATCTCAAATAGCTTAGGGCCCCATATCCCAAATAGCTGAGGACCCAATATATGGAAACGCTTATGGCCCCATATATCAAATAGCTTAGGGCCCCATACCTCAAATAGCTTAGGGCCCCATTTCTCAAATAGCTTAGGGGCCCATATCTCAAATAGCTAAGGGCCACATATCTCAAATAGCTTAGGTCCCCATATCTCAAATAGCTTAGGGCCCCATATCTTAAATAGCTTAGGACCCTATCAAATTTAAATAAGGCCCTGCATGTATGCCGACATAATTCCTTGTAAAAAAACGATATTGAAGTGTAAAGTTGAAGGTGGAAAGAAGTAGAGAAAGACCAACTAAACAGATGGGCATACAATTTCAAAGATTGGACAGGCCAAGGTTTTTGCAAACTCATCTGAATCACTCTGTAGTACATAAATGAGTGTCATTATGAGGTCGGTCGAATCTCTTTTCAATTCAGTGCCACTAAATATATTGTTGCCCGCCAATGACTTTGCTGTTTCTTTGTCTCTGACCCCCGCAGGACAAGGGCAGTGTATTCAAGTAGCACTCTGGATAAACTAGTTGTTCATTAAGATGACCCATTCCTTTGTTAACATGCAGCTTTCCAGAGCATATCCTGGGAGTCAGAGAGTGCCAAAGTGTTAGATCATATTTCAGTTATTAACCGAGATTTCAGTCATGAACCGAGATTTCAGTCATGAATCGAGATTTCAGTCATGAACAGAGATTTCAGTCATGAACCGAGATTTCAGTCATGAACCGAGATTTCAGCCATGAACCGAGATTTGAGCAATGAACCGAGATTTCAGCAATGAACCGAGATTTCAGCCATAAACTGAGATTTCAGTCATGAACAGAGATTTCAGTCAAGAACCGAGATTTCAGTCATGATCCGAGATTTCAGCCATGAACCGAGATTTCAGCCACGAACCTCGGTCATGAACCGATATTTCAGTCATGAACCGAGATTTCATCCATGAACCGAGATTTCAGCCATGAACCGAGATTTCAGCCGTGAACCGTGATTTCATTTATGAACCGAGATTTCAGCCATGAACCGAGATTTCATTAATGAACCGAAATTTCAGTCATGAACCGAGATTTCCGCCATGAACCGAGATTTCATTCATGAGCCGAGATTTCAGCCATAAATCGAGATTTCAGCCATAAACCGAGATTTCAGCCATAAACCGAGATCACCATTTCTATTTCTATTTTCCTTCTCTATTTTATAGTGAAATAGGCAGACGATTTCTCAAGAACCTTCCTGCGAGTCTTGAGACAACAACCCTGATCCACAACCCCTCAATCACAACCCCTCAATCACAACCCCTCAATCACAACCCCTCAATCACAACCCCTCAATCACAACCCCTCAATCACAACTTCTCAATCACAACCCCTCAATCACAACCCCTCAACCACATTTATTTGTTTCTTTGTTATGAATTTCTAAATTATTTTTTCTGTGTTTATTTTCAGATTCGTGCACCGCTGTAAGGAAACACAGTCGGTAAGTCTTTTGTGATTGTCCACTATGTTCGTTTATGAGTAGAAAATTGGCATTGAGTGAGTTAACTTTCACGCAGTTAACATACATTAACCAAACTGTCAAAGGATATTAGTAACAAATGTATATTATCCTAGCAACACTATTATATTATCCTGGTAACAAAGTATATTATCCTAGTAACAAAGTATATTATCCTGGTAACAAAGTATATTATCCTAGTAACAAAGTATATTATCCTAGTAACATAATACATTGCCTTTTTTTCATTAGGAGTGTATAGGGATTTGTGAATAATGTGTGTGATAAAACCGCATGCAATTGCTATTGCCACGTTGTGTACAGGGTGAGTTTTGTAAATTACATAGGACAGGACAAAACCAAGTACTTGCCGGGAAACGAACCATGGACCTAACCAGTTTGTGTCATACTTTTACCCTGTGTGGCACAAATGTTATAACCCTCTCGACCAAAAGGAGGTATACAAATATATTGCTAGCATCGTATCCTTTGTTAATTAAAATTTAAATCACATACTGAGGTACGCCACTTTCAACCTCGAATGTTAGCTAAACTTGGTTATATCAGAGCACTACAACCTTAAAAAAATAATAGAGATCGCAGTTCTGGTAATTCAGCCATCTCGACCATCTTAAATTATATTTGTGTACATGTAAAAGTTAATGGTATAATTATGACCACATTATTCCTAAGACTATGTTGGAAATACAAAGTTAAATAAAAATATACGCTCAACCCAGTTCTCCAATAATAGCCATGAAAGATATGAAAAGGGACTTAACTCACTTTTAACACCCTTTCGGAGAGCTAGAGTGCCAGACTGCACATTAAGTCGAACTATTTCGAGCCCAACACATTATCTCTCCATAATAAATCTCACCAAATGTGTAAATTACAACTGGTTCTTATATATAACACGCCATTCGGTCTAGAACTATTAAAGAAAGCCGTCTCATGGCGTGAATGGTACACTGTATAGATGCATAATTTTATCAGGCTCTCTCCCATTTGGAAGACAATTTGCGAAGGGAGACAATTGCGTTAACGTGACCAATAATTCAAGTCAATTCGTAGCTAGGCTTTATCTAGAATAGTCCTGCGTGCAGGTCTCAAATGTCGTCGCATTTCTTGACTAAATAAGACTGATTATTGGATACAGTGCCTATATCTGCTATCACCAACCAATGAATGGCTTGGACAAGTCGGATAAGCCACAAGAGTGACGCTGGTGTGGGTCTTTGGAAGCCTGTTCTCTAGAAAGACTTGGTTTGTAGGGATGTGATTAGATTAAGTCAATTATTGCGTCGCAAATATATAAATTTTCGATGTTCCATTTCCAATACAGCTCATCCAGGTATTTTATCCTTGACAGGATGTGTCAGTCATCAGCAGGTATCAACCTTGACAGGATGTACCAGTCTTAATCAGGTATCTTATCCTTGACAGGATGTAGCATTCATCCCAGCCTTTCAAAACCCTGCCTATCTACAGACAAACGTCCTGCTTCTGTTACTGTCATGTTCAGATGGTCTTTAATATCTTGCGTCCATTTTCTTCTTGGTCTGCCTCTTGTTCTTATCTCTGGCATCATCCACTCCATTATGGTCTGTTCTAGGCTTTTATTGTCTATTCTCTTTCCCCAGGTGGTTTGTGATCCACTCTTGCCGTGAAGCGTAGGGGTGATTGGAGCTCGAGCGTGCGTTCTAAAGCCAGATGTGTGGCCTCGGCTGTGCTATGATCGTGTCTGTTCAGGATATCCCTGACGTTTTCTATCCATCTTTTCCGTGGTCTTCCTCTGGCTTTGTACCCTGATCTCATTTGGCTATATGCTTGTACGGGCAACTTTTCGTGATGCATTCTCATAATGTGGCCAAACCACTTGATCTGTTCTCTCTCTATGTAATCTGTACAAGGTATTAAAACTAAAAGACGGAAACTATGAACATATGCAGAAAACCGAGTCCACTAAACATACAGATAGACTAAGATGTCATGGTGTTTAGTATGGCAAAAATAATGTAATTTTAAAAAGAAATTGTTTTTAAAAACCAGTTTTACTTTGAATTTTCTCAGAATCTTACTATTTTCAATTTTCTTCCATAACATTTCAAACCCTGCAGTTTAGTTATATTGGTGATTGTACTCGATTCACATCCACATATTGCTACTGGCAATATAAAGGCTCTAAGGAATGGAATGTTTTGTTATTTTGTTGCAGCCCAACAAACTGTAGTTGCAGTTTATCATTTGTATCGCCCGTGTGCTGCCGGGACCAGAGAGAGGTGTAAAGAATAGCAACACTATTCCATGCATATCGTAAGAGGCGACTAATGAGGTTATGGGATGGAGTTGGCTGTCCCATCCCATAAATGGTCAACATGACCCAAAGCCATGCTAAAGTCGGATGTATCATGGCCAAAAGGCGCAGATATCGCATCATTGCTGTAAACCAAGACAAAACGCATTTCGTTCTCTGGACTACATCCTGCTAATTTGGAGGAGTTTGATAATGAACGAGGAAGAAGAAGAAGATCATTTGAATCAGTTGATTTGCAATGGCCAATCTCCATTTGACTTTTCCATTGCAATCCCCAGTGCTACTATAAGATAATAAAAGTATTCGAAAGTGGTAAATGGTTATAGTTCTCTGTTAGTGATCGAATATGGAAATCAGTCGCTATAAACAAAATTCCTCTCTTTCATAAAAATATATTAGGAATAATAGTTAGTTTTTGGTTCAACTGCACTGATATACTGGACAAGAATAAGCCCTTTTCAGTGCTATTGTCGGAGCTTTTTAGGAATAGGTAGTTCATTATGCGCCAAATATAACACATGGAGGAAAAGTATTTCTTCCCATGTTGAACATCTCATTGCAAGTTGCTGTAGTTCTTGTGTATGGCTGTAGTTCGTGTGTATGGCTGTAGATCTTGTGTATGGCTGTAGATCTTGTGTATGGCTGTAGATCTTGTGTATGGCTGTAGTTCTTGTGTATGGCTGTAGTTCTTGTGTATGGCTGTAGTTCGTGTGTATGGCTGTAGATCTTGTGTATGTCTGTAGTTCTTGTGTATTGCTGTAGTTCTTGTGTATTGATGTAGTTCTTGTGTATTGCTGTAGTTCTTGTGTATTGATGTAGTTCTTGTTTATTGCTGTAGTTCTTGTGTATGGCGGTAGTTCTTGTGTATTGATGTAGTTCTTGTTTATTGCTGTAGTTCTTGTGTATGGCTGTAGTTCTTGTGTATTGCTGTAGTTCTTGTGTATTGATGTAGTTCTTGTTTATTGCTGTAGTTCTTGTGTATGGCTGTAGTTCTTGTGTATTGCTGTAGTTCTTGTGTATTGCTGCAGTTCTTGTGTATTGCTTATGTCCAATGCTGAGCTTGTTATTGCTGAATATGTTTTCACAATTTAACAAGTTAAAACAAAGTACAATTACATATAAAGCAATGCTTATATTCCAGCAACATAAAATGCTTTACAATTCTGGCCTGTTATCCGCAAATCAACCGTCCGTAACAAGATAATAAATACACAATCTACTTCATCTTGAACCGGAAACGGAAATAACACTAGTTCTTTTTATGGCTGAACACTCAGACATTATAAAAATCATAGCAGAACAGACGAAATTACCGGATGTACTCTCACCTCGACAGATATCGCAAATCACGCAAAATGTACATAAGTAATAATGATTTATATCGATCTCAGACCGTAGGGTTACAATTATATAAACATCTATCACGCCTTGATATAACCTCACTGGACGCCGCTCTTGGGTTGTAAGGACTTGTCTAGGCTTGAAGAGACTTTAACTTTATACTTTACATTCACATCTCTCCTTGTTTTTTTTCCATTCTGGTTGGTTATGTTTTTATGTTGGTTATGTTTTTATGTTGGTTATGTTTTTATGTTGGTTATGTTTTTATTTTGGTTATGTTTTTATGTTTTTATGTTGGTCTGGTTGGTTATGTTTTTATGTTGGTTATGTTTTTATGTTGGTTATGTTTTTATGTTGGTCTAGTTGATTATGTTTTTATGTTGGTTATGTTTTTATGTTGGTTATGTTTTTATGATGGTTATGTTTTTATGTTGGTTATGTTTTTATGTTGGTCTAGTTGATTATGTTTTTATGTTGGTTATGTTTTTATGTTGGTTATGTTTTTATGTTGGTTATGTTTTTATGTTGGTTATGTTTTTATGATGGTTATGTTTTTATGTTGGTTATGTTTATCGGTTAAGAAATATTAAAGATCTTAATTTCATAGATGGCTTGACGTTATTAAGTCGAACTTCAACTAAGACAAAAGATTTGTTGAATCGACTTTGTCATCTTTCAGAACAAATTAGCCTACAAGACAACACTTCTAAGAATAATATTATGAAATTTACTAACTGTGAATTTAGGGTTAGGGTTCCTTACTGTGAATTTAGGGTTAGGGTTGCTTACTGTGAATATAGGGTTAGGGTTGCTTACTGAGACTTTAGGGTTAGGGTTGATAACTGTGAATTTAAAATAACTCTCAAATCTCACTATCAGAACCACCATAAACAACTACCACACTATGATAGAACTGAATGATCTTCAAAAGAAAACACTAGTATGCAACATGATTGAAGATATGTACCCCAGAGAAGCATGGATACAAGTATATACCGACGGATCAGCAACCAGAGCAGTAAAGAATGGAGGTGCTGGGGTGTACATAAAATATCAAGAAAAAGAAAATGAATCCACATGTTCACCAACTGGAATATTCTGTTCCAACTACTCTGCAGAAGTACATGCTTTAAACATTGCTGCAGAAATAATTAAAAACACAACAAGCCAATGCCAGCAGGTGGTATTTCTTACTGATTCTATGTCTGTCCTACAAGCCCTTGACAGAGATAAACTGCCAGACCTGAAAAAAGCCATTCGAGAAGTGAGCATCCAAAGAAAGGTAGTACTACAGTGGATACCATCCCACTGTGGCATACCAGGAAATGGAGAGGCAGACAGACTGGTAAAGGATGGAGCAACGCAGGAACAAAAAGACCAAGAAATCACCTACCAAGAAAAGAAGACCCTCATCAAAGCCATCAGGAAAGTCGACCACCCAGAAGACAATTACCACTATCTTGACAGAGCAGAGCAGGTTATTATCTTCCGCCTCAGAACAGGACACAACAGATTAAACAGCCACTTAAATAGACTAAGATTGGTCCCATCACCACTGTGCCTTTGTGGGCAGGCAGCACAGCCAGCTGAACATATCCTGCAAGACTGCAATACACTAAACCAGTTAAGGGAAGAACACTGGCCCACAGAGATGGATATCCACAGAAAGATGTATGGGAGCACTGAGGAGCTTTCAAATACAGCAGTATTTATTAAGAAAACAGGACTTGCTGTGTAGACATGTGACGTATTCCTTCCAGAACGTTGTCTTCCCAATGAACTCTCTGAACCTTTCTCTGTCTTGGGTGATGTGGCTTGCATTTTCTAGCGATGTATTGATGTTATCTTTAATGTCGTCAGTCCATCGTCTTCTTCGTCTGCCTCTTCTCCTCCTCCCAGGTACTCTTCCCTCCATTATTTGTCTTTCTAAACAGTTATGTGTCTTTATATGACCAAACAGGCGTAGTTTTCTTTTTGTTATTGTGTTTAGTAACCAACACTCTGGAATATTCAGTGTGTTTATAATATCTGAGTTTCTGATTTTATCCTTCCATGATATTCTAAGTATCTTCCTGTAGCATTTCAGCTCGAAGTCGTTGATCCTCTTTGCCGCTGTTTTACTTAGAGTCCATGTTTCACAGCCGTATGTTGCAACCGGAAAAAATAAAAATCTTGCTGTGTAGACATGTCAAACTGCGAACGAGAAGAAGAAGAAGAATGTAGAAACAATTCAAACAGTTGATAACTTTCTTTACAGTTATTTAGGGAGCAAAATGTCACAAGATGGAGATTTAGCAAACGAGATTTATAGCAGAATTGCGTTGGCATGAAGTGCGTTCAACCACCTAAAACATCTGAAAATTGAAAACAATAAGTAAATATACTAAACAATTGTTCAACTCTAATGCAATGTTCGTATTAACGTGCGGTTGCACAAGTTGAAAAAAATTAGACTGTAGTAGGAATTGAATTAATTTGAAAATAAATGTCTCAGAACGATGGACAGATTACAGTCTAGCAGAGTGCACAACCAAGAAAACATACAGAGAATGTTGGAGATACGTTGCAGTCAACCTTCGTTGCGAAGACGGCACTTAATGTTGATGATGATGTCTTAGAAAACTCTTAAATATTGATTGGGAAGACTTCAAGTCACACAAACAAGTAAGAGAAGACAGCAAACAGCAATATGTTTCTACAACAATAGGAAGAAAACGATGCACTTATATTGGACATGTATTTAGAATGAATGAAAACAGAACAGACTGCCACTACACTCTATTACTGAACACATGAAACCACTCATGTATTTATCCACACTATAATTGAACACATGCAACCACTCATGTACTTATCCACACTATAATTGAACACATGCAACCACTCATGCACTTATCCACACTATAATTGAACACGTGCAGCCACTCATGTACGTATCCACACTATAATTGAACACATGCAACCACTCATGCACGTATCCACACTATAATTGAACACATGCAACCACTCAAGTACGTATCCACACTATAATTGAACACATGCAACCACTCATGCACTTATTCACACTATAATTGAACACATGCAACCACTCATGCACGTATCCACACTATAATTGAACACATGCAACCACTCATGCACTTATTCACACTATAATTGAACACATGCAACCAGTCATGCACTTATCCTCACTATAATTGAACACATGTAACCACTCATGCCCTTATCCGCTCTATTACTGAACACATGCAACCACTCATGTACTTATCCACACTATAATTGAACAGCTGCAAAGACCCGAGTCTTCACCAAAAAAATTAAGAAACTTCCCGTGTTTCTGCAAACGAGAAGAAGACTACGACCAACATAACCTTCGCTCTAAGGCTAAAATAATCGTGCTTCGGAAAAAGGCTTCAATTCCCCGACTAAACAAAAAAAATCGTGTTTCATCCATGATTACTTCAAGATAATCAACTTTTTTTAATGTAAAAACAACCTGTTTCAAGTAACAAACGAAATTAGTATGCCACGTACGATTCTCTGAGAACCATACAAGAACGTTCTATTAAAAAGAACTTTCCAAAATTAACGAAACCAGGAAACTATTTCTGAGAATTTCGACCTTATCATGACAAATTGTTCATGACTGGCGACATATTGAAGCCATGAAAAATTGACCAGAATTAATTATGTGTCTAAGTAGACAGTACAGATTACGTAATCGTTCTTCGCAATCGTAGTCGTAATCGGACAGTAATAATAGTTACATAATTAGGAAAACGAATCTGATGTACACGATATTCTAATAGTTAGGGTCTATCAACTTCAGGAATAATGTTCCTTCCTAATCAACAATCAAGAACTTCTGAAATGCAGCGTCTGTATCGACTCTACTAGAAGGATTAATTTTCACTGTAGTAAATATTCTGACTGGATTAATATATAAGTAAAATGTAAAGTAACCCGTAGCATTTATTAATGCCGTAGGGGTGCGAGATGTTAGCGATGTCTAATTTCAGAGGCTCTGCAAATGAGGGCAGTAGCCATCTCCTCTTCTCTTCGTCTGTGAGTCTCACCAATGGC
The DNA here is from genome assembly GCA_034231615.1 of Meghimatium bilineatum. NCBI lineage: Eukaryota > Metazoa > Mollusca > Gastropoda > Stylommatophora > Philomycidae > Meghimatium > Meghimatium bilineatum. The sequence continues at coordinate 17,259,960 of CM067302.1, forward strand.
TCACTAGACAAACAAACCATGCAACAGAAAACCTTAGTAGATGACATGCCTTTATATTGAGGTTATCTTCTTATAGAAGCTTCATGGCACGTCATCTATACAATCCCGTAGTCGAAACAGTTACCATGTTGTTCCGACAGGCCGACGTTGTGCTTGAAACGGGCACGACGTGGCACGGCGTGGGTGGGCGGAACAACAAAGAATCCTGTCGCAAGGGCCAGAGTTGTGCCCTGATGTCGACGTCTGTTTCGGCAACATTGGACTTGAAACGCCATCGAGTCGAATGACTGCAATCTTTGGAACAGAGGGCAATCTTTACTTCCTGGATTAATCCATTTAAGGTACACATTTAAGGCTGTGTCTGAAAAAACATTTCCGCCTCAACTGGGGAATGAACCCAGGACAACTCGTATGCGAAGCCAGTGCGCTAACACATGTGCCCTAATACATACAGATTAATATATACAGGGTGTCCATTTAGTGTCATGTGACAGATTTGAATGAATTAAAAAGCAATGTAATTTCTACGTCATGGTTCAAACTCCATTTAACTGTACTTCAGAATAGCACTGCTATATGCAGATATTTCAGTATTTGATCCTCTTCTTCTAACTAAACCGCGGCTGATATTTCCAACACCTTTTGTGAATAGAGCTGTAATTTTAGTGGGTATGCACACAAAAGGTAACACGGGTCTGCATCTTGAGTGACTCTATGAGTATGATTAGGCAGGTACAAGTGGGTCTTGTTCGCGAGCAGTGGATTGAGACCTTGAGAATGCTAGTTGGAAAGTAGCAAAATTTATTTTCGCGCAGGGACATGTGGGTGTTCGACACAATGAAAGAGTAGATCAACGGACATCATGCGCGATTTTGGCACAGGGCGATGGGGCAAAGGATCGAGCTTACGTTTTGAAATTCATTAGAGATATAGCATGTGAGAATGAGAAAATTGTGGATGATGATTCATTTTTAATGTCCAGGGTTACAGGTCAGGATTTGAAATGCTGTGTTGTTAAACGTGAAGATTTTAGAGGGCGCATACGAATGATGGTCAACCAGCATAGGACTGGTACTGTCAGCAGAAGTGTAAAAGACGGAGACACTCAGTGAGAAATCTGAGCAACTATGGGCGTGTCGAGTGTGCAGTTATGATGATCCGTCTAAGTCTAACTAGAGCTGTAATATGAAGAACTACCGAAAATAAGACAAACAATAGCAGTATATGTCGCAGGCGGGGAATATAAAAGTTTGAACGGCAATATTTTCACATCATCATTAAGTGCCGTCTCCGCAACGAAGGTTGGCTGCAATGTATCTCCAACATCTCCTGTCTCTTGTCTTGGTGGTGCACTCTGCTATACTTTAACCTGTCCATCGTGTGATGTTACTCTCCAACTTATATCTCTGCCTACCTCTTGCTCGCTTCCCTTTGACTTTACCCTCAAGTAAGGTCTTCAATAGGGTGTCATGTCTTTTAATGTGTCCAAAGTATTTTATTAGCCTGATCTTTATTTATTTTCACAACCTAGTTATCAATTTGACATTATATATTTTTTAGATGTAGTTCTTGCTCTGGGGTTCCTGCAGATCAGCAGAATTTAGCACATCAAATGGAATGCGCTCTGTCGCCGTATTATATGAAACAATAGCCCGACACATCCAGCTTCAACTTTGGTAAGCAATACTTTCAGTGTTCTTACCACCCTCACCCCTCCCACCCAATGAACGATACCCCCGCCCCACTTAACGGTGGATATCTGTAACCATATTTGCATTATGTAACTTAGGAAAGGAAATGCGTTGTATTATGGTTTGCGGCTTAGCTGCGATAGCTGCGTCTTTTGGTCTGGCACATCCAACTTCGGCGTGACTCATCGGTCGTTATGATCCACCATGGAATAGGTAAGTAAACTCCCTTCCCTAAACCTCACTAGCCGTCTCTTGCGACATCCATGGCGGGTAACGGCCTCATTATTTTCTGTTGTTCCCTTTCGAGTTCCAGCAACACACGGGTTTATTTAGATGTAAATAACTAAATGGTCGGAGGGTGTCGGACAAAGTGGATGATGCCGCAGTAACCTAATGAACAAATAGTCAAGCAAAATGAATTAAACAGGTTACTAAAACACTTACCTTGCCTATTAATAAAAATATATTTAAAAAAGTATATATAAAAAACATACAATAAAACTAAACAGGACAATTCTCCACGTATAGGCTCAAATTGAACCTATTTCAAGAGACAAACAACAGAAAGTAACAAAATAAAAAACAAAATAGATGACTAGATTTCATCAAGCCCCGTCTCCATAGCGCAGGGATGGCAACGCATCTAGTAAAAGAGAAAATGCGTGCATTCATTATAAACAAACCGAAAGTGGGAAATTAGAGACACTATAGATGAGTGCAAGAATAATAAAAGAAAAAGATAAGAAAAATACCCCTTTTGTCACTTTATCAGACAGGCAGGTTTTAAGAACATAGTCACAACAGGCAAGACTGAAGGGAACAGAGACAGATGGGGACGTGAGAAAATATTCATGTGACAACCTAGCAAGGCTTGGAAACAACGATCCTGATAACAATACTGTGAACAGAGAACCATGGTCACCTACGCCAACAAGAATGGCATATGACAATGATAGATGAGTAATGATGAGGTTGTGTGGTGGTGGGGTGAGTGGGTTTGGGGAAGGAAGGATACAAGAAGAATCATCATTTGAAAACGCATGGAATGAATGTGAAACCAAATATAGACATAAACATATATATAAAACCAAACTTAAACATACATAGAAATGTATACACACACCAAGAGTTAAGAAATAAATATATAACAAAATGGACACAGATGTGTGAAGGATACCCACACAAAATGCACAGGCATGTAAATGTATCCCTACTTTCGGTTTGTTTATATTGAATGCACGCATTTTCTCTTTTACAAGATGCGTTGCCATCCCTGTGCTATGGAGACGGGGCTTGATGAAATCTAATCATTTATTTTGTTTTTTATTTTGTTGTTTTCTGTTGTTTGTCTCTTGAAAAAGGTTCAATTTAAGCCGATACGTGGAGAATTGTCCTGTTTAGTTTTATTGTATGTTTTTTTATATATACATTTTAAAATATATTTTTATTAATAGGCAAGGTAAGTGTTTTAGTAACCTGTTTAACTCATTTTGCTTGACTATTTATTTAGATGTGCCTGAAGAGGAGTATGAGGTGAAAAGTATAGGCCCTAATGATCAGAACGTGTGTTGATTAGGAGGATAGGGAAGAAGATAATTTTGAGGAATAAGTGGATATAATGATTCCACCGAAGACGGATGTGTCAGGCCATTGGTGCAAATAAAGCGACGACACAGCGCATTTCCATTCTCTGGACTACATCCTGCTGGAAATCTAATATGACCATGGTCCTACTACATGGGAGATCCAGCGGGAGTTTGAGAATGAACGATGAAGAAGAAGGATATAATGATGAAGTTGTTACAGATAATGAGGAGCAGAGGGGAGAGGATAATGATGCGGATGTTGCTGATGGTGAGGAGGATGAGGGAAAGATGATACTAATGAGGAAAAAGATGGATATAATGATGCGGATGTTGCTGATGGTGAGATAGGAAAATGATGATGAGGAACATGGATATAATCAACATATCATTATATAATGATGAGGATGTTGTTAATATTGAGGAGGTTGAGGGATGGGAGGATAATGATAAGGAAAAAGGTGGACATAATGATGAGGATTTTATTGATGTTGCAGAGGAGTATTAGGTAAAGGTTGTCAATAGATATGTCCCGTGCCAGCAACCTGCCGTTCGGGATGAAGATAACTCATCATGTACTAAGCCGCAGTAACTATTAGTTCTGGGTGGTCATTTCCCTTCCTTGCTGTCTTTACCTCCTCTAACTCATGCGTCAGGTACTCATTTTACAGCTTAGTCGACTGGAGGAGTGGCCGTGTCAAGCGAGAAATCACAACCCGAATTTTTGTAGTTGCCCGGACGTGGTTTCGAAACTGGCACTCTTTAACTTGGTCATAGCACGCTCACTATGAACTAGGCTTCCGCTCTCCTCAGAGATGGATTAGCACACCTAATAACCAGGATTTAATCGAATATCCGACAAAGAGGAGAGTAACATTAAGCAGCAAAATTTGAGCGAGAGGTTTCCTCATCAATTTCATTTTCATTACAAATCCGGTCTTAATTTGACTGTTGTTGTTTATAATGAATGCCATTTTGACAGAAACGTCGATTGCGTATTTATTTTAATCATTTACGTTTATTGCAATATGTACGTATGAGATTGTTGTCAATAGTGGCATTTAATGACTTATTCCTGTTGGTATCAGGATTAACCAGAACATAAAGAAAATTGAGCTTGTGGGTGATGATGATGATGTGGACGACTTTTAAAAAGGGAAGAAAAGATGATATTAGTGAGAATGATGGTGAGAAGTAGTATGAAAAGGTGATGATGATGATAATGATGATGATGATGACGACGACGATGATGATTATTATTATAATAATGATGATATCTTTCAGACAATTATCATACACTGAGTCTCATTTCACTACACTCCACGTGAAACATGTTCATAGCTGCGGCCCCATGCATACTTTGCAGCTAGAATTATGGTCAGAGCCGGAGCTTATCTGCCACGCACAGCGTGATGTGGAGTGATTGAAAACGTAATTGTACAGATGAAATCTGGCTAGCTTCCACAAATGGAAGACCTCACTCTATTGGTTCATCAACAAATGTGAAATGAAATGTCTGCGAAAAGCTGCAATAGTTATTACACTATGTGAAATAAGAAATGAAAAAAATGTAGAAAAGAGTAGATGTAATAGAGCAGGTAGGGGGAAAAAAAGAGAAACTCAGATATTATAAACATTGAAGTTTTCAGAGTGTTGGCTACTAAACACAATAGCAAAAAGAAAACTACGCCTGTTTGGTCATATAAAGAGACACAGCTGTTTAGAAAGACAAGTAATGGAGGGCAGAGTACCTCAGAGGAGGAGAAAGGCACACCACGAAGACGATGGTATGACGTCATTAAAGATAGCATTAATACGTCGTTAGAAAATGCAAGCCGCATCGCCCAAGACAGAGAGTTCTGAGAGTTCATTGGGAAGACAACATTCTGGGAAAGAATAAGTCACATGACACAGACATACGTCACATGACACACACATGCATCACATGACACACACATGCGTCACATGACACACACATACTTCACATGACACACACATGCGTCACATGACACACACATACGTCACATGACACACACATACGCCACATGACACACACATGCGTCACATGACACACACATACGTCACATGACCAGTAGGTCCTATATTTTTCTATAAGGGGACCTAGCGGGATCATTGTCCTGCTGCAGGGGAGATCAAATTGATATCAGTTTGAGAACGTTCGAAATATGCAATTTGGGTAAAGATTCCATTTTCACATCCGGAATAAATGAACTAGGCTTAAAATAGAGCATTGCTTAAAATAGAGCATTGCTTAAAATAGAGCATTGCTTAAAATAGAGCATTGCTTAAAATAGAGCATTGCTTAAAATAGAGCATTGCTTAAAATAGAGCATTGCTTGAAATAGAGCATTGCTAGAATTTGAGCATTGCTAGAAATTGAACATTGCCAAAAATGAAGCATTGTCAGAAATGGAGCATTGCGAGAAATGAAGCATTGCTATAAATGAGAAATACTGTGGGAAAGAATAATGTTTGTCAATCAACAGATAACTTGAAAATGTTAGTTATCGTGTCACGGAGGATACACTCAAGTGGAGATCTGGGCACCAATAGACGTGTCGGAAGTGCAATGATTATGATTCGACAGCTGACTAACTAAAATACCTGTGCAATTTATATTTTGATCCACGACCGTCTCCAATTAGGACCTGTTAACTAGAATTGTAACATGGCTAGACGGTGGCCCTTATTGGGCATTCAGTTGGTCACTATTTATATACTTGCAGTCGCTTTGACATGCGATTCCAACCGCGGCTGATATTTCCAACACCTTTTGTGAATAGAGCTGTAATTTTAGTGGGTACACAAAAGGTAACACGGGTCTACATCTTGAGTGACTCTATGAGTATGATTAGGCAGGTACAAGTGGGTCTTGTTCGCGAGCAGTGGATTGAGACCTTGAGAATGCTAGTTGGAAAGTAGAAATATTTATTTTCGCCCAGGGACATGTGGGTGTTCGACACAATGAAAGAGTAGATCAACGGACATCATGCGCGATTTTGGCACAGGGCGATGGGGCAAAGGATCGAGCTTACGTTTTGAAATTCATTAGAGATATAGCATGTGAGAATGAGAAAATTGTGGATGATGATTCATTTTTATTGTCCAGGGTTACAGGTCAGGATTTGAAATGCTGTGTTGTTAAACGTGAAGATTTTAGAGGGCGCATACGAATGATGGTCAACCAGCATAGGACTGGTACTGTCAGCAGAAGTGTAAAAGACGGAGACACAGTGAGGAATCTGAGCAACTATGGGCGTGTCGAGTGTGCAGTTATGATGATCCGTCTAAGTCTAACTAGAGCTGTAATATGAAGAACTACCGAAAATAAGACAAACAATAGCAGTATATGTCGCAGGCGGGGAATATAAAAGTTTGAACGGCAATATTTTCACATCATCATTAAGTTCCTTCTCCGCAACGAAGGTTGGCTGCAACGTATCTCCAACATCTCCTGTCTCTTGTCTTGGTGGTGCACTCTGCTAGACTGTAACCTGTCCATCGTGTGATGTTACTCTCCAACTTATATCTCTGCCTACCTCTTGCTCGCTTCCCTTTGACTTTACCCTCAAGTAAGCTCTTCAATAAGGTGTCATGTCTTTTAATGTGTCCAAAGTATTTTATTAGCCTGATCTTTATTTATTTTCACAACAACCTAGTTATCAATTTGACATTATATATTTTTTAAATGTAGTTCTTGCTCTGGGGTTCCTGCAGATCAGCAGAATTTAGCACATCAAATGGAATGCGCTCTGTCGCCGTATTATATGAACCAATAGCCCGACACATCCAGCTTCAACTTTGGTAAGCAATACTTTCAGTGTTCTTACCACCCTCACCCCTCCCACCCAATGAACGATACCCCCGCCCCACTTAACGGTGGATATCTGTAACCATATTTGCATTATGTAACTTAGGAAAGGAAATGCGTTGTGTTATGGTTTGCGGCTTAGCTGCGATAGCTGCGTCTTTTGGTCTGGCACATCCAACTTCGGCGTGACTCATCGGTCGTTACGATCCACCATAGAATAGGTAAATAAACTTCCTTCCCTAAACCTTACTAGCCGTCTCTTGCGACATCCATGGCGGGTAACAGTCTCATTATTTTCTGATGTTCCCTTTCGAGTTCCAGCAACACACGGGTTTATTTAGATGTAAATAACCAAATGGTCGGATGTGTCCGACAAAGTGGATGGTGCCGCAGTAACCTAATGAACAAATAGTCAAGCAAAATGAATTAAACAGGTTACTAAAACACTTACCTTGCCTATTAATAAAAATATATTTAAAAAAGTATATATAAAAAACATACAATAAAACTAAACAGGACAATTCTCCACGTATCGGCTCAAATTGAACCTTTTTCAAGAGACAAACAACAGAAAACAACAAAATAAAAAATAAAATAGATGACTAGATTTCATCAAGCCCCGTCTCCATAGCGCAGGGATGGCAACGCATCTAGTAAAAGAGAAAATGCGTGCATTCATTATAAACAAACCGAAAGTGGGAAATTAGAGGCACTATAGATGAGTGCAAGAATAATAAAAGAAAAAGATAAGAAAAATACCCCTTTTGTCACTTTATCAGACAGGCAGGTTTTAAGAACATAGTCACAACAGGCAAGACTGAAGGGAACAGAGACAGATGGGGACGTGAGAAAATATTCATGTGACAACCTAGCAAGGCTTGGAAACAACGATCCTGATAACAATACTGTGAACAGAGAACCATGGTCACCTACGCCAACCAGAATGGTATATGATAATGATAGATGAGTAATGATGAGGTTGTGTGGTGGTGGGGTGAGTGGGTTTGGGGAAGGAAGGATACAAGAAGAATCATCATTTGAAAACGCATGGAATGAATGTGAAACCAAATATAGACATAAACATATATATAAAACCAAACCTAAACATACATAGAAATGTATACACACACCAAGAGTTAAGGAATAAATATATAACAAAATGGACACAGATGTGTGAAGGATACCCACACAAAATGCACAGGCATGTAAATGTATCCCTACTTTCGGTTTGTTTATAATGAATGCACGCATTTTCTCTTTTACTAGATGCGTTGCCATCCCTGTGCTATGGAGACGGGGCTTGATGAAATCTAATCATCTATTTTGTTTTTTATTTTGTTGTTTTCTGTTGTTTGTCTCTTGAAAAAGGTTCAATTTAAGCCGATACGTGGAGAATTGTCCTGTTTAGTTTTATTGTATATTTTTTTATATATACATTTTAAAATATATTTTTATTAATAGGCAAGGTAAGTGTTTTAGTAACCTGTTTAATTCATTTTGCTAGACTATTTATTTAGATGTGCCTGAAGAGGAGTATGAGGTGAAAAGTATAATGATCAGAACGTGTGTTGATTAGGAGGATAGGGGAGAAGATAATTTTGAGGAATAAGTGGATATAATGATTCCACCGAAGACGGATGTGTCAGGCCATTGGTGCAAATAAAGCGACGACACAGCGCATTTCCATTCTCTGGACTACATCCTGCTGGAAATCTAATATGACCATGGTCCTACTACATGGGAGATCCAGCGGGAGTTTGAGAATGAACGATGAAGAAGAAGGATATAATGATGAAGATGTTACAGATAATGAGGAGCAGAGGGGAGAGGATAATGATGCGGATGTTGCTGATGGTGAGGAGGATGAGGGAAAGATGATACTATTGAGGAAAAAGATGGATATAATGATGCGGATGTTGCTGATGGTGAGATAGGAAAATGATGATGAGGAACATGGATATAATCAACATATCATTATATAATGATGAGGATGTTGTTAATATTGAGGAGGTTGAGGGATGGGAGGATAATGATAAGGAAAAAGGTGGACATAATGATGAGGATTTTATTGATGTTGCAGAGGAGTATTAGGTAAAGGTTGTCAATAGATATGTCCCGTGCCAGCAACCTGCCGTTCGGGATGAAGATAACTCTTCATGTACTAAGCCGCAGTAACTATTAGTTCTGGGTGGTCATTTCCCTTCCTTGCTGTCTTTACCTCCTCTAACTCATGCGTCAGGTACTCATTTTACAGCTTAGTCGACTGGAGGAGTGGCCGTGTCAAGCGAGAAATCACAACCCGAATTTTTGTAGTTGCCCGGACGTGGTTTCGAAACTGGCACTCTTTAACTTGGTCATAGCACGCTCACTATGAACTAGGCTTCCGCTCTCCTCAGAGATGGATTAGCACACCTAATAACCAGGATTTAATCGAATATCCGACAAAGAGGAGAGTAACATTAAGCAGCAAAATTTGAGTGAGAGGTTTCCTCATCAATTTCATTTTCATTACAAATCCGGTCTTAATTTGACTGTTGTTGTTTATAATGAATGCCATTTTGACAGAAACGTCGATTGCGTATTTATTTTAATCATTTACGTTTATTGCAATATGTACGTATGAGATTGTTGTCAATAGTGGCATTTAATGACTTATTCCTGTTGGTATCAGGATTAACCAGAACATAAAGAAAATTGAGCTTGTGGGTGATGATGATGATGTGGACGACTTTTAAAAAGGGAAGAAAAGATGATATTAGTGAGAATGATGGTGAGAAGTAGTATGAAAAGGTGATGATGATGATAATGATGATGATGATGACGACGACGATGATGATTATTATTATAATAATGATGATATCTTTCAGACAATTATCATACACTGAGTCTCATTTCACTACACTCCACGTGAAACATGTTCATAGCTGCGGCCCCATGCATACTTTGCAGCTAGAGTTATGGTCAGAGCCGGAGCTTATCTGCCACGCACAGCGTGATGTGGAGTGATTGAAAACGTAATTGTACAGATGAAATCTGGCTAGCTTCCACAAATGGAAGACCTCACTCTATTGGTTCATCAACAAATGTGAAATGAAATGTCTGCGAAAAGCTGCAATAGTTATTACACTATGTGAAATAAGAAATGAAAAAAATGTAGAAAAGAGTAGATGTAATAGAGCAGGTAGGTGGAAAAAAAGAGAAACTCAGATATTATAAACATTGAAGTTTTCAGAGTGTTGGCTACTAAACACAATAGCAAAAAGAAAACTACGCCTGTTTGGTCATATAAAGAGACACAGCTGTTTAGAAAGACAAGTAATGGAGGGCAGAGTACCTCAGAGGAGGAGAAAGGCAGACCACGAAGACGATGGTATGACGTCATTAAAGATAGCATTAATACGTCGTTAGAAAATGCAAGCCGCATCGCCCAAGACAGAGCGTTCTGAGAGTTCATTGGGAAGACAACATTCTGGGAAAGAATAAGTCACATGACACAGACATACGTCACATGACACACACATACATCACATGACACACACATGCGTCACATGACACACACATTCTTCACATGACACACACATGCGTCACATGACACACACATACGTCACATGACACACACATACGCCACATGACACACACATGCGTCACATGACACACACATACGTCACATGACCAGTAGGTCCTATATTTTGCTATAAGGGGACCTAGCGGGATCATTGTCCTGCTGCAGGGGAGATCAAATTGATATCAGTTTGAGAACGTTCGAAATATGCAATTTGGGTAAAGATTCCATTTTCACATCCGGAATAAATGAACTAGGCTTAAAATAGAGCATTGCTTAAAATAGAGCATTGCTTAAAATAGAGCATTGCTTAAAATAGAGCATTGCTTAAAATAGAGCATTGCTTAAAATAGAGCATTGCTTAAAATAGAGCATTGCTTAAAATAGAGCATTGCTTGAAATAGAGCATTGCTAGAATTTGAGCTTTGCTAGAAATTGAACATTGCCAAAAATGAAGCATTGTCAGAAATGGAGCATTGCGAGAAATGAAGCATTGCTATAAATGAGAAATACTGTGGGAAAGAATAATGTTTGTCAATCAACAGATAACTTGAAAATGTTAGTTATCGTGTCACGGAGGATACACTCAAGTGGAGATCTGGGCACCAATAGACGTGTCGGAAGTGCAATGATTATGATTCGACAGTTGACTAGCTAACATACCTGTGCAATTTATATTTTGATCCACGACCGTCTCAAATTAGGACCTGTTAACTAGAATTGTAACATGGCTAGACGGTGGCCCTTGTTGGGCATTCAGTTGGTCACTATTTATATACTTGCAGTCACTTTGACATGCGATTCCAAGTATGTAAATAAGTGATCAACCAAAAGCCCAACAATAGTCAAAATCGTAGCAAATGGGAACCTAAGTTAGTCTGTTAGAAGGACTTTTAATATCTGTTACATACGCGGATATAAAACCATAAAGGCACGAAACCAAAAATAGCAGTTTGATGGACAGAAGAGGTAAAGAACGCAACGAAATTTTAAAAAAATACAAGAAATAAGCAACAAGCAAAACACATGAAGAATACTTAGCATACAAGACAGCAAAGAAAAATACTAAGAAAATCATCAAATAAGCACAAATTAAGCCAAGGCAAGACTATGGAGAAATGTTTAACAAGGATAGACAAAAAGGCACAAAAGACGTTCTACAAGAAGGTACAAAACACGTGAAGTAGAAAAAGACACGAACCAAAAGAGATAATTAAAAGACGAACCCGGCAACATACTAAATAGACAAGAAATCACGGAAAGATGGAAAATTACTTCCACCAACTGTTAGACTTAAAGGAAGGAGAAGAGATTACAACAATAAAAACAACAGAAGAAGACTTAGAACCAAACATCTAAATCCGAAATTGAAGATGCAGTTAAACATACAACAAATAACAAAGCACCATGAATAGACCGAATATCTATATAACTAATAAAAACTATATAACTAATAAAAACTATATAACTAATAAAAACTATATAACTAATAAAAATGCAAACAGCGACCGGTATAAAGTGGCTACATAGATTGTTCAATGTGATATCGAAGACACAAAAGACACCACAGGAGTAGAATACATCGGTGATTGTGCCCATCTGGAATAAAAAAAACGGCAGTAAGAGGGACTGCATTAAATATAGAGGCATATCACTCTTAAGCCACATAGGAAAAATCTTTAGCAAGTTACTAGAGAGAAGGATGCGCGCATATATAGAACCACAGCTCAACAACACACAATTAGGCTTTCGGAATTAGACAATCTTTGCCATCAAACAACTTTCAGAAAGAGCAATAGAACATAACTAAGATTTATATTTGGCTTGTGAGGATCAAGAGAAAGTTTTTGACAGAGTGAATAGAGCACAACTATGGATATCACTACAGACATATGAAGTTTCCAAACATCTGATACGCCTATGTCAGAGCATATACACCAATAGTCAATGCGCAGTCAGAACAAGCGCAGGTACATCCGATAATATTCAAATTCACTCGGGAGTGAGACAGGGATGTGTACTATCCCCCCTATTGTTCATAACATACATAGATCACATCTGCAAAGTAGCAAAGACAACGGAAAAAAAACAATCTGAAGGATAACTTAAATGAATTGCTATTTGCAGACAGCCAAGCACTAGTGTCATCATCAGAAGAGCAACTACAAAGACAAATAGACAGATTACTTGCCAAACCTTAACATGATGATAAATATAGAAAAGACTGAACTAATGAAGATAGAGAGAACAGAAAGAAACACCAATATATATATATATATATATATATTTATTGGAAACAACAGACTTAAATAAGTGACAGAAGTAACATATCTAGGAAGCAACATACCGGCAAGAGCAACGAAAAAATACATAATAGATGTAGTAAAGCATACCAACCACTATAATAGAATCAGCAACAAATACTGTACGGTTTATACAAAAGAAAAAGAAGCCTTGGACTAGCAATAGCTAAATTCAAGAACGAAATCAAGCTAAAATGAACTTACTAGCAGCAAGATCAACCACTACAAAAGAACTCAGCAAACCAAAATACAACCTTCTAGAAAAAGAAGTAAATTCAAACATTAAAAACGACAAACACCGCTACATCAAAAATCTAACAACTGAAACGGAAAATACATCAAAAATAGGCGATAGCAGAACACTATTTAATATCATAAAACAATTATGTAATAACCCACCAAAAACAAACATTCCTGTAAAAGACAAACACGGAAAAATACTGATCTCAGAAGAAGAACAAAAACTAAGGTGGGCTGAACACTTTAACGAACTTTTGAACAGACCAACAATCACTAACATCGCCACCACTACGGAGGATAATCAAATGCCAATACTAAATACATCATGTGAGAATATAACACTTGAGGAGATTAAATCAGAAATGCACAGACCAAAAACAACCGGAATCAAATGGGTAAACAACAAGACCCTGGAAGATCTAACCTTCGCAGATGATATTTCTCTACTGAGCTTAACACATCAAGATTTTCAGGAAAAAACAGAGAGACTCAAAATTTTTGCGCAACAGGTGGGCCTTCAATAAACACACATAAAACGTAAATCGTGAACTTTACCTGCCTGACAAAATCAATTAAACTAGATGATAATATACTAGACAACGTTTCACATTTCGTATATTTGGGAAGCAAGATAACAACAGACGGGGATACCAACTCAGAAATCAAGACTCGAATCGCTCTCGTCTCCAACGCCTTTAGTAAACTTTCAAACATCTGGATATCGAAGATCGCAAGCAAACACATCAAACTGCGACTATTCAATGCAAGTGTGATTCCATCATTGACATATGGATCTGAAAGTTAAAAATCTACCGCAATAATGGATAAGAAGTTAGTTGCCTTCGAGATTAGATGCCTCAGAAAAATCACAAATATTAATTGGAAAGACTTCAAATCAAAGGACATACTAAGAGAGGAGACAAAACAAGAATATGTGACGAACATAATCAGAAAACACCGCTGGACATACATCGGTCACATACTTAGAATGAAGGAAGACAGAATTCCACGACAAGTCTTCATGTGGACATCAGACGGGGAAAGAAAACAGGGAAGACCAAAAACAACGCTCAGAAGAAAATGTATGAATTAAAATCAATAGGCATAATGAACAAGACCTACAATCCTTGGCAACTGACCGACAGGCATGGAGAACTATGACACCCACCCTATGTGCCAAACTTGGCAAAAGAGGAAATGACTGACTGACTGAAAGCATACCAAGTCCTAGGGTAAATGACATCAATCTTCAGAAATAAAATATAGGTTTAAACACCAAAATATTGTCACTTAACGTAATCTTTCCAGAACGTTGTCTTCCCAATGAACTATCTGAACCCCTCTGTCTTGGACGATGCAGCTTACATTTTCTAGCGATGTATTCATGTTATCTTTAATGTCGTTAGTCCAGCGTCTTCTTGGTTTGTCCTTTCTCCTCTACCCACGTATTCTTCCTCCATTATTTGTCTTTCTAAACAGTTGTGTATCTTTATATGACCAAACAGGTGTAGTTTTCTTTTTGTTATTGTGTTTAGTAATCAACACTCTGGAATTTTCAATGTGTTTATAATATCTGAGTTTCTCTTTTATTCCTTCCATAATATTCTAAATATCTATCAAACATGGTTATGTTAGGGAAGAAAGAAAAGGAGATATATGAATGTTTGTCTCCATGTAAGATTCGTTGTACTGTTGTCTTTGGTTTCTCCTGATGAAAGCTGTTTAGTCGAAACGTCGTCTGTCTCTACATCTCGATGTTAGGTTGCTTTATGTCTCACTTTGGTAACACTTCTACTTATTTTTGCACATCTCTGTATTAGAAACGATCTTGATTAATCTGTCTTTACGTATATGAATAGCTAATTTTCTGGACCTCGACATATTTAATACTTTAGTTAAAAATATTTTTCATGCGGTCATATTAGTTCTCCTGTAGATATATATATATAAAAAATAATTCTGCCTGCGATGATTACTTTTTAACCTTATCTTTTCTGAATATTTTATCAATTTTCTCATCTCTCTTGTCAGTTATATTCGTGTGACGTAATTCTTGACATGCTATTTTGTTGATTTCCGTTTTATTTTGTATAACATCTTGCATACTCTAGCGTTATTGTTCATTTATTTTCTCAGAAGTGGTTGCTATTTTTCAGAAACAGAATATCCCAGCATGCACATGACAATGTCGACAGCCCAACAATAAAACAACTCACAAATTGAAATATATGGGAACACTGATAACAACAGATAGATAGAAAGATTACACATCAGAAACATGAAATATAATAGGGCGGTCAGAAGCAGTACTAGCCTCCCACTCCCATCAGAGGGGGGGGGGATGTGAAATAATTACATATTTTTCTAGTTCATTAAATTGTGTTAAGCTACTCGGCAACGGTTGACCAACTGCGTAACAAGCTGTCACATAACATGATAGATATCAATCTGATATCGCTAATAAAATACACAATAATAAAAAACAATGTTACAGAAAATATAGGTCCACCAATTTAAATATCCAGGTACAATGATTACAGCAGATGGAAGAAGTTCAATAGAAATAAGATGCGGAATAGAACAGTCAAAAACAACATTCAGAAATATGAAAGATATACTGTGTAATATGACCTTGTCATTACAGAAGAATGCTGAGAATACCAAGGACTGCCAGAAAAACTAATGTAGAGGTGATGAAAGAGTCAAATGCGAAACGGATCTTAATCAACAATATAAGAAAAAGACAAATCTTCTTTTTTTTTGGCCACTTCATGAGACAGGCAGGTTTGGAGAACATAGTCACAACAGGCAAAATTGAAGGCAACAGAGACAGAGGGCGACAACGTGAGAAAATATAGACAGTTTTACAACCTGGCACGGCAAGGAAAGAACAACGACTTTGATACATAATACTGTGGACAGAGAGCTGTGGAGAGCCATGACCACCTACGTCAGCCAGCATGGCACCTGATGATGATGATGATGATGACATAAATAGAAAAGAGGGTGACCAAGAAAAACCCTTTACTGAAAAAAGAGGGCGTGGTTGTGGGTCTCAACAACATGCACAAATTACACACAGCAACATCACATCTCTCAAACTGGAGAGCTTTGATTTCTGCCATATGCATCGTAATCGGCACTGAACTACTATAGATAGATAGATAGATAGATAGAGAGATAGATAGATAGATAGATAGATAGATAGATAGGTAGGTAGGTAGGTAGGTAGGTAGGTAGGTAGGTAGGTAGGTAGATAAGATAGATAAGATAGATAAGATAGATTAGATAGATTAGATAGATTAGATAGATTAGATAGATTAGATAGATTAGATAGATTAGATAGATTAGATAGATTAGATAGATTAGATAGATTAGATAGATTAGATAGATTAGATAGATTAGATAGATTAGATAGATTAGATAGATTAGATAGATAGATAGATTAGATAGATTAGATAGATTAGATAGATTAGATAGATTAGATAGATTAGATAGATTAGATAGATAGATAGATAGATAGATAGATAGATAGATAGATAGATAGATAGATAGATAGATAGATAGATAGATAGATAGATAGATAGATAGATAGATAGATAGATAGATAGATAGATAGATAGATAGATAGATAGATAGATAGATAGATAGATAGATAGATAGATACTAAGATAGATAGATAGATAGATAGATAGATAGATAGATAGATAGATATAGTCGGCAAGGGACATTCTCCCCTATTGTACACACACAATTGCTATTCGAGAAGATGGAAGATTGTATTATCGACAACGCCTTCGAAGGCGGGAAATAGAAAGTTCACGTATTGAGTGAGGTTGCATCAAGGACGATAACTGATAAACGAACAGAACCAAGTTAGAAAGCAATTGCAAACTGTTGAGACGTACACAATGCTAAGAAATTCACGATGGCCATAGATAAGTGTATTTTGAATATAAAAAAGGCACTGTTTTGACACTATATATTTATCGACTATATTTGAACACATGCAATTACTCATACACTTATCGACACTATAAATGAACACATGCAATTACTCATGCACTTATCGACACTATAAATGAACACATGCAATTACTCATGCACTTATCGACACTATAACTAAACACCTGCAACTACTCATGCACTTATCGACACTATAACTGAACACATAAAAGCACACATGTACTTATGTGCTCTCAAACTTCTGAAGAGTAGTGGATCTGTTATATGAAGGCGGTTGCCATTTCCTCTCCCTCGCAGTCTTTATTTCCCGACTGATCCTGTATCCAATTCAGGCTGGGTCGACCCGGTCTTGAAAAAACATTTGGGCTCCAAATGGGGAATGAACCCAGGACCATTCATATGCGAAGTGCGTAGGCGATGAGTTGAATCATGGAGATGGCGTAGAAGTTGATTTTACCGCGCAATATCACTTTTATCTTTATTCCCGGACACTTGGGTGGGGAGGGAAACAAACGAGCCGACAAGTTGGCTAGTTTTGCCTCTATAACAGGTAGTCAACCACTGGACAGAACAGACATACTCAATGCTCTAGAGAGTCTGCATGATTCAGGGATTTTGAGATTGTACAAAGTCTGAGTTAGTATCATGAATGAGTCATTTAGGAGTAAGTATCGGTTTTAAGTATCGGCTTTAAGTATCGACTTTAAGTATCGGCTTTAAGTATCGACTTTAAGTATCGGCTTTAAGTATCGGCTTTAAGTATCGGCTTTAAGTATCGGCTTTAAGTATCGGCTTTAAGTATATGCTTTAAGGATCGGCTTTAAGTATCGTCTTATTACGGATACATAAGACACGTTTAAAAAATAACACTTAATCAACACATAACAGGAACCTTCATCTGCCATACCCTGAGAGATTTACTGAAACGGAGATCTGAGCACTAATGGGTGTGCCCGGTGTTGGGTGTACAGTAATCGGCATGAATGAGATAGAAAGTCGGCCTATCACGCACAAAATAATATTGATTACGACACCGCCATACTGCAAATTGTTTGATATGGTAGACGATGTGTTGCAAATACGAGAAGTACAAACAAATGATGTGTTTGTAGTGGGTTTGGGATGGGGGAAATGTCACTAAAAGATACAAACACAGCATTTAGAAACAAAAGATTGAAACAAATAGGATGTCCTTTCTTCCCCTCTGTGGAGGATAATGCATTTCAAAGCATTATACGCTGTCTTGTTGGATGACAATACTTCTTCCTAGGAATCGGATATTTAATCTCTAACATTATGCGCTGTTGTGTTGGATGCCCTTGTTTTCCCCTTCGAGAACGATCGCTCAACTCAAAGTATTGTACGACGTTGTGTAAGATGCCCTTGCTTCTTCCTTGAGGTATAATTTTTTATCTGAAAGCATTTTGTGCCGCTGTGTTGGAAGCCATTGCTTCTCTTTTGGAGTCGGATTTTCCATCGCAAAGCATGATAAGAACAAAATCACCTGGTCTTCCACAAGGATCTCCTCTGTCCCTGATCTTTTTTAATGTGTATACGTTGAGAATTGCTCAGTTGCACATCCCAAGCAATTGTAGAGTTCTAACATACGCTGATGATATCCTGCTATACAGATAGTGTACAGAGTGGACTAGATCAATTGTCGATATGCTGCACAACATACAACGCTGTGATCAATCCCTCGAAAGCAAAGGTTGTCTGGTACTCCTTAAATAATAATCTCGCCCGTGTGTTGCCGGGACCCGAAGGGGGAGCAAAGAATAGTAACACTGTTTATCTTCCACGCATGTCGTAAAAGGCGACTAAGGAGGTTATGGGATGGAGTTGGCTATCCCATCCCATATAGGGTCAGTGACCCAAAGCCATGCTGAAATCGGATGTGTCAGTCCGAAAGGCGCAGATATCGCAGCAATGCTATAAACCATGATACAACGCATTCCGTTCTCCGGACTACTTCCTGCTAATCTGCAGGAGTTTGAGAATGAACGCAGAAGAAGAAGAAGAAGAAGAAATAATAATCTGGTCAATGACACACTGCCGCCAGCTGTTAGTTGCATGGGCTCATTCATTGAAAGAGAACAGGACCTTAAATATCTTGGGATAATCTTTGATAGAAGTCTCTCATTCAACAAGCACGTCACAAATATGATTCAGAAGACTAGAAGAGGGATCAGTGTTATCAAGGTTATGGCGACCTTCGCCATGCAGCAATGGGTACTTTTTCTGCTTCTGCAAATGATGAATCTATCTGTAATAGATTATGGCATCGGCCTACTAATACTGTCACAAACCCAAGTAGAAAGATTGGACAAAATCCAAAATGAGGCAATGAGAGCGGTACTGGGGTGTACTAGAGATACACCCATATCTGCTATGAAATATCTGCTTGATCTCCCCAGAATTAGAGTGCGACATTTGGTAGTACAAGTTAAGTCATACCTTAAAGTGACAGAATGCAACCACCACCAATTACACCATCATCTAGATGAGCCAAAGTGAAAACAAATCAAGCGTGGCAGATTAGGGATGGCAGAGGCTGAAGACACACTGCGAAGAGTATGTGAATTGGAAGAAATAGGAAAGGGCAGTGAATGGGTGGAGGAAAACACTGAGAAGAAATCACTGACTAAAGTAATAATACAACTAGATAAAGGGTGTTGAAAATGGACGGAAGTCAGGGCTCAGGATACAGTGTATGAACTCGCCCAACTACACTTGAAACCACAAGACATAATTATATACACAGATGGCTCCGTTAACAGAACCATAAATAAAAGCGGTTGGGGTTTTGTTGCCTACAGAAACGGCGAGAACTTGGTCGAGAAATCTTCAGCATATTCTACTGTCACATTCTACATGAGGATAGAGATAGAGGGAGTTACAGCAACACTTAATTGGTTGATAACTGATACATCAACACACTCGGTAATACTCACAGAATCTCACAGCATGCTGCGCAAGATAGAAAAGCTAAGAAAAGAATGGTGGGACTTATTGAACAACGCAATTGTTCAGAGTATTAAATGGATATACTGCCCTGGTCATGCTGGAGTCAGAGGAAACGAAAGAACCGACGTATTGGCATGCAATGCGACGATAGACGACACATTAGGTCAGCCTCTGCCTTCACTGTATCTGTGTAGCATAGCTTGCTGTGGTATGCTGTCTGATGGTAGTCTGCTGATGTGTGCAAACCTTTTGATCTGTTGTCTCTTGATGTATTCTAAGATTGGGGTGGTGCCGGTGTTTTGTCGGATGTCCTCATTCCTCATTCTGTCTCTTAACGATATTCCTAGGATTCTGCGTAAGCATGCTATTTCAGTTGTCACCAGTTTACGTTTGCCTTGCGCTGTCGTATTCCATGTTTGGCATTGGTAGCACAGCGTTGGCATAATAATAGTTTTTGGTGTTTAAATCTATTACGTATTTGTTTCTGAAGATTGATGTCATTTGTCCTATTGCTTGGTATGCTTTACTACATCTATTGTGTATTTCTTTACAGCTCTTGCCATCTGTTTTATATTACTTCCAAGGTATGTGAATTCTGTCACTTCGTTAAGTCTGTTGTTTTCTATATATATATATATATACATATATATGTATATATTGGTATTTCTTTCTCTTCTTCCTATCTTCATTACTTCGGTCTTTTCTATGTTTATTCGTGCTTAAAATATATTATTGTTGACGTCAACTTTTGTCCGTTTCCCCCATCTACCCTACCCTTCAGACTAGTTAGCAACTGTCATACTTTTAGAAACCTATTACAGCAGGGACAGGAGAATCTCTTCAAGAAACAAATACGGAATCAGAACGAATCAACGGAAAATTCCAGTTCTTTTGTCTTCTTTTTTTTAAGTCTCTGCGTTCTTACTTTTCTTCTTTTCTTCTTATTTTCCCCCTTCTTGTTCATTCTTTATTCTTCTTTCCCTTCTTTTTTCCTTACTTTTGCAACTTTATGTTTCCTTCCATTTTATTTGTTTCTTCTTCCCTTTCTGCTTGTTTCTTTTCTCGTCCTTTTTTCATCTCATTATTCTCCTTATTCTGTTTTATCCTTTCTCCTTATTCTATGTTTCCTGTCTTCCATCCTCAGCTCAGAATTTCAATCCATGAAGACGTTGAAGTGATGTAGTTACAACTAGCCCCCCCCCCCCCCCCCCCACAGTCTCTGTCAAACGCAGTTTTTCTCCGTTAAATTCATGATCATTGAAGCGAAAATGATAAATTGAAAACGGATGCGTCCTGCCGAAATACTAATATATCACAGCCAAACTATAAACCACGACTCAACGCTTTTAATTTTTCGGAATACATCTGCTAACCGGCAGACGTTTGAGAGAAATATCGTGAAGAGAGAACCGGACGTTGTGGAGAGACATGGTCGAATAAATCCACGTCATGGTGGAAAAAGAGGATCAGAAAAACTGTAATGACGCACGGAAGTTCCCGGGGAACACAAAAAGACAGCGAAGAATTGTAACATGGTGACATGACAAACATGTCGTAAAACGCGACAAAGTATGTTCGGGGGTAGAGGTGACATGGTCAATCAACCGGTAAAAGTGAACCAACAGACAAACTGAAGTTGGATGTGTCGGTTGTCAGTTTAAACGTCTCGTGTATTAGATTCAATGTTTGTCGTCTTTTTTGCGTTCGTTCTCAAACTCCTACAGATTGAGAGGGTGTAGTCCAGAGATGCAAGCCGCATGACCCAAGACAGAGAAAGGTTCGGAGAATTCATTGGGAAGACAAAGTTCTGGAGAAAATCCTTCTGGCTACATCTTGTTTGTGGATACATCAGTTACATAAAAAAGGCTGTTTATTGCTATATCTTGTTCATGGCTACATCTTGTTAATGGCAACATTTTGTGGTTAACTACATCTTGTTAATGGCTACATTTTGTTGATGGCTACATATGGTTAATGGTTACATCTTGCTAATGGCTACATATTGTTAATGGTTACATCAGTTTCATAAAACAAATTGCTTTTTGGGACTACATCATGTTAATGGCTACATCTTGTTGATGGATAAATCTTGTTAATGGCTACATTTTGTGGTGGACTACATCTGGGTAATGGCTACATCTTGCTAATGGCTACATCTTATTAATGGCTACATCTTGCTAATGGCTACATCTTGTTGATGGCTACATCTTGTTAATAGCTACATCGTGTTGATGGCTACATCTTGTTAATGGTTGCATCTTGTTAATGGCTACATCTTGTTAATAGCTACATCGTGTTGATGGCTACATCTTGGTAATTACATTATGTGGTTGACTACATATTGTTAATGGCTACATCGTGTTAATGACTAGATCTTGTTAATGGCTACATGTTGTTAATTGCTACATCTTATTAATGGCTACATCCTGAATATGGTATGCTACAAATTTAAAAAAGAAATATCTTAGTCTAAAAATGAAGGGAATGTATTGTGTGTTATGGTTTACAGCTTTTCTGCAGTATCTGCGCATTTAAGCCTGACACATCCGACTTCAGCATGACTTCTGTGTCACCTTTACCCTGTATGGGATGGGACAACCAACTCCATCCCATTGCTTCAATATTCTCATGGTAAGCATGGGAAGTACAGAGTGGTGCTGTACTTTGCTCCCCATTGGGGGCGTAGGTAGCACATCGGCGGAAATTAATCTGTAAGCTAAGTACGTACTTCGTTGGTTGGGTGGTTGCTGATCCAGCGGTCCATGGGCTCATGCTCTTTGACCCAATGAGATCATAATGGCATTATACTGCTGGGAAGTCTGTGAATTTTCGGCCCACCTCTCGGGCCAGAGCCAGAGAGTAACTATCACACCACCAGGAAGGTAGGTTTCAATCTATGCACTGCTCCGAGCCACTGCAGCCATGATAGGGTTCACCGTGCCCATTCCCCGCCACGAATTGACTAATGGTTATGCAAAACATATTTTTTTGGAACCAGGCATTCAACCAAATATTCAAGTCAAAAGGATTGTCATGTCCTGAGTAACTATGCCTTTATTATGGGCCTCAGCCAAAGGAAAAAACAGTATTGTCAGTTTCCTTCTTCCAAGTGCTGCACAGTACATCTCTGGTTCCCTCCCAACCACAGAGGGTGCAAACATATATTCAAGTAACAAAACCTGAAACACATTTCAACAACAAAATAAAAGCATGAGAAGCATAATTGTATAGATGACGTGTCATCAAGCTTCTATAAGAAGAAAACCTTAATATGACGGCATGTCATCTACTAAGGTTTTCTGTTGCAATGGTGGTTTGTCTAGTGTGCCATTGGTGAGACTCGCAGACTCAACCGCTGGCGTACGTACTTCGTTCGTTAAAGTACATCCTCCTAGCTGCAGGCATCTGAAAACAGAGCAGAGGAAGAATATAGGGTACCATCACATATCATGTGCCTACCTCGTTCCCAGTTTTTATAAAATCTTCCTCAATCGTACATTTTTAGTCTGTGACGTCACTATGTAAATTCTTTTCTAGTTACAAAATGTCTACCTTAAGTAGGCTAACTTGCCCACGACCGACAAAAAACAATACACGTGTTATAAATGCGATATAGAAAGGTTATGGCCAAAGATTCTTGATTCCTCTTGATTCTTGAATAGAAAACTGGCCTCACAGCACGTGGGGCATTCCCATAAGTGCTCCACCATATTTACCAGCAGCCATTCGACTCGATGGTGTTTCGAGTCCAATGCCGCTGAAACAGATGTCGACATCAGGGCACAACTCCGGCCCTTGCGAAAGGTTTCTTTGTTGTTCCGCCCACCCAAGCCGTGCCCATAACTAGTTCAAGCACAACGTCGGCCTGTCGGAACAACATGGTACCTGTTATCGAAGGTTACGACTACGGTATTGTATAGTTGACGTGCCATGAAGCTTCTATAAGAAGATAGCCTCAATAAAGGCATGTCATCTACTAAGGTTTCCTGATGCATGGTTGATTTGTCTAGTTAATGAGCAAAGAGACATCATATACCATTAATAAACTGCACATGGGGAATGTATTAAGGTAAAGAGGTGAAACTCTTGGGACGCTATCAATTCGAGGTTGTTTTTCCGCTCCTTCTTTCACATCTTTGTATTATTACGTTACAGACGAACAGTAACTCGTTCTAACTCAATTTGGAGAAAAGATACATACTAGGTCCACCCCCCTCCAACCCAGGTTTATTACATGCCATAAACCTTTATAACACTTTCTAATTTCATAAGTAGCTTCATAAATAAACCAAGTAAATAACTACCCGTCTTCTGATCTATAGCTCCAAGGAAAATAGTCTATATTAAAATTAATTTATATAGTAATATTTCATCTCACATATTTTGGATAATAGGAAGGCCCGAGATATGTGATAGTACCCAGTATAGTAACAATAGTTACAAAAATAATAATGCTTATAATAATACTAGTAATAGTAATAGTTATAATAATAATAATAAGTGATTTTATAAGAATAATAGTCATAATAATAATAATAACAATATTAATAATAGTAATTATAATAATAACAGTAATAATATCAAAAGTTATAAAAATAATATAAACATTAATTATAGTTATAAAAATAACAAGTTCCGTAAAGTTTTAGTGTCGTAGTGATATCACGTTGGAGGCATTAACACCACCAGTCCTCTAAGCACCACTATCGCCAGCCATTCTGACTAGTGTGGAAAAATCATGTTCGAATCATTTCTTGGGCCCAGAGATGATATGCACACCAGAGTGCACAGGCCGGCGCTCCATAACTGGTCGAGCATCAGGGTCAGCGAATCAAAGCTGACCAAGACCCTCAGTACACTTCCACGCAGTGGGCCTGGAAACATGAGTGCAGGAACCCTGCTGTAGCCTGGCCAAATACTAGGGATCGAAAATACGGGAATGCCAACCCGGCTCCAAAAAAAATTATGCTCAAGACGGAAGTGTCAGGTCGAAAGGCGCAGATAACGCAGCTTGCTGTAAAAATGACAACGCAGATCACCCTCATACGTCCTTCTCAGGACGATCAGCGGAATGCTTTCAGAGGGTCCGTCACAAGGCGTACGACAAAGAAGAAGAAGGAAGAATCATCTCTTTATATTGTCAATCCATGGTTTTCCTTCGCTCCCAATTCTCCTTCAGTCCTCACACGTTCCCTGCAGTGTCATTTTATTAAGCCAGTCGTGTCTCGTTATCCCTCAGACTGTTCGAAGGCTGAGAGAAAGCGTTCATCATCATTAAGTGCCGTCTCCGCAACGAAGGTTGACTGCAACGTATCTCCAACATCTCCTGTCTCTTGTCTTGGTGGTGCACTCTGCTAGACTGTAATCTGTCCATCGTGTGATGTTACTCTCCCACTTGTATCTGCGTACCTCTTGCTCGCTTCCCTTTGACTTTACCTTCAAAGAGAAAGCGTTACCTTACCGCTATAAAGCCGATTAAAATTATATTTCTTTTTTATCTCCTTGCGTTCAAATATCGCTATCATTTCTGAAGATCATAAGTTCCCTCTGACAAGTTAGGACTTACCAGTTTGGAACCACATCAGCTTTGGTCTGGGAACATAAAAATATCCTATCAAAGTAACCATACTATTCCCATCACGTACCCCAACTCAGCTGCAATATCCGTTCTCCTCAAATCTGCTTTGAATTGAAATCTCTCAAAAATGTTTCACCTCAGATAGAATCTCTATATCAGCGGTTCTCTAATTGTAGGTCCCAACCCCTTTTAAGTTCGAACGACCCTTTCACAGGGGTCGCCTACGACCATCGGAAATCACATTTTATGAACTAGCAAAAATAATTGTATTAATGGGGGTCACCGCAGCACGACGTACTGTATTAAAGGGTCGCAGCATTAGGAAGTTTGAGAACCACTGCTCTATAAAATCTTACAACTGCATCTCCCATTGGGTTGTCTTTCTATTTTCAAAATACTTTCTGGTATTATGCTGTGATGATATTATTAGTATCACTAAAAACTATTACAAAGGAAAAGAAAATCGTCACATGTGAAATGTAGTGTCTGAGAAAAGCTGCAATGGTTACTAAACTAGATACAATAAAAAAATGAAGAAATTAGGAAAAGAGTTGGTATAATATCATGTATTGAACATATTAAAAGACAGCAGGTAAAATGGCTCGGTCATCTTATGAGAATAAACCCAAACGAAATACCGATATGGGCATAAAACAAAAGAATATCGGGGCGTAAGGCCAAAGGTAGACAAAGAAAGGTGGATAGAAAACATCAAGATAGCATTGAACAAAAATGAACTCAATGCAACTTAAACGACACATCTGGCCTTGCATCGACAAGTGAGGCTTCCACCCATACGCTTAACGGCACGTGTGGATAATACAAACCATTATCCACCTAGGAAAAGACAATAGACAATATCATATCAATAGACAGCAAGTACAATTATTTGGGCACCTTATGAGAATGAACCTAAACAAAGTACCTGTCAAAAACTGTCCAAAAAAAACTGTCAATACTGCATTTTACCAGTTCAGGCGTTGCAGGGAGGCGATTGAATAGCTGTGTGATAAACGCCGCAATAAACGAAGTACCAATAAGAGAATTTATTTATTTTTAAATATAAGGATATCAGACTAAAAGCAGACCAAGAAAACGGTAGATAGAATACACCAAGATAAACTTGAACAAATATGGACTTTACAACATCTGACCTTGCATAGGCAACTTAACGGCAAGTGTGGATACTATAAATGATCATTCACATATGGAATTACAATAGACAATATAATACAACAACTACTACTATTACAACTTCTACTACAGCTATTACTAATATACCTACTACTACAACAACAACAACAACAACAACTACTACTACTAAAACTACTACTAGTACAACAACTACTACTAGTACAACAACAACTACTACTAGTACAACAACTACTACTAGTACAACAACAACTACTACTAGTACAACAACTACTACTAGTACAACAACAACTACTACTAGTACAACAACAACTACTACTAGTACAACAACAACTACTACTAGTACAACAACAACTACTACTAGTACAACAACAACTACTACTAGTACAACAACAACTACTACTATTACTACAACTACTACAACAACAATTACTACTACTATTACTACTACAACTACTACTATTACAACATCTACTACAACTATTATTACTAAACCTACTACTACAACAAGTATTACTATTACATCAACTACTTCTACAACAACAACAACAACAACAACAACAAAACAACAACTACTACTACTACTTTTACTACTGCTGCTACTACAAAAACAATTACTACTACTAAAACTACTACAACAAATACTACTACCACAACAACTACTACTACTAATACAATTACAACATATAATACAACTTTTATTACTAAACCTACTACTACTACTACAAGTATTACTATTACAACAACTACTTCTATAACAACAACAACAACAAAAACAACAACAACTACTACTACTTTTACTACAACTACTACTACACCTACTACTACTACTACTACTACTACTACTACTACTACTACTACTACTACTACTATTACTGTTACTACTACTACTATTACTACTACTACTACTACTACTACTATTACTGTTACTACTACTACTATTACTACTACTACTACTACTACTACTATTACTACTACTACTACTACTACTACTACTACTACTACTTCTACTACTACTACTACTACTATTACTACTACTACTACTACTACTACTACTACTACTATTACTACTACTACTACTAGAACTAATACTAAAACAACAACTACTACTGTTACTACTACTACTACAACTACTACTACTACTACAACTACTACTACTACTATTACTACTACTACAACTACTACTACTACTACAACTACTACTACTACTATTACTACTACTACTACAACTACTACTACAACTACTACTACTACTACAACTACTACTACTACTATTACTACTACTACAACTACTACTACTACTACAACTACTACTACTACTATTACTACTACTACTACTACTACTACTACTACTACTACTACTACTACTACTACTATTACTACTACTACTACTAGAACTAATACTACAACAACAACTACTACTGTTACTACTACTACTACTACTACTACTATTACTACTACTACTACTAGAACTAATACTACAACAACTACTACTACTATTACTACTACTACAACTGCTGATGCTGCTACTACTGTGATATATTATTACTATTATTATTCATTGCTCTAGTGCGCCTAGCAAAGACAATATTCTGATGCAAGTACAGATTCTCTGAGCAGGTCATATTTTACGTATGCCACATCATCGCCTGTCAAAGGCACTTCTCGCTGGTGAGTTGCAGTAGGGCATATGATCTCAAGATGCCCAAAAGAAGCGCTATAATGATGCATTAAACATCTTCCTGAAAGCTATTCTTCTTCTTCTGCGTTCGTTCTCAAACTCTTGTAGATTAGCAGGATGTAGTCCGGAGAACGGAATGCGTTGCGTCATGGTTTACAGCATTGCTGCGATATCTGCGCCTCTCGGCCTGACACATCCGACTTCAGCAAGCTGAAAGCTATTGAAATGGACCAAGATACATTGGAAGATATTGCACAAAATAGTGCTAAATTTCAATCTGGAGTAAAAAAAAAGACAAATCTTGTAAAAAGAGAAAAAGTGCAGCAGCTCAATTGCGGAAAATTGTCAGACATTCACTGATAGACAACAACAACAACAAAAAAGAAAAAAAACCTCTTCGTGGCAATTCTGACCAGAAATAGGGCTTTTTAGCAATTAACAAACTCATATAAAAAGACATAATTCTAACTGAATTTTCAAATGTGGATGTAACAAATGCTCACCATCATCATCATGTGATGGACAAACAACAGTTGTGAGAACTGGTTCAGAACCGGAAACCCCGAACAAAATACGAGAATGTATATTAACAACGAACCCTTATAATGATCTTGCAATTAGTCCTACTATACTATATTTCTATATGCTCCCGGCGGATGTTCTCATGATCATGTGTAGTATACAAGATCTATGTACAGATTTAATTAGGACTTCATTCGTTACGTTTTTTATTATTGTCACTATTGCCGTTGGTCATTATATATATATATATATATATATATATATATATATATATATATATATATATATATATATATATATATATATATATATATATATATATATATATATATATATATATATATATATATATATATATATGTAAGTAAGTAAAGTAACCCATATCATTTATTAATACCGTGGTGGTGTGAGATGTTAGCGATCTCACATTTCAGTGGCTCTGCAAATGAGGGCGGTAGCCATCTACTCTCGCTCGCAGTCTTTACTTTCCGGATTAATCCGGTACCCATTTACGGCTGCGTCGACCCAAGTGCCGTTGCGATCTTAAAAAAAATTATGCTTCTCAACTGGGGAATGAACCCAGGACCACTTATATGTGAAGCCAGTACGCTAAACACTGCGCTACGCGGCTCCCAAATATACATGTAGTCACATACCAACAATAGCCAAGACAGACCAAATGTAGTCCGGAGAACGGAATGCGTTGTCATAGTTTACAGCATTGATGCGATATCTGCGCCTTTCGGCCTGACACATCCGACTTCAGCATGGATTTGGGTCATTAACCCTATATGGGATGGGACAGCCAAATCCATCCCATAACCTCCTTAGTCGACTTTTACGACATGCGTGGAAGGTAAACAGTGTTGCTATTTTTTGCTCCCCTTTCGGGCCCCGGCAACACACGGGCGTCTACATGTACTAAACCGCAGCAACCATTAGGTCGGGTGGCCAGTTCCCTTCCTTGCTGTCTTTACCTCTTTAATTGAAATGGCAGGCATTCATTTACAGCTGAGTCGACTGGAGGAATGGTTGTGCCAAGCGAGAAATCACGATCCGGACTAAAGACCTAACTGCAAAATGTAAACAGGCCTTCATTCGGTACTTTTCTTCATTATTGTCAAGTTATCCATTGGACACTATTTATATAATTGAAGTCGATCGCCAAAAAAAAAAAAGACTGACCAATGAAACTCTGGGCAATAATCATATCCTACCTTTCAGGACACCAGTCCACAGGTCGTGACTTGAGCCATGTCGTGGTGAGGGGAGCGGGATACATTTAGCACAACCCTAATACAATGAAGTCAATCTTCTACGTATTATGAGACATTTAAATCAGGAAAACATGTTAGCTGCAAAGTATGTGCCTGTCGATACGACACATCTGACTTCAGCAATGCTTTTGAGTCATTTATATCTATGTGAAGTGATAGTCATCTTCACACACAACCTTCTTAATCTCTTCTTACTACGTGCATGACAGGTGACAGTATCACTACTCTGTGCTCACTTTTAAGGGCCAGGAAACACACATGCACGTATGTTCCTCTATTGCTCTTTTAATTCTCTATTACTCTTTCATACTTCCATTACTCATGTAATCCTATATCTCTCTTTCAATCTTCCATTTCTCATTTAACATATATTTCTCTTTTAATCCTGTATTTATATTTTAATCCTCTGTTAGTCCACTATTTCTCATTTAATCATATATTATTCTTTTAATCCTGTATTTATATTTTAATTCTCTGTTAGTCCACTATTTCTAATTTAATCGT
This sequence comes from Meghimatium bilineatum, assembly GCA_034231615.1. Lineage (NCBI taxonomy): Eukaryota > Metazoa > Mollusca > Gastropoda > Stylommatophora > Philomycidae > Meghimatium > Meghimatium bilineatum. Next base: position 17,290,818 of record CM067302.1, read on the forward strand.
ATATTAATCTTTTAGTCTTCTATTTCTCATGTAATCATATATTTATCTTTTAATCCTGTATTTATATTTTAATCCTGTTAGTCCACTACTTCTAATTTAATCATATATTTATCTTTTAATCTTCTATTTCTCTTCTAATCCTTATTTCGTAATGTCATCTTCAAAGTATTCATCCACTTAACCATTTCCAAGTGGTTTCACTCCAGAAATTTCAAAATGATCCCCATATTTCAATGTTCCCAACACTCTCAGAGACAGCGTTCAGTCTAGTTTACAATGCGCCAGCGGACAATGGAGCCAGGCACTATATGTACACACTTGACACAACAAAGGAACTTCTGTATGAGAATACATCGACTGCCCACTCACAAAAACTTGAATTGATGAAACTCACCGTTTCTGTCAGACCACATCAGACCCGCGGATTTCAACCATTCAACCAAACAAAATGTATTTCTGGAATTTTCAACTAATTGATACTTGCCCCTTGTTCTGTCTATTATTTCCCTTTAGAAAAGCAAAACCAAAGAAAAGCTGATTCTTATTAGACAGAAAATGTATATTTTTTCAACACAGTCCTGTTTATTTCCAGTTCCCCGCATGTTTGTGTGTTTCTGTTGCCATTATCTCTTTGGAGAATTTGTTGTTGTGTGTAATGTATGGCTCAGAAACATGGACACTAAATAAACAATTAGAAGACAAAATTGATGCCTTTGAGATGTGGGTATATAGAAGAATAGGGAGAACATCATGGAAAGAGAAGAAAACAAATAAAGAGGTGCTAAAGACACTTAATATGAAGAAAGAACTACTAAGAGAAATAAAGATCAGGCAAATAAAATACTTTGGACACATTAAAAGACATGACACCTTATTGAAGGCCTTACTTGTGGGTAAAGTCAAAGGAAAGCGAGCAAGAGGTAGGCAGAGATACAAGTGGGAGAGTAACATTACACGATGGACAGGTTACAGTCTAGCAGAGTGCATCACCAAGACAAGCGACAGGAGATGTTGGAGATACGTTGCAGCCAACCTTCGTTGCGGAGACGGCACATGATGATGATCATGATGACGAATGAACATTTGTATTTTAGTTGTTATGGTTACTTTTACATTGTTAATGTATCATAACTAAAGAAGCACATGAAAGAAACGAATTCACCACTGCGGAGATACTACACAAAAAACGGTGAGCATTAAACGAAGTTGAAGATGATCACAGATTATTATACGAATCTGAAGATGAATTACAGCCTCACACGCACACGCATACGCACGCACACGCACACACGCCTGTTCCATACAACCTGAGAACAATAAAACATGCAGCTAACTACATCTAAAACAGAGACAATGAAGTTCAGTAGAACACCAGGCCAGTTAAATACACATGTCAATGGTAGGAATCTATGACATACCAGCTATCACGATTACTGCCCAACTCAAAGATCAAGATGGAATTCTAGAAACAGATAATAAACAGTATTTTTATGCGAACACTTTGCTATTTAAACCAGACATGGGCGCCGGTAACAGCCTAGCAGAGAATACTTACAACATGTGAGATGAAATGCCTGAGAAAAGCCGTAGTAGTGACCAAACTAGACAAAATAAGAAACAACGAAATCAGGATAAGAATCGGTGCACAGAGTACATAAAGATACAACAGATAAAATGGTTTGGACACCTTATGAGAATGAATAGATATCCCAGGAATATCAGTGGGAGGACATAAAATAAATAATTTGAGATATGCGGATGACACTGTTCTGATTGCAAAAAGTGAGGGAAACCTTCAAGATTTAATTAATGTAGTAGTCAAAGAAAGTAAAGAGAAAGGGCTCTTCCTAAATATCCAGAAAACAGAAGTAATGGTTATTTCAAAGAAACAAAATAACACACCTTGCAAGATCAAAGTGAATGATATAGTATTAAAACAGGTCCACCAATTCAAATATTTAGGTACAACGATTACAGCAGATGGAAGAAGTTCAACAAAAATAAGAAGCAGAATAGGACAGGCAAAAACAACATTCAGAAAAATGAAAAATATACTGTGTAATATGACCTTTTCATTAGAGGTGAGAAAGAGAGTTCTGCATTGCTATATAACCCATAGACTAACATATGGATGCGAGTCTTGGACAATAAACAAACTGGAAAGTGGGAAATTAGAGGCAACAGAGATGTGGTTCCACAAAAAAATGCTGAGAATACCATGAAAAACTAATGTAGAGGTGTTGAAAGAGTCAAACGCGAAACGGACCTTAATCAACAATATAAGAAAAAGGCAATCTTCTTTGTTTTTGGCCACTCCACGAGACAGGCAGGTTTGGAGAACATAGTGACAACAGGCAAAATTGAAGGCAACAGAGACAGAGGGTGACAACGTGAGAAAATATTAGACAGTTTGACAACCTGGCACGGCAAGGAAACAACAACGACCTTGATACATAATACTGTGGACAGAGAGTTGTGGAGAGCCATGACCGCCTACGCCAGCCGGCATGGCACCTGATGATCATAAGAATGAACCTCAGCCAACTACTGACAAGAACATTACTGATTTTCAATTTCAAATTGAAAGACAATTTCATAACTGATTATTACAAGACGATACTATTATGAATGGTTGGTTTGTTGGTTACTGATCAAGAGGTCCATGGGCTCATGCCTTTTGACCCAAGTGCCATGCCGAATGGCGTAGGCAATCATGTTTCTCCTCAACTCGCAGTCTCTTGTGTTGTTGTTGTCAATAAGCTCCATTGGTGAGCTATCGTGCCACAATACTAGTCCATCTAGCAACTTTTCTCTTTGTCGACCTCTATCTCTTCTCCCCATAATCTTTCCAGCGGTAATTAAGTGTTCAAGCTGTGTTCTTCTCAGCACACGTCCTAGAAATCTTGAATGTCTGCCCCTAATGTTTGATATGATTGATTTTTTTTAGCATCAATGAGAAACTTCGCATTAGTTTTCTTAGCTGTCCATGATATTTTCAATATTCTTCTGAGAAACCACTTTTCTGTAGCCTCTAATTCACTTTGAATTAATTTTTTTAATAATTATACACAGAGAAAAACCACACTAAAATAAGAGAATACATGCAGCTAATTGAATCCTGACTACACTAGGACAAATAGCACTACCAGAGGTCAGATAATTTACATGACTGACCAATAATATTGACACAGGGAGGAACAGAAAAACATGTCAGGATAGTAATATCGATAAGTACTCACTGCAGCAGAACTGAAATCCAGCAGGCAATGCTTGGAACAGAGTAATGAAGTTTTATTGAAAACACACATAAATCTACATATTACGAACTAAAGGCCTTTAACAAGACTACATACATAAAAAACGAAGAGTAAGGACGGTGCTATTGCTGTTCGCATGGCATAACTAAATGTGGGGATAACTAGGAAGGGTTGAATCTATGTCAGAGGTGAAACAACACAAACCAAAATACACGTAAAACAACACAGAGAAATGACGGAATACATACGAGTGACGGACATTGATCCAAGAGGTTCGATCGTGTCACAATATATATATATATATATATATATATATTAAAGCATAAAAGCATCGAAAACTACAATATGGTGGGCATTTCAAGCGCCATGACAGCCTAAAGATGACCATAACAGTGGGGATGATGCCAGGGGGACGAACAGGCGGCAGACCAAGAAGAAGATGAACGTAAGATATCAAATACCACCTAAACATGACAAAACACAAGCAGGAAGATTAGCTAAAAATTGACAGAAGTTTTGGAAGTCTGTGATTACTGCTACATCCTGTTCAGTTTTGGAAGTCTGTGATTACTGCTACATCCTGTTCAGAATATCAATCAATCAATAAACTCTTAACCATTCAGGGTCGTAGGGGTACCACATTGGATGCCTCAGCACACAGAGTCCTTCAGCGAATTCTATCCTCGGGGATGCGGATGAGTGTGGAAATATCTTTCCCTGTCCATTACTTAATGCTGCCCATCCATGCCTTTATTTTCCCTCCTCTGCTTCTTCCACCCTCGACAGTTCCCTGCAGTATTGTTTTTGACAAGGAATTATGCCTGCATACATGTCCGAACCATGCTAGTTTTCGTCGTTTCATGTCGTTCAGGATATGCTACCTGATGATGATTACTGCTACATCCACTGTTCAGGATATGCCACCTGATGATGATTACTGCTACATTCCCTGTTCAGGATATGCCACCTGATGATGATTACTGCTACATTCCCTGTTCAGGATATGCTACCTGATGATTCATAAATGATGATTGTGTAGAGTAGAAGGTTTAAAATGGTATTATACAATGGTTAACCCAGGGAAAGAACACAATAAACTCCAATGAAGGAAGAACTAATCTAACAACAGTGGAGTAAGAACTAAACAAACTACAATATAGGAGGAATTAAACAAACTACAGTGGAGGAAGAATTCAATAAATTTCAGTGGAGGAAGAACTCAACAAACTCCAGTGGGGGTGAACTAAACAAACTCCAGTGGGAGGAACTAAACAAACTCCAGTGGGGGGTAAACTAAACAAACTCCAGTGGGGGGAACTAAAGAAACTCCAGTGGGGGAGGGGTGAACTAAACAAACTCCAGTGGGGGGAACTAAACAAACTCTAGTGGGGGGAACTAAACAAACTCCAGTGGGGGGGGACTAAACAAACGCAAGTGGGGGGGAACTAAACAAACTACAGTGGGGGAACTAAACAAACTCCAGTGGGGAGAACTAAACAAACTCCAGTGGGGGGAACTAAACAAACTCCAGTGGGGGTGAACTAAACAAACTCCAGTGGGGGGGAACTAAACAAACTCCAGTGGGGGGGACTAAACAAACTCCAGTGGGGGGAACTAAACAAACTCCAGTGGGGGGAACTAAACAAACTCCAGTGGGGGAACTAAACAAACTCCAGTGGGGGGAACTAAACAAACTCCAGTGGGGAGAACTAAACAAACTCCAGTGGGGGGAACTAAACAAACTCCAGTGGGGGGAACTAAACAAACTCCAGTGGGGGGGACTAAACAAACTCCAGTGGGGGGAACTAAACAAACTCCAGTGGGGGGAACTAAACAAACTCCAGTGGGGGGACTAAACAAACTCCAGTGGGGGGAACTAAACAAACTCCAGTGGGGGGAACTAAACAAACTCCAGTGGGGGGAACTAAACAAACTCCAGTGGGGGAACTAAACAAACTCCAGTGGGGGGAACTAAACAAACTCTAGTGGGGGGAACTAAACAAACTCCAGTGGGGGGGACTAAACAAACGCAAGTGGGGGAGAACTAAACAAACTCCAGTGGGGGGGGCTAAACAAACTCCAGTGGGGGGAACTAAACAAACTCTAGTGGGGGGAACTAAACAAACTCCAGTGGGGGGACTAAACAAACGCAAGTGGGGGAGAACTAAACAAACTCCAGTGGGGGGAACTAAACAAACTCTAGTGGGGGGAACTAAACAAACTCCAGTGGGGGGGACTAAACAAACTCCAGTGGGGGGAACTAAACAAACTCCAGTGGGGGGAACTAAACAAACTCCAGTGGGGGGAACTAAACAAACTCTAGTGGGGGGAACTAAACAAACTCCAGTGGGGGGGGGGACTAAACAAACTCTAGTGGGGGGAACTAAACAAACTCCAGTGGGGGACGAATTAAGAAAGCGGAGCTGGAGATGATTAGAACAAACATTAGCAAAGTTTAGCAGGCATCATTGTAAGACGAGCATTGTTTTGGGACCAACCGGGACACATCGGTGACGAGGAAAACTAAGACAGAAATACCTCGAGAAAAGAATTCGATTCATGGACACAAAACCCAGGTAGAAATAGGAATGCTTTGGAAACAATAGCTAAAAAAAAAAAAAGGAAAAGATGGAGTGTTGTGAACTTTCTGAATGCCCAGCGCTGGGTGACATCAGGAAAACTCTTCTCCATCCAAGGACATATAAATGTAACACATTATATGGAACAAAACAGCAGCTCACAAACGCATGCATATATCACACAATGGCATTGGGTCAAAGGGCATGAGCCCAATGACCGATGGATCAGCAACCAATCAACCAACCAGAAGCAATAGATAAATATAGGACAAAATGGAGGTGCTCTGTTGCGGGCTTTTGCTCCACAGGGAGCTCTAATCTGCACATTTGACATTCAAATTGCAAAACTCTGAAATCACACTTGTCTGGTATACTTAAAAAATCAATGATTGTTAAAATTTGTTTAAAAAAAATAAACACTAAACAATTTCATGGAAAATAACATTTCGTTACAAACAATTTACATCCCAAAAAAAAAAAAGGGTGACCATTATTTTAGTAACAGACAAATCCAACTACTTGTTAAACCGGAGTCGGCTTGATGTGTCTAACTCGTGACCCCCGGGCAGAAATAACTGGTGAATTTTCTTAGTCCTTTCCTCGGCTGCCATTTTGGTGCTCAGACTAACAAATGACTAACGAATTAGTAGCCGTAAGGGAAGGCGATGATAACCCTGAAATGGGAGCGATAGAATAAAAGGTCGTTGATTCAGTGTGGAGTTTGAATCGGGTTGATTCAGTGTGGAGTTTGAATCGGGTTGATTTAGTTAGAGGTGTTGGTTGTTTTAATGATGATATCTGAGTTTTTGTTGGTCTTGTTTGAAGGGGTTGATGTCGGTTAATGCTGAATGTAAAAGAGGATGGTGGCCTGGGTAGAATCATCACTAGGTTGGTCTGTTTGTTGACTAGTATTAAATTTGTTTTAGCCACTGTATCCACTTTTCTTGTCTGCTGATTCAGTTTCTACTCAGTTTCCAGTCAGTTTCTAGCTGACTGGTTTGCGAGTCAGTTTCAAGTCAGTTTCCAGTTAGTTTCTAGCCAACTGGTTTTCGAGTCAGTTTCTAGTAAGTTTCCAGTTAGTTTCTTGTAGACAAATTTTCGAGTCAGTTTCCACTATGTCTCCAGTCAGTTTCTAGACGACTGGTCTTCGAGTCAATTTCGAGTCAGTTTCTACTAAGTTTCCAGTCAGTTTCTAGCCAACTGGTTATCGAGTCAGTTTCTAGTCAATTTCCAGTTAGTTTCTAGCCGACTAGTTTTCGAGTCAGTTTATAGTCAGTTTCCAATTAGTTTCTAGCCGACTAGTTTTCGAGTCAGTTTCTACTAAGTTTCAAGTCAGTTTCTAGCCGACTGGTTGTCGAGTCAATTTCGAGTGAGTTTCTAGCCAACTGATTTTCGAGTCAGTTTCCAGTCAGTTACCAGTTAGTTCAGTTTCTAGCCGACTAGTTTTCGAGTCAGTTTCTAGTCAATTTCCAGTTAGTTTCTAGCCGACTGGATTCCGAGTCAGTTTATAATAAGTTTCTAGCCAGTTTCCAGTCAGTGTTTAGCCGTCTAGTTTTCGAGTGAATTTCTAGCTGATTAATTTTCCAGTAAATTTCTAGCCGACTGGTTTTGGAGTCCATTTCTAGCTGATTAGTTTTCGATTCAATTTCTAGCTGACTAGTTTTCGCGTCAATTTCTAGCCGACTAGTTTTCGAGTCACTTTCTAGCCGACTAGTTTTCAAGTCAATTTCTGGCCGACTAATTTTCGAGTCAGTATTTAGCCGACTAGTTTTCGAGTCAATTTCTAGCCGAATAGTTTTCGAGTCAGTATTTAGCCGACTAGTTTTCGAGTCAATTTCTAGCCGACTAGTTTTCAAGTCAGTATTTAGCCGACTAGTTTTCAAGTCAATTTCTAGCCGACTAGTTTTCAAGTCAGTATTTAGCCGACTAGTTTTCAAGTCAATTTCTAGCCGACTAGTTTTCAAGTCAGTATTTAGCCGACTAGTTTTCAAGTCAATTTCTAGTCGACTAGTTTTCAAGTCAGTATTTAGCCGACTAGTTTACGAGTCAATTTCTAGTCGACTAGTTTTCAAGTCAGTATTTAGCCGACTAGTTTACGAGTCAATTTCTAGTCGACTAGTTTTCAAGTCAGTATTTAGTCGACTAGTTTTCGAGTCAATTTCTAGCCGACTAGTTTTCAAGTCAGTATTTAGCCGACTAGTTTTCGAGTCAATTTCTAGCCGACTAGTTTTCAAGTCAGTATTTAGCCGACTAGTTTTCAAGTCAGTATTTAGCCGACTAGTTTACGAGTCAATTTCTAGCCGACTAGTTTTCAAGTCAGTATTTAGCCGACTAGTTTTCGAGTCAATTTCTAGCCGACTAGTTTTCAAGTCAGTATTTAGCCGACTAGTTTACGAGTCAATTTCTAGTCGACTAGATTTAACATCATAGCAAATTTTCTTGATAAACTTTAATTTGACATTTTAAAGTCAAATATATCTACGGGTATAAATGACTTTTATACATTTTTAACTTTTATACCTTAAACCTGTATACCCAGAATAAAACCCCAATGTGATTGTGCATGATATAATTAATTTATTAGCTGGACAGGAAGAATCACTGTTAACAATCGTGAAACAATTGCAAACTCCGGTGCAAGTTACCCAGAGGGTAGGATCGGATAGATACGAATCTAAAAGTAAAGTATTATTTTCCTCATTATCGCTTGATAACGTTAACACGGTCCACGTTGGGGAATGTTGGCAACTTGGCCCCCGGAAAAGTGCCTAGTCTTTCCCTCAACAGGAGTTGACATTTCAGTTAAGAATTCCTCATTGTCCGACAGTGGCTAATTATTGACCATAGACTACCTATTTTTTCCAGCTTTAAAAAATGTATCTGCTCATTTTTTTTAAGAGTATTTTTTTAGGGGGGGGGGGTGATGCTGACAAAATTATATATGGAAAAATTGTATAAATCTGGGTTTTTAATTGTGATGGTATTGAATTGTATAAACTCTGGGTTTTTTTAATGTGTGGGTAATAACTGATATTAAATCTATCGATTCGCGAAACCTTTTGTTGCCTTTCAGCGTCAGGGGTAGAAGAGTTTTCTGGAGATGGACCTAGTGTGTGCTGAGTATATTGTGGAGTTTGTCGCCTCTTTTATTTCGGTGCTCCATCGTTTTCGTGATCGGCCTCTAGGTCCGCCTTCACTGTATCTGTGTAGCATAGCTTGCTGTGTTATACTGTCTGATTGTAGTCTGCTGATGTGTACAAACCATTTTATCTGTTGTCTCTTAATATGTTCAAAGATTGGGGCGGTGCAGTTACTTTGTCTAATGTCCTCATTTCTCACTCTGTCTCTTAAAGATATTCATAGGATTCTGTGTAAGCATGCCATTTTGATATTGAATGGTATAAATCTGGGGTTTTAATTGTGCTTGTAATAATTGATATTGAATGGTATAAATCTGGGGTTTTAATTGTGCTTGTAATAATTGATATTGAATGGTATAAATCTGGGTTTTTAATTGTGCTTGTAATAATTGATACTGAATGGTATAAATCTGGGGTTTTAATTGTGCTTGTAATAATTGATATTGAATGGTATAAATCTGGGGTTTTAATTGTGCTTGTAATAATTGATACTGAACGGTATAAATCTGGGGTTTTAATTATGCTTGTAATAATTGATATTGAATGGTATAAATCTGGGGTTTTAATTGTGCATGTAATAATTGATATTGAATGGTCTAATTGTGGGTTTTTAATTGTGCATGTAATAATTGATATTGATTGGTATAAATCTGGGGTTTTAATTGTGCTTGTAATAATTGATATTGAATGGTATAAATCTGGGGTTTTAATTGTGCTTGTAATAATTGATACTGAATGGTATAAATCTGGGGTTTTAATTGTGCTTGTAATAATTGATACTGAATGGTATAAATCTGGGGTTTTAATTGTGCATGTAATAATTGATATTGAATGGTATAATTCTGGGTTTTTAATTGTGCATGTAATAATTGATATTGAATGGTATAAATCTGGGTTTTAATTGTTTTTGTAATAATTGATACTGAATGGTATAAATCTGGGGTTTTAATTGTGCTTGTAATAATTGATACTGAATGATATAAATCTGGGGTTTTAATTGTGCTTGTAATAATTGATATTGAATGGTATAAATCTGGGGTTTTAATTGTGCTTGTAATAATTGATATTGAATAGTATAAATCTGGGGTTTTAATTGTGCTTGTAATAATTGATATTGAATGGTATAAATCTGGGGTTTTAATTGTGCTTGTAATAATTGATATTGAATGGTATAAATCTGGGGTTTTAATTGTGCTTGTAATAATTGATATTGAATGGTATAATTCTGGTTTTTTTATTGTGCATGTAATAATTGATATTGAATGGTATAAATCTGGGGTTTTAATTGTGCTTGTAATAATTGATATTGAATGGTATAATTCTGTTGTTTTTATTGTGCTTGTAATAATTGATATTGAATGGTATCTACACCGAAACGCTAACATCTACACAGCGGTCTGCATCTGCAGAGCAGGAGCACACACACCAGAGTACATAATACAGGCGTTTCCTGTGTCGCTGTTTACAGAACGACAGACTGGCCCACATGAGCGTCTCTGTAGAACAAATTGTCAGGATTCCAATATAAACTTAAACAAACCGCTCTTTACATGACCAATATTGGCAAGCTATTTAACAATGGATCGTGGAAGTTGTGTAGCAGCAGTATTGAAGCATCATAAGTTTTTGTGTACTAGCAGTATAGAAGCGTCATCAGTTGGTGTGTATTTTCAGGAACTCAAGATGACCTTAAACCACTATCTGCATGAAGAATATTGTGCTGCATATTTAATAATTGATTGCAGAAGAAGAAGAAGAGGAAGAACAAGACATGATAATTTCGTATTTAGTGTGGCACGATTAGGGCTGGAAATCTGAGGGGCAGAATAAGGAAATTGTTCAACCAGCTAGGCACGGGAAAAGTCAGTATTCATACACTTAGATATTTGCATGAGAAGACTGAGCACTTTTGTTGTTACCCAGAGTGCAGAGTCATCAACTTATAATAAAGAATCACTCAGAAGCATGGACATATAATCTTTATTGACATCTATACATCTTAAGGGGACCGCATAGCACAATGTTTAGAACACTGGCTTCGCATATACGAGTAGAGTAGTCGTGGGTTCATTTCCTAGTTAATGCGGAATATTTTTTAAAGACCTCAACGGCTCCCGGGTCGAATAAGCCTGACGTGGGTACCAGATCAGACTCGGAGGTAAAGACTGCGAGGGAGAGGAGATGTCTACCGCTTGTCTTAGGCCATTTGAGTTGCATTGGCCATGGTTAGCTGTTTCTATTTAATGTTTCTTCGATTGTCTCTACCCATCTAGTTCTGTATCTTAATGGTTAAAAAAACATGTCAAGAAATCACTACTCCACACAGTTTAAATATACATCAAGTAATCACAACTCCACACAGGTTTCGAATTATTGATTCGAAATTCCTCAAAGTCCTTCCCCTACCCTTCCTAACTGAGATCTTCACTCTTATCTAAACAACACTTTCTCTACCCCTTAAGGGGATAGACCGTATTTCCTTTCCTAAGTTGGATGCTTACCCTATTTATGATACGGCGCTCAACGCAGAATTATTTGTCTGTAGTGATTTTTAATGTCCATTATTTCTGGAATTTTAGAGAACTCAGGAGATGAATAATACACCAGATTGTAAGTCAACACTTTTTCAAATGCTTGAGTTCGTCAAAATGAAATTTGAAAGGGATTTTGAAACAGATCTGTGAGATGTCTCCCAGGCAATGTCGCAACACATTTATATTTCTCCCGGGAAATAATTTCAAATTGTGACTCGGTGTGGTCCAGTGATTGTGAGCTAGTATTTCTTCAGACGAGTTTTTCTTGTTTTTTTATATTAGAATCAGGCCATTGATAATGGAAGGGATAGTTTCGCGGTTCAGACACCCCCTCCCGGTCTTAGTAAACATAAACAAGACGTTGAGTACTTGGAATGTGGTCATAAGGGGACTATAAACCCGCCCCCCCCCCATTAGTAGCGAGTTTTCACAAAATGGTCAAAGGTTTTCATAAAAATGAATAGTACATTAAGAGCAGCAGTGGTCACATTATTTAACGAAACGAAATATTGATAAAGACGCATTTCACATTATCTAAGACTGATATAACGGAAACAGCGATTTATCCACTACACACTGAGAGCTTCCCCGTCCCCCGGGGTCTTTCAAGGTACTTATGCCCCATAGGCCAGCACTCAGGACCCATTTGTCAGCACTCAGGTCCCATGTGCCAGCACTCAGGTCTCGTGTGCCAGCAATCAGGTTCCAGGTGCCAAACCTCAGATCTCCTGTGCCAGCATTCAGATCTCGTTTGTCAGCTTTCAGGTCCCATGTGCCAGCACTCAGATTTTGTGTTCCTGCACTCACATCTAGTGTGCCAGCATTCATATATCGTGTGTCAGCTCTCCGGTTCCATATGCCAGCACTCAGTTCTAGTGTGCCAGCACTCAGATCCCGTGTGCCTGCACTCATATCTCATGTGTCAGCACTCAGATTTCATATGCCTGCACCCAGATCTCATATGCCTGCACTTAGATCTCATATGCCTGCACTCAGGTCTAGTGTGCCAGCACTCACATCTCATGTGCCAGCACTCAGATCTCGTGTGCCTGCACTCGGGTCTAGTGTGCCAGCATTCAGATCTAGTGTGCCAGAACTCAGATCTCATGTGCCTGCACTCAGAATGTATATGCCTGCACTCAGATTGTATATGCCTGCACTCAGATTGTATATGCCTGCACTCAGGTATAGTGTGCCAGCACTGAGGTCTTGTATGCTAGCACTCAGATCTCGTGTGCCTGCACTCAGATCTAGTATGCCAGTACTCACATCTCATGTGCCTGCACTCAGGTCTAGTGTGCCTGCACTCAGATCTAGTATGCCAGTACTCAGATCTTATATGCCTGCACTCAGGTCTAGTGTGCCAGCACTGAGGTCTAGTTTGCAAGTACTCAGATCACATGTGCCAGCACTCAGTTGAATTCTGTAGTAAATGGTGCGTGATATTTTCTCGAATGTTCTCAAGTATCTGGTGATACAAGATTGAGACGAGATTTATCTCATGGCTAAGTGAGATATCATGTGATGGACACGGTGACTGGAACATCTAACATATTTCTGCTTCTAGGAATTACCCGCTTGAATAGGTCCGGGTTTGAAACCGTGAATGGAAAGACATATCAGGTTTTTGGGAGGTGAGAGGAAGTGTGGATTACATTGTTGTTGTTGTTGTTGTTGTTGTTGTTGTTGTTGTTGTGTGTGTGTGTGTGTGAGGTGAGGGCTAGTGGATATGGTGGGTGGAGGGAAGTTGAAATGTTTGCTGTGTATAGATGATAAAGTGACGAATTCAGAGGAGGATGTCGATCGGTGTCATTTTAATATTTAAATGGAGTGGGGTGGAAGAGTAGTTGTAGGAAGAGTAGCAGTAGGAGGAGTAAGAGTAGGAAGATTAGGAAAATGAGGAGAAGAAGGAGGATGGTTAGGTGGAGTAGAAGGATGAGGAGTATGAGTAGGAGGAGGAGTATGAGAAAACGAATTACATTGAGTAGGGGAGGTAGAAGGAAGAGTAGGAATAGGAGAAGTATTAATATGAATAGTAAGAGTAGGAGTAGATGGATGAGTAGGGATGATAATAGGAGGAGTAGGAGTAACAAGAGGAGGAGTAGGAGGCGTAGAAGTAAGAGTAATAAGAGTAGGAGAAGCAGGTGGAGTTAGAGTAGGAGAAGTAGGAGTAATAGGAGGAGTAAGAGTAGGAGAAGTAGGAGTAATAGGAGTAAGAGTAGGAGAAGTAGGAGTAATAGGAGGAGTAAGAGTAGGAGAAGTAGGAGTAATAGGAGGAGTAAGAGTAGGAGAAGTAGGAGGAGTAAGAGTAGGAGTAATAGGAGGAGTAAGAGTAGTAGAAGTAGGAGGAGTAAAAGTAGGAGTAATAGGAGGAGTAAGAGTAGGAGTAATAGGAGGAGTAAGAGTAGGAGTAATAGGAGGAGTAAGAGTGGGAGAAGTAGGAGTAATAGGAGGAGTAAGAGTAGGAGAAGTAGGAGTAATAGGAGGAGTAAGACTAGGAGAAATAGGAGGAGTAAGAGTAGGAGTAATAGGAGGAGTAAGAGTAGGAGAAGTAGGAGGAGTAAGAGTAGGAGTAATAGGAGGAGTAAGAGTAGTAGAAGTAGGAGGAGTAAAAGTAGGAGTAATAGGAGGAGTAAGAGTAGGAGTAATAGGAGGAGTAAGAGTAGGAGTAATAGGAGGAGTAAGAGTGGGAGAAGTAGGAGTAATAGGAGGAGTAAGAGTATGAGAAGTAGGAGAAGTAGGAGTAATAGGAGGAGTAAGACTAGGAGAAGTAGGAGGAGTAAGAGTAGTAGTAATAGGAGGAGTAAGAGTAGGAGAAGTAGGAGTAATAGGAGGAGTAAGAGTAGGAGAAGTAGGAGTAATAGGAGGAGTAAGAGTAGGAGAAGTAGGAGTAATAGGAGGAGTAAGAGTAGGAGGATTAAAAGATGAGTAGAAAGAGGAGGAGGATTAAGTGGAATATTAGAAGTAGGAGGAAGAGGAGAGGGAGAAGGAGAAGAAGTAGGAGTAAGATGAGTAGAAGATGGAGGGGGAAGATTAGTTGGAAGAGGAGGAGAAATAGATGGTTGAGTAGAAGGGGTAGGAGTAGGATGTGTGTGTGTAAAAAAGAAAAAAATAGGAGTATCTTTATTCCTCTTTGTATCGTCAGAGGTAGAAAAGTTCTCTAAAGACCTTCTTTTTTTGTGCTTGTATCCATATCCAGGTTTTCGTTGACTCTTTTATTTCTGTAATCCATCTTTTGCAAGGTCTGCCCCTGGCTTTCTGTCCATCGTGTCTGTATAGCAATGTTTTTTTGAGGGGGCACTATCTGATGGTAGTCTGGAAGCGTGTGAGAACCACTTAATCTGTTGTCTTCTGATGTAATCCAGGATTCTTCTTCTTCTTTTTTCTTTCCTCTTTTACCCTTTACGGGTGTCGAGGGAGATACAATGTTCTTGTTCTCGCTTTTCTGGCAGTTTCAGATAATGTTATTTGGTGTTCGTGTAATGTCTCTTTGATGTTGTCGACCCAGCGTACTCTAGGCCTACCCCTGGCTCTTCTTTCTGCGTCTATCGAGGATTGGCTTTGTGTTTGTTAGTCTTCTATTTGTTTCATTTCTCCTTCTTCTTCTGCGTTCGTTCTCAAACTCCTGCAGATCAACAGGATGTAGTCCGGAGAACGGAATGCGCTGTGTCATGGTTTACAGCACTTCTGCGATAACTGCGCCTTTCGGCCTGACAATTCGACTTCAGCATGGCTGTGGGTCACTGACCCTATATGGGATGGGATTTCATTTCTGATTCTGTCTTTTATTGTTACTCCAAGAATTCTATATAGACAAGTCATTTCTGTTGTAAGAAGTTTTCTTTTGGCTTTTGTTGTTAGTGTCCATGTTTGACATTGATAGCATAGTTTTATCATTAGTTGCCGTCTCCGCAACTAAGGTTGTCTGAACAGACTTCCAACATCCCCTGTTTCTTGTTTTGTTGGTGTACTCTGCTAGACTGTAACATGTTCATATAGTGATGTTGCTCTCCTATGTGTATCTTTGCCTACCTCTATTTTGCTTCCCGTCGACTTTGCGCTCGATTACGGTCTTCAACAAGATGCCATGTCTTTTAATGTGTCCAAAATATTTTATTTGCTTGATCTTTATTCCCTTTAATAATTCTTTATTCATATTCATCATCATCATTATCATCAGGTGTCATGCCGGCTGGTGTAGGCGGTCATGGCTCTCCACAGCTCTCTGTCCACAGTATTATGTATCAAGGTCGTTGTTGTTTCCCTGCCATGCCAGGTTGTCAAACTGTCGAATATTTTCTCACGTTGTCGCCCTCTGTCTCTGTTGCCTTCAATTTTGCCTGTTGTGACTATGTTCTCTAAACCTGTCGTCTCATGAAGTGGCCAAAAAAAGAAGATTGCCTTTTTCTTATATTCTTGATTAAGGTCCGTTTCGCATTTGACTCTTTCAACACCTCTACATTAGTTTTTCTGGCAGTCCATATTATTCATTTTAAGTGTTGTTAAAACCTCTTTGAATGTTGTCTTCTCTTTCCATGATGTTCTTTCTATTCTTCGATATATCTACATCGCAAAGGCATCAATTCTGTCTTCTAATTGTTTTTTTACTGTCCATGTTTCTGAGTCATACATTAATATAGAATATATGTAGCGTTTTATAATTCTCATGTTTAATTTGTAATATTTTTAGATGTTACTATTTTCCTCATGTCATTGAAAGTACTTTTAACCATTCCTATTCTCCTTTAATTTCTGTTTCACATCTGCCATCATTTGTGACTGTGTCCAAGATATTGATAATGTTTTACTTGTAGTTTCTCTCCATGTATGTTATTTATGTTTAGCGCCTGTTCTTCTATGACTTTGTTGATCATGGTTTTTGTGTATTTGTATATTTATATCAACTCCATATTCATTTCTTGATTTATTGACTTGATCTTTTAGTCTTTGTAGTTCATGTTCATTACTTGATTTATTGACTTGGTCTATTAGTCTTTGTAGTTCATGTTCACTTTCTGCCAAAAGAACAGAGTCATCTGCATATCTAAGGTTGTTTATTATTTTCCCATTGATCTTGAGTCCTGGCATTTCTTCTATATTTTTAAAGATATTCTCTGTGTATATATTAAATAGGCTTGGTTATAAAATGCATCATTGTCTTACCCCTCTTTTTATTTCTATGTATGGTGAGTAGCTGTTTTCACACCTTATTAATGCAGTCAGTTCCCAATATATATATATATATATTTCCAACTAGTCTGATGTATTTTCCTTCCATACCTACTATTTGAAAATATTTAAATAATTTTTTATGTTGAACTCTATTAAATGCCGTGCTGTAGTCTATGAAGCAAAAATAGATACTTTTTTGGGCTTCTATATATTTATCTATCACTAGTCGGATACTAAGTATTGCTTCTTTGGATTCTTTTTTGTCCCCTAAAACCGAATTGTTCTTCACAAACCTCCGTGTCTATCTTTTTCTTAATTCTTTCATGTATTATCTTGAGGAGTATTTTAGTTATATGATACATTCGATTTATTGTTCTATATTCTGTACAGTCCACTGCCCTCGACCTCTTTGGTAGTGGTATGAATTTTGATGATGTTAGGTCTTTAGGTATATGGCCTGTTTCGTATATGTCATTGCAAATTTCTGTGATAGTATCTACACCAAACTCATTTAGAGTTTTTATTATGTCTGCTGTTATGTTATCGGAGCCTGCAGCCTTTCCACATTTTGTTGATTTTATTGCATCTTCTACTTCTGCTTTCAGTATTGCTGGTCCATCATTGTTGTTTATTGAAGGTTTTTGTTCCGTTAATCGTCAAACAGTTCTGTTACATAATCTGCATATCTTATTAAGTTCTTTTGTTTTTATCCATATTATTTTTTCTATTTTTATCTTTAATCCAGCCATCCCCATTTTTCTTACTTGTTTCGTTTGCATTACTTTTGTCTTATGTTGTATTGGCATCTCCTCTATTTCACTGAATTTTGTTTCTAGTCATTGTCTTTTTCCGCTGATCTGCACATGTTCCGTAACATTGTCTGTAATGTAGTATTTTGGGGTATTTTTAGCTTTCTTTTTTTCTGACAATTTCTCGAATATTTCATAGTTTATTGAAACATAATTTGCACGATATTTAACAGTCCCAAGTCTTGACAAGAGTCGGCAAGCTTTTGTTGGACTTGAGGGGACCACAGAAGAAAACGTTCCCGTAAATGGGATCACCAGCTACAACAAAACGGTTAAAAAATTGATTATAATTAAAAACTACAGAATAATTAATCACAGCGAAAATTATATGGTGGGGTAGCCAAGACCAAGTCTAAACTTCTTGATCGCTTTTATGATATACATAGAAACGTGTTTTACAAACATCTTGAGCCTCGGTGATACACAAAAGAAGATTTCTGGGAAAACCCGACTAAATATAATAATATGAATAAAACTCATATTCCGTCACGGTCGAAAAGGTGTCAGATTGAGTGAGATATTTGTTGCAAAACCCCACTACCATTCACCAGATACATCATATTTACTCAACATACGACAATGCAGAACGAAAGACGACATCCTGAAAAATACTTTAAACAAAAACATATAAAATTTTCTAAAATAGATCCGTGATTAAGTTAAACAGAAGTACAAAGCAGGAAGAAGACACTTTAATCTTCATTATAATCATCTTTTGGCACGACGGATTAATTTACGTCCTTCTGAATTTACGAGTGACACTTGGGAGAAATAGTATTAATACGAGCTTTATCCAACATGGCTTTCGCATGTGGCAGATTGAAATTATTGAAGAAAGTAATCGTTTTGGAAGTTAATTGGTTTTGTCACAATATCATTAGATGCCTTGTCGACGTAAATCTTGTCCTGTCTTGTCTTGTCCTAGCCACTAGTGCCGTGAAGCGTCGTAGAGTGCCGATGTTTTCTATCTATACCCAATTGTGTTTCGTGTGTTGTTGTGATGCTATGTTGTTGTAAAATATCTCTGATGTTGCCAATCTATCTGTCTCTTTTTGCTCTTCCACGTTCTCTGTAACCAGACATTCTTTTGTTGTATGGCTATAGATGGTAGGCCGTGAGAGTAAATAGAGAAACATCTGATTGATTCAGCGTGGAAAAAGGAGTCAGACAAGGATGTGTCCTATCATCCTATCACTATATCTCTTCAACATTTATGCAGAGAACATAATGAGGAATGTAAGAAATGGCCAACAGAGAAACAACTTCGACCCACTCAAAATCGGAGGTCACGAGATACCAGAACTAAGATATGCTGATGATACAACATTATTGGTACATACTCAAGCAGGTCTCCAACACCTCATAAACTCCATTAAATAAAATAGTGAAAAACAAAACCTATTTCTGAATGGAAAAAAGACAAAGACTATGACAAGTGACAAAATCACTAGCAATTTCTCAATCACTATCAACTACAGCGAATTAGAAAGAATCACCAATTTTGAATGCTGTGGTTATCTTATCAACAGTAACGGTGATTGCTATGAAGAAGTCAGAAGGAGGTTTGCTATCGCGTCAAAGAAGCTGATACAAATGAAAACATATTGCTGAGCTGCTGCATAACGACAAAACTAACATTCATAAGAGCTTGCATATTCCCAGTTGCATTATATGCGCGTGGATCTTGGATAATCATCAACAAAGTGAAAAATAAAATAGCAGCATTTTAAACAAAATGTTACAGAAGAATCCTCAGAATACCATGGACCAAAAAGATCCCTAATGTAGCCATCATGAGAGACATGAATGTAAAGGAAAACTGACTCAACAGCATGGTT
>CM067302.1:17315146-17322646 GCA_034231615.1 Meghimatium bilineatum
AACCTACGTACAGAACAGAATTACTATACAATACTCTGCACAATTTTTGGGTCAATGGGCATAGATTGTACCCAGAATGTGTGAATTGTGGGTAAGAATCGACGTTGCACGGCGTGTGAATTTCGCGAAAACTTCACAAAGAACAATCAAACAACACATAATAGTTACCATCAGCCACTACGCCCTGAGAGAGTTATTAAAGAGGGGATCTGAACACCTATGGATATGTCCGGTGAGTGATAAGGATAATGAACATACATAAATCTAGAACTAGAACTAAACCTAAACATTTACATAATGCTATCATTAAACCTGAACCTATACCTTAACCTAAACCTATACATGAACCTAAATCTTAACCCATACCTAAACCTAAACCTATACCTAAACCTTCACAGGGTAGTCAAAAACTGTCAGGGGAAATAAGGCAGAGATATGTGTGGAGTATTGCAGTGAAATACAAAAACAAACTAACGACATCAACAGAAAGAAACGATGTTTCGACTAAATAGTCTTCATCAGGATAAAAACAAACAAGACATGAATATTATAAATAGAGAACCATGATGTTAGAGAGGAATAACAGAAGATGATAAGGGACATCATATAAGAGAAAGAAAAAAAAGAGGGAAGAAAACCACAAATCAAGAACAAATAGGAGAGTAAAAGAAAAACAGAGCAAGTATAATAAAAGAACAATCTAAATATGTCAATTTTGTTCAAACTCTTCGCATAGGCCGCCAACGTCCGATGGCAAACTGTTGATATAAACTATTGATAGCTCATAGACAGGCTCAAGCTAATCAGGTCCATTAGTCTTCCTAAGCGATGTAATTATACCGGACATGTATTTTTATCGGACATGTACTTATACCGGACATGTACTTATATCGGACATGTACTTATATCGGACATGTACTTATATCGGACATGTATTTATATCGGACATGTACTTCGAATAAATGAAAACAGACTGTCACTACAAGAGCATTAAAATGGATACCAGATGGCAAAATAAAATAAGAAGTCCAAGAGAGACTTCGCAAAACAACAAACAAAAGGTATGGCTCATCAACACACAATAATTACACACAGTAGCATAACATCGCTCAAATCGGAGAGTTCTGGTTTCTGTACTAGAAGAGAACCGTTTTGGACGTGGAAGGAACATAAATAGATAAATGGACAGACAGACAGGTAGGTAGGCAGGCAGGCAGGCAGACAGACAGACAGACAGACAGACAGACAGACAGACAGACAGACAGACAGACAGACAGACAGACAGACAGACAGACAGACAGACAGACAGACAGACAGACAGACAGACAGACAGACAGACAGACAGACAGACAGACAGACAGACAGACAGACAGACAGACAGATAGATAGACAGATAGACAGATAGATAGATTTATAGATATATAGATGATATATAGATAGATGATAGATAGATAGATAGATAGATAGATAGATAGATAGATAGATAGATAGATAGATAGATAGATAGATAGATAGATAGATAGATAGATAGATAGATAGATAGATAGATAGATAGATAGATAGATAGATAGATAGATAGATAGATAGATTTATAGATAGATTTATAGATAGATTTATAGATAGATAGATAGATAGATAGATAGATAGATAGATAGATAGATAGATAGATAGATAGATAGATAGATAGATAGATAGATAGATAGATAGATAGATAGATAGATAGATAGATAGATAGATAGATAGATAGATAGATAGATAGATAGATAGATAGATAGATAGATAGATAGATAGATAGATAGATAGATAGATAGATAGATAGATAGATAGATAGATAGATAGATAGATAGATAGATAGATAGATAGATAGATAGATAGATAGATAGATAGATAGATAGATATAGATAGATAGATAGATAGATAGATAGATAGATAGATAGATAGATATGTAGGTAGGTACGTAGGTACGTAGGCAGGTAGGTTGATATGTTTTATACCTGCTTCTGAGAGGGTTCTCATTAGACACAAATTCAGTCTTTTTGAATCTCTGAGCTGCCCCAAGTGTACGTTCGGGAATGAAAGAATGATCTGAGAAATACAGCCTACTGCACATAGGATGCAAGGGTAAGCTGTTTGAAACTCCTGGGATAGTGACAAACAAACAATGATTATATATTCCCCCCTCCTTTATTCAAAACTCTGTTCTCGTGATTACATATCCCCCACTCACTTTCTTGAATCATTCCACTCTCCTGTTATTTCCCCCACTCATGGTCTTTTATCATTCCACTCTCGTGATATTTCCCCCACTTACGATCTTTTATCATTCCACTCTCGTAATATTTCCCCCACTCACGTTCTTTTATCATTCCACTCTCCTGATATTTCTCCACGCAGTTCTTTATCTCTCCACTCTCGGGATATTTCTCCCACTCACTTTCTTATATAATTCCACTCCCGTAATTATCTTTCTCCCACTCATGTTCTTTTATATTCCACTCCCGTAATCATATATTTCCCACTCATGTTCTGTTTTACCTCGCTTCCGTAATCATATATTACCCAATCATAAAATCGTTCTTCCTACCAGTTTCACATCTTTCCAATTTCTTCCATCTGACCTCGCATACTCCGGTATCTGAACCTAAATAAGCAAGCCTAATTCTCACAAACCGTAGATATTCTCCAGTTTCACAAAAAAATCTACATCTTAATCAGAGGTTCTAATTCTAATTCTTAGTTTTGTATCACTTGTAATCCCCGAGTCATTTTTCTCGGCTGTCATTTTTTGTTGCAATGTGCAAACAACTCGTTGTTTGCCAGCTTTGATATTATCAACACAGTCAACGGCAAGTCCTTCTTCACATACATGTCCTGAGTATTCGTCTTTACAATGGCGTGGGAATTACATGGGTCAATAACTGGTCATTAGTAGATCTTGACTTTGCAGATGACATTGCGCAACTGAGCACAAAATACGCTAACAAACAAGAACACATAATCAAACTATATTGCGTCGTAGAACAAATAGGCTTATAGATTATATAGTGTCATAGAACAAATAGGCTTACAGATTACATAGTGTCATAGAACAAATAGGCTTATAGATTACATAGTGTCGTAGAACAAATAGTTCAGATTACATAGTGTCACAGAACAAATAGTTCAGATTACATAGTGTCACGGAATAAATATGCTTACAGAATAATACAAAGAAAACTCTGCGTTAATTTTCTTCTGGAGATTAGCAGGATGTAGTCCTCCTGAGAACGAAATGCGTTGTTTCATGGTTTACAGCATTGCTACTGTATCTGCGCTTTTCGACCTGATACATTCGACTTCAGATGGCCCTTTGTCACTGACCCTATAATGGGTGGGACAGTCAACTCCATCCCATAACCTCCTTAAGTCGTCTCTTCCGACATGCATGGAAGGTAAACTTTGTTGCTATTCTTTGCTACCCTCTCGGAGTTACGTGCTATGAGTAGAACGATTTGCAACGGCGTGTCTTTACCTTGAGAGGGACAGAGTATATATATGCAGAAACAAGAGTACAATGAAGCCAATTATCTACGCTGTTGCGCTATTTTTGAGAGACTACTACAAATAAGTCAATTCTCTACGCCTTTCATTCATGAGTTGAGACTAGTACAGATAGTCAATTCTCTACGCCGTTCATTCATGAGTTGAGACTAGTACAAATAAGTCAATTCTCTACGAGGTTCAGCCATTTGCTGAGACTAGAACAAATAATAATAATAATAATTAAACCAGTCCGGGTTGCAGGAGTGTCACACTGGAGACAGCACACAAAGCTCTACAAATAACTCAATCCTAAGCCTTTCGGAGGTGTAGAAAAATCACCCCCAAATCATGTCTTTATCCAATTAATCCATGATTTTCTCAACGTGTCGGCCATATTATTAGAACGAATGAAAACATATAGCCATTATTACATTAAAATGGGTACCAAGAGGAAAAAGAAAGAGAGGAGGACCAAAAGAAACTCTTCACAGAGCAACCATCAAAGATGGTTGAGCCAATAGCTATCAACAACCTGCAAGAATTACATCACATCGTTCGAACTGGAGAACTCTGGTGTCTGCCATGTTAATGGAGAGCACTGGTTTCTGCCGTGTGAACTGGAGAGCACTGATTTCTGCCATGTGAACTGGAGCGCACTGATTTCTGCGATATGAACTGGAGAGCACCGATTTCTGCCATATGAACTGGAGAGCACTGGTGTCTGCCGTGTGAACTGGAGAGCACTTGTTTCTGCCATATGAACTGTGAGTAAGTAAAGTAAAGTCAATCCATAGTATTTATTAATGCCCTAGGATTTTTAAATGCTAGAGATCTGACATTTCAATGACTCTGCTATATGAAGGCGGTAGCCAGCTCATCTCCCCTGCAGTCTTTACTTCTCCGATTAATCCGGTACGCAATTAAGGGTGGGTCGATCCGGTCGCCTTTGCGATCTGAAAAACAAAACATTTCCGCCTCAACTGGGGAATGAACTCGGGAACTCGGGATCACTCATATGCGAAGCCAGTGCGCAAACCACAACGCTACGTAGCCCACTTGCACTTAATTCGGATCTGAATGAAAGTAGATAGACGACATATCATTACTTCATTCGTACTGCTTGACTAGAATGTTCCGTGGTAAGGACAAATGGAATGTGAAAGAGTATGTCTGCCCGTCTGTCTGTGACAGCCTCTATTTGTAAGAAGATGGTTGTCTATTCCCGGATTTTCTACATTTGTTAAGTAGATGTGTATACATTCGATGAATAAATAGTGCGGTATATTCATTTCTTTCTCTATTCGTCCATCCTTTTTTATGTTTAGATTGTCTTCCAAGTTACCTAGCTAGCCGTGTAATTCTGTGTTTAGATAGCCGTCTATTCATTTGTATGGTCAATAATGTATTTATCTATCTAGCAACCATTCATCAACTTGTCTATCCAGCCCTCTATATGTCTGTCTATCAAGACTTCTACCTATCTGTCTATGCACAACACTGTCTATCAAACCCTCTAATATTTCTGTCCAGCCCTCTATCTATCTGTCTAACTAGCCCTATATATATATATCTGTCTACCCAGCCCTTTTTTGTCTGACTATTCAGCCATCTATTTGACTGTCTTTTCAGCCTTCTATCTCTCTCTATCCAGACTTTATGTCTGTCTATCCAGAGCTCTCTGTCTATAGATCCTTCTATTTGTCTATCTAACCCTCCATCTGTCTGTCTTTCGATCCTTCTATTTGTCTATCTAGCTCTCCATCTGTCTGTCTATCGATCCTTCTATTTGTCTATCTAGCCCTTTATCTAACTTTCCATCGAGCCCTCTATGTCTGTCTATCCAGCCATCTATTATTCTGTCTATCCAGCCCTCTATATGTATATCTATCAAACCCTATATATATCTCTATCCAGCCCCCATCTGTATGTCTATCCAGCCCTCTATCTGTCGGTCTATCCAGCCCAGCCCTCTCTATGTCTGTCAATCCAGCCCTCTATCTGTGTAATAATGACCATACTTAACTGTCATAATCTCTTTTATGATAGTTCTGCAAAGGCCATCTGTATGTCTTTCTCTCTTTTGTTTTACCATCTGGTGCTCATGTCCCCAGTATCAACATACATATCAATAAATCGATCTGTTTATAGATTGCTAATGAGTTAAGAAACCTTGTCCTTTTATATTATTTTCAATATTGGAAATCTTGATCGCTCTCACGACGGATTGAGCTTGGCGTAAATATTAGAGCATCCCTAAAGAGAAACGTGATAGATACACGTAAAGGCAAAGGAAGGTCCCATGACAGCAACCTGCCTTCGGAAATGAATATAACTTCATATATTAAGCCGCAGAAATGACTTAGGTGGGGTCGCCAGTTCTCTTCCTTGTTGTGTTTACCTTCCCTAACTCATGCGTCAGGTACACGTTTAAAACTGGGTCGACTTGAGGAGCGGTCTCGTCAGGTGAGAAATCCCGACCATTTTAAAATCAGGACGTGGATTCGAACTAGGCACGTTGTAACCGATGGCTATTAAACAAGCTCACTATCAACTAAACTACTGATATATACTGTCAGACAATATCGAACAAAGTGGAGATTGTACCAGTAATAACACAAACCGATAAAAAAAATCAAGAAATTGACAGAGTCGAAAAGTTCACCTAACTAGGCAGTAAAATGTCAAATGATGTTGATGCGACAAAAGAAATAATGATACGATTAGCGCTTGCAGCAAGTGCCTTCAATAAACTAGTTAACATTTAGAAAACAAAACCATTAAAGACACATGTCACTATGAAAGGACCAATCGAGACAAGGACTATTAAAACAACAACTAACAAGTACAAGTATTGAAGTATCCTCACAAACACAAATCCTATACACTGTTAATGTATTAATGTCGCTAATGTTAATACAACTCAAACATCAGAAACGATAACACCAATGTTAATTTATTAATGTCGCTAATGTTAATACAACTCAAAAATAAGAAACGATAACACCACTGTTAATGTATTAATGTCGCTAATGTTAATACAACTCAAAAATAAGAAACGATAACAACAATGTTAATTTATTAATGCATCTGATTGCTAATACAACTAATAAATAATACTAACTAACTAATGGGGCCGCGTTAGCGCACTGGCTTCGCATATGGGGCGGAAATGTTTTCAGATCGCAACGGCTCCCAGATCGACCCAGCCTTAAATGGGTACCGGATTAATCCGGGAAGTAAAGACTGCGAGGGAGAGGAGATGGCTACCGCCCTCATTTGCAGAGCCTGTGAAATGTGAGATCGCTAACATCTCACACCCCTACGACATTAATAAATGCTATGGGTTACTTTACTTACTTTTTTTTTTACTACAACTAATAAATAGCAAAAATACAAAATGTAAAGCAATGATAATGAGAAATAACAACAGCAACAACAAAAAACAATGAACGAGGATTTCTCTATGTTACGGTTCAATTGGGACCTTTATCGCTGAACAACCTGTGTCACCTAATAAACATCTGGAAATAAAAAGGAACATTAAAAAATAACAAGCTACAAACTAAACTCGATTCTAGAAATATGTTATCTCATCATGTGTTTATTTCTGGTTCATTGTTGTTTCCTGATGAAGGTCCCTATTGAACCGTAACGTCTAAACAGTCCTTTTTCCTTTGTTTTTTTTAAAAAATGTATCATTGACTTTGCTTGTGGTATTTTTGTTATTTATTAGTGTTATTAGTAATCAGTACGAATAATGCATTATCGTAGGTGTTAATACACTGTAACAAATGTATCTTAGTTGTAACAAATATATCTTAGACGTAACAAATGTATCTTAGTTGTAACAAATATATCTTAGATGTATCTTAGTCTGATTGTATGTTGACATCTGCATATTGTTTTTACTTATGTGTATCATCATCAGGTGACATATTATTTCCAGAACGTGGTCTTTCCTATGTATCTCTTGAATTC
>CM067302.1:17327646-17360146 GCA_034231615.1 Meghimatium bilineatum
ACTATTGGTCACACTAACCGTTTCTTTTCCAAGCGAAATCACTGTTGACAGTCACTAACCGTTTCTCTTCCAACCGAAATCATTGTTGGTCTCACTAACCGTTTCTCTTCCAACCGAAATCACTGATGACCACAATAAACATTTCTCTTACAACCGAAATCACTATTGACACCAATAACCGTTTTTCTTCCAACCGAAATCACTGATGACCACACTAACCATTTCTTTTACAATCGAAATCACTGTTGACAGCCACTAACCGTTTCTCCTCCACCGAAATCATTGTTGGTCTCACTAACCGTTTCTCTTCCAACCGACATCACTGTTGACCACACTTACCGTTTTTCTTCCAACCGAAATCACTGTTGACCACACTAACCGTTTCTCCTCCAACCGAAATCACTGATAACCACACTAACTATTTCTCTTACAACCGAAATCACTATTAACTCCAATAACCATTTTTCTTACAACCGAAATCACTGTTGACCACCACTAACCGTTTATTTACCAACAGAAATCCCTGTTGACCTCACTAACCATTTCTCTTCACACCGAAATAACTATTGACCACACAAACCGTTTCTCTTCACACCGAAATCACTATTTTTGATAACATGGCGTAGGTGTTCCGAAATCACCGCTGACCAGCCGCATGCCAAAAATATCCCATTCCAAATCTAAGTATATAAAAAGTGACCAACGAAACACAAAACAATAATAAAATACACACCGAATGAAATCCTAAATTAATTATGTGTAGAAGTCTTATTAAGTACTATCGAAGATGGCGTCCAGAACATCCTTACGTCAAAACTGATGTCAACCTCCTACACATCACGTCAACATTCCTATTCTGTGGTTACATTTCTAGCTAATTTATTCCAACAATAGAATCGGGAAAACGATTTCCTTGCCTCAACATGGATCCAGTAACCAGACGTGACAGCCAAGCGTAATTGCGGATCCAAAGATGAGTGTAGATGCATGTTGCAAAGGCTCACGTGTGATTTATTTCCGGGTCACCTCTTAACTGCGACTTCAGTCTAGCGGTAATTAAGGCTCTTGGGATGTGACCTTATCTGTAAAAGTTCAGCGTCTAGTTGTCAACATGATACATTAACGTGGATACATTATCGTGGATACATTATCCAAGTGTTGGTAGACTTGCTAATGAATGTTAGTGGATTTATGATTCTATTCAATGTTGACAGAGTGCACGGGAGAGTTTGTGACAGTATTCTGTATCGGGAATAATCTTCTTCGCGTTAAATTAATTCAGAAATTTGTACAACTGTACAACTGTAGTAAAACGTAGAACACAAGTTTGATTTACGTAGAGCACATGTTTTATGCGTTTTACGATGAACGTAGGCTATTGAACCGTAGGGTATTGCCACGGAAAAATACAAATAGTAGCATATATGATTTTCAGCGTTTCAACCTCAAAGGTCTTTAACAGGCTCGCAGCAGAGGAAAATGTACATGTGAAATGAAGTTTCTGAGAAAAGCTGCATTGGTTACTAAACTAGATACGAAAAGAAATGAAGAAATTAGGAAATGAATTGGGGTAATATTATGTATCAAACATATTGAAAGACTGCAAGTAAAATGGTTCGGTCACCTTATGAGAATAAACCCAAACCAAATACCGATAAAAGAATATAACAAAAGAATATTCGGACAAAAGGTCAAAGGTAGACCATGGAAACGATAGATCATCTGGTAATCTTCACATATGATTGACAAATGGTCATCTTCACATATGATTGACAAATGGGCATTTTCACATATGATTGACAAACACATGGTCATCTGGTCATCTTCACTTATGATTGACAAACAAATGGCTATCTTCACGAATGATTGACAAACAAATGGCTATTTTCACGTATGATTAATAAGCAAATGGTCATTTGGTCATCTTCACTTATGACTGACAAGCAAATGGTCATCTTTACGTATTATTGACAAAGAAATGGTCATCTTCATGTATGATTGACAAACAAATGGTCCGCGTCACGTTGCGTTTGACAAACAGCAAACATTCCCTTCCCAGCTGAAGGTTAACTCGCCTACAGTGGTAAGGTGTTCAATGATCCATATAGAAAGACCGCCTTCTGAATATGACGCACTATTTCAATACCGCGGAATCCCGTTATAACAACTTTTTCCGGACCGACAAAATATGTATGTAACAACAGAAATTCGTAATGTACAATTATAAACAATAAAGAATAAATATAATTGGGGACTTTGAAAATTGTTGTTATATTGGGAAATCTGCTTTAAAGGAATGCACTATACAGGGGTCCCGGAGTAATAGCAACTGCCTTATGGCCCCATTTTTCAACTTATTAAAGTACTTCTAAAGAAAAGTCATTGACTCAAAACAACGTCATCGATCTTTGCTGATCCGACTGATTATTTGTCACTTTGTTTCGTCATCCAATGACAAACATTCGAAAATTAGAATCAGCCAAGATTTTGGACGTAGTTTAAGATAAAGACATGGCTATCTTGTAGAATGACTTGGGAATAACGCCTGTTTTTAGATTGAGCGACATGTGGCTATCCGTGATCTTTGATATTACTATAAGACTTCTCAACAGAAGTAAACATGGCCTGAAAGTCTCATTTTTATACTATTGACGTGCATTACTTTGGTCAAATTTGTTGATTTTTTTGGCAGGCGACTTAAGTATATAAATAACGATCATCGGAAACACGACAATAATCAAAAACGTCACAAATGAAAGCCTGTTAACGTTCTGGTGACAGGTCTATATTGTAACGTGACTTTTAACAGCACTATAAGTCCTCTGTACACAATTAATTAGGACTTAATTTTTTTAGCTTTTGAATATTGTCGTGGTTTCGTTGGTCACTATTTATATTCTTGGAGTCACATGCCAATATTTGTTGGACAAACCAACTAAACGCACGTAAATAATCCAAATTTGCTTTTCAGGTCATGTGTACATTTTCTGTACATGGGTCTTTATACCTGAGACCGGTCGTAGACTAAGATCCGTGGACAGGTAAGATTATGAAAGCTCCTAACAAAGAACTATAGAGGAACTCACCTGAAGCTGTCATGTGGAGAATATTCGATGTCCAGGTTATAGAGGTCTATCTTTCGAACTTTTCGTTAAATCCTTTGTCGCCTTTCAGCGTCAGGGGCAGAAGAGTTGTCTGGAGATGGCCTTCGTGTGTGCTAATTATATTGTGGAATTTCTCTCCTTTTTTAATTTGGTGGCCTAATTTAATGGGTTTTTTCCTTCGTTGTTTAATATTACTAGTAGTCGTCTCCAGAATATTCTTCATTTTACTAGAGCCATTGTGTTCTCACTGACAGTTTGATAATCCTGTCTCAGTGTTGTATCAGGTAATTCACATGACTGCACCACGATCTCTATCTAACACATACAGAAATAAACCACATATTCCATGCGAATAGTCCTGAAACATTGAACTGGACTTCCATTTGTAGTCACAAGAGGTAACACAGCTGTCACTTCGCGCCATATTACCGATATACCTTATAGAGGTAGATTAACTGATGTGAGGATGAAACCATGAAGACCAAATCACGACATAGTTACCTAAGGACGAGATGGATACCTGGTTGTCTTTAGTGAGATTCGATATTTTTGTGAAATGTATATAGAACTTTATATACGCCTTCAACGCGGAAGGGAAGGGGATGTGGGTGGGTGGGGGAGGCCGGGGTGGGGGTTACCTAAAGAGAGGTAATTTTCCGGGAGATGTTACTGTGTTTCCGTTGGCACCTTTTTGGTGACAGTTTTTAGTTACAATATGTTGCGATATTATATGATTATATTTTTGGTGACATTTTGTGGTGACAATTTTGGAGATTTTATGTGGTGATATTTTTGGTGATATTTTTGGTAAGATTATGTTGTGACTTTTTGTTGGTGACATTATATGATGACATTTTTGGTGATAATTTTCATGACATTCCGTGAAATGTATTGGTGACATTACGTGGTGACATTATGTGGTGACATTTATGGGTGACATTATGTGGTGACATTATGTAATGACAATTTGTGGGTGACATTATGTGGTAACATTTATGTTGGCATTACGTGGTGACATTATGTGGTGACATTTATGGGTGACATTTTTGGTGGACAGACTGTTTATCTATGGATATTTGTTAATGCGCGTCTTTGTGCCAATACTTGTGTGCATTACTTGCGTGCATACTTGTTGTTACCATGGATACATCATCTGTTCACTTTAGACCGCCAAATGCTTTTGTCCAACAAATGGCCAGGCACATAGGCATAACGGCTATAAAGCCAGAGGCAGACCACGTAAAAGATGGATAACAGAAATCAAAGAAGCCACAGGAACAAGCTTACAAACAGAACACAGAAGTCCATCTCCAGAATACGTTTCTACCTCTGACGCGGCAAAGCAAACAAAGACCCCAGCGTATAGAAACAGATTCAGTTTCTTTTGTAAAACCATTATTTTGTTTTCTCTGATGTCATTTAAGAACAACAAATAAAATAAACAAGGTAAACGGAAAACGTTAGAGTTTTTCAGATGGCGTCAAAGAAAAAAAATACTAGAACAAACTCGGCGAAAACGATATTTAAAACCGCCATTTTGTTGACGTCATTACATATCAATCTACGTATTCGGAAGACAATGACACCATTTTGCGCATGCGTATTATACAAATTAAGGCTTCCAGCTAAAATATCGTGTATACACACACAATATCGGCCATGTTTTGTCATCTAACTCTTTATTTATCTTTCCGATGTTGTCGGTTCATATTTGCGAGCTTTCATCAGTTTGTCAATTTTCTGGCTTATTTATAATTCAGTGTTGATCTGCGCGTCATTTCTCTGTAGATTTTATCTTTGTATAGATCTCTGGTTATTTAGGAGAATAATATATTTTGAAAAATTGAGTTGGAATGTAAATTAAAACATCACAGGAAAATACGTCATTGATGAAACTACACAAATCGATTTTGATTATTTAGTTGATAGCGATTTCAAATAACGTTTTGATGGGAGCGCCATTATAATCAATTGATAGAAGTCCACCTTGGTTTTATGATGGCGTATGATCAATAAAAATAAATAGTTTTAAAATGTAAAGAAATTAATCAACCTGATAGTGCTCTGGTACCGACGAAGACAAATGTCTTTTCTTTAAAAATAAGAAGTAATAAATGATGGTGTTGTTTGTAAGAAAATAAATCTTCAGAGGCAAGTTCAACGTGATGGCTCAATAATCAAATAGGTTTATCAACATCATGTAGTATTCCCTGAACAAGATGTAGCAGTCATTACAGCCTTTTGAAACTTCTCCCGATCTGCAACCAGTCTGTGTGCTTCTGCTAGTTCCACGTTCAGGTGTTCTTTCATATCTTGTGTCGTTCTTCTTCTTGGTCTGCCTCTTGTTCGTCACTCTGGCACCATTCTCTCCATTATGGTCCTCTCTAGGCTGTTATTTGAGATGGCCACAATATTGTGGGATTGTATTTTTTTCTTGGAAAGAACCATGCTGTTTAGTCAGTTGTCTTTTAATTTGGATGGTACATTAGTAATTTTTTTGTTTTATGGTATTCCGAGGATTTTTCAATAACATTTGTTTAAAATGTTGTTATTTTATATTTCTCTTTGTTGGAGAATGTCTAGAGTTCACACAGGCTCACCAATTTGCATATTAAAGGGGAAAACAGATTGGTAGCGTATCCTATTCATGAGGCAGCCGACCCAGCAATTTTTTGGCTGTAGTGATTTTTTCATATTTCACAATAACATTGGAATCAGATGGAAGAAGTTCAACAGAGATAAGAAACAGAATAGGGCAGGAAAAGGATGCATTCCTAACAATGAAGCATATACTGTGTAGTATGTCATTGTTAATAACTTTCTTTCAATACTGGGTGTTATCCTGTTAATAATTTTTCATTGCACCTCCGAAAGACAATAATGCTTGTCCCAACTGTAAACTGAATCGAAGATCTCATACCGACATTTTAACCACTCTGCCACGCGCTCCACGTTGACTAGAGATGAGAGAAAGATCATTCTTCAGTGTAGCCAAGCATGATTTTAGCATAATCTTCTTCGTCTTCACTGTTCATTCTCAAACTCCCTCTGGATCTTTCATGTAGCAGGACCATGATCCTACTAGATTTACAGCAGTATGTAGTCCAGAGATTGAAAATACGTTGAGTCGCCATTATATTTGCACCAATGGCCCGACACATCCGCCTTTAAAAGAGATTGTAACATATGACAATAAACAAACAGGAAAGTGCAACATTAGAGGCCACAAAGATGCGGTTTTATAGAAGGGGTATAAAGCGAAAAGAAGACCATTAAAAACATATTGGAGATTGGGTTTCAGGTAATTCTGCCACAATATCATCCTACTGAAATATTTACTCAGTAAATATCAGCAGACTTTAAAGACCCAGCAGGCGAGAACACGAACGGCAAAGCACATCCTGTGTTGCAGCCGCAAACAGTAAACAGATTGCTTAATACAAAAAACAAAACAAAAATTATTTTAATAAAAACGCCCGTTAGTTGCTGCAAAAGAAAAGCAAAGAATAGCGAAATTGTTACTTATCATTCATGTCGTAAGATTCGAATAAGAAGGTTTAGGCTGTGAAATTATCTGTCCAATCCCAAGGAGGGCAAAGTGAGAAGTCACGTTGACGTCTGTTGTATCAGACCGAAATTCTTAAATGCCACGACCAAGATGGCAACTATGACACAGTACATTACGCTATGTGCATTACATCCTGGGACCTGGCAGGAGTTTGAGAACGAACATAGAAGATGAACAAGAAGATACACTCTGATTTAAATGTTGTTGTTGTTGTTGTTCGTCCATCACAAGTGATGATGATGATGATGATGACCATTTGTTACATCCACTT
Organism: Meghimatium bilineatum; assembly: GCA_034231615.1. Classification (NCBI taxonomy): domain Eukaryota; kingdom Metazoa; phylum Mollusca; class Gastropoda; order Stylommatophora; family Philomycidae; genus Meghimatium; species Meghimatium bilineatum. The sequence continues at coordinate 17,334,590 of CM067302.1, forward strand.
TTGAAAATTCAATTTTAGTTATGTCCTTGATTATGAGTTCGTAGATGGCTAATGAGCCCTATTCGAGCTGTAAATGTCCTTGGACAGTTTGGACATGGAATAACGACTGTAGACGGATCTTTGTCTATCTGTGACTTTCTAGCTGCTCTCCGCTGTTGAGCGGCTGCATTTCTTTTCTTTTCACAAGATGATGCGCTCTTTTTTATTTTAGAACGCCATGTAGATCTATTTTGTGCAAGTTCTTCCCATGTATCGTGGTCTATTTCAAAGGCTTTCAGTGAGTCCTTTAACGAGTCCTTGTAGCGCTTCCTTTGGCCACCTTGAGATCGTATACCCTTCTCTAGCTCACCATAGAGAAGTATCTTTGGCAGACGATGGTCTAAATAATTAATGAGATAAATAATCTGATTTAAATAATTATGTTCTCAAGGCTGATACGGAAGTAACGCTTCCATCAACTCTTAATCCATGTCCTTCACCAAGATAGTCCTGTTCGCAGATTGCAAATGGCGTCTTATTTTTCGTAGATCCGTCTTATTCTCTACCTTCATTTGCTGACAACAGAAAGTATAGCAAAAGTAACAAATGATTAGATGCATCAGCTAAACTTACCAACTTTCACCATTACTTCTTCATCCAAAGATCATGATGGAAATTAAAAAATTAAATAATATCTACAATTTTTATACCATCACTGTGCTACCAATGTCAAACATGGTCTTTAACAGCTTCGCAGCAAAGAAAAATCGTTACCTATGAAATGAAGTGTCTGAGGAAAGCTGCAATGGTTACCAAACCAGATACAATAACAAATGAAGAAATTAGGAAAAGAGTTGGTATAATATCATGTATCGAACATGTTGAGAGACAGCAAGTAAAATGGTTCGGCCACCTTATGAGAATGAAACCAAACCAAATACCAATAAGAGCATATAATACAAGAATATCCGGGCGTAAAGACAAATGGAGACCAAGAAAACGGTGGATAGAAAACATCAAGATAACCTTGAACAAACATGGACTAAATTCAACCTCGGCGACACATCTGGCCTTGAAACGACAGCTTAAGATACCACCCCTACGCTTAACGGCAAGTGTGAATGTGATCAAAAATCATTCACCTGGGGATAGACAATAGACAATAGACAATCAGCCAAATAAAATGACGCGTTTTTCGTTCTTGGTAAAGAGCTAATATAGAGAAAGACGTACTAAATCCGCAATTTAACGACAAAAGATTTATCTATGACATTCACTTAAAAATCGATAATTAATCAGTCCATACAATTGAACGCACAAAATACTTAAAAGTAGGCCTAATATTTGATCAGATATGAATTGTATACAAAGATGTCTACATAAATACATTGTGTCGCCCGTGTGTTGCCGAGGTTCCGAAAGGAGAATAAAGAATAGCAACACTGCTTACCTTCCACGCATGTCGTAAAAGGCGACTAAGGAGGTTATGAGATGGAGTTGGCTGTCCCATCCTATATAGGGTCAGTGACCCATAGCCATGCTGAAGTCGGATGTGTCAGGCCGAAAGACGCAGATATCACAGCAATGATATAAACCATGACACAACGCATTCCTTTCTGCGGACTACATCCTGGTAATCTGCAGGAGTTTGAGAACGAACGCAGAAGAAGATGCATTGTGTCAATATATATATATATATATATACATAAAATACTGTTTAGAAAGAAAAATAATGGAGGGAAGTTCCTGGATAGAGGAGAAAGGGCAGACCAAGAAGAGGATGGGCTGGCGACATTAAAGATAACATGAATACATCGTTGGAAAATGCATGCCATATCGCCCAAGACAGGAGGGGGTTCAGAGAGTTCAGAAGGAAGGAATACGTCATATGACATGACAGGAAGTCAATATACATAGATATATAGATAAATATAGGGAGTCTATAAATATGAATATATATAAATGTACATTGATATATATATATATATAAATACAGGGAGTCTATAAATATACATAGATATAAATATACATAGATATAAATATACATAGATATATAGATAAATACAGGTAGTCTATAAATATGAATAGATATAAATACACATAAATATATAAATAAATACAGGAAGTGTATAAATATGAATAGATATAAATATACATAGATATATAGATAAACACTTGGAGTCTATAAATATATATATATATATATATATATATATATATATATATATATATATAAATATACATAGATATAAATACACATAGATATATATATAAACAAAGGGAGTCTATAAATATACAACTATATCTAGAGAAATACAGCAACTCTATAAATATATAAATATATCTAGGTAAATACAGCGATTCTATAAATATACAAATATATCTAGATAAATACAGCGATTCTATAAATATACAAATATATCTAGATAAATACAGCGACTCTATAAAGTCGATGTGTATTTATTTACATTGCTGGTGGTACTACTTTCCATGAATTGTAGATATTTAGTGATAATCTGTGTAATACTCCAGTGTTGCAGCACACACACTTTTCATTGTTTATTTTTATTCTGTTATGCCTCTTTATATTCTTCTTCGTCTTCAGCGTTTAAACTTCTGTAGATTAGCAGGATGTAGTCAAGAGTTCGGAATACTATATTTTATTGTTTACAACCTTGTTTCCTGGCACATTCGATCTGCCAACTTTCTATCCCTTCAACATGGGATCTTGATCCCTTTAGCATGGGATCTTGATCCCTTTAGCATGGGATCTTGATCCCTTTAGCATGGGATCTTGATCCCTTTAGCATGAAATCTTGATACCTTCAGCATGGTATCTTGATCCATTCAGCATGGGATCCTGATCCCTTCATTATGGGATCCTGATCCCTTCAGCAGGGGATCTTTGTTCCTTCACCATGGGATCTTGATACCTATGAACCTGTATGAATTTTATACAGTCAAAAAACACAAAAACTTATTAGTTCTTCCTACGACTTTCATGGCAAGTAACAGTAACATACATATCAGGCGGGATACATTCGGGAACAGTGGCTGGATGCAGTGAAGAATTCCTGTTTGCGTAAAGTGACTTTAATTTTTGTGTCGGGACATGCGGGAGTCCGGGGTAATGAGAGAGCAGATAGGTTGGCCACACACACTGCTACTACGGCTGTTGGTGGAGCGATGAATCGAGCAGACATTTTGAACGCCCTACGGGAAAACACACGAGCAAATGACTGCATAAGCGACGATGACTCTTGTTACATTAATAGAATAAAAGAATGTTTTTGAAATGTGGTGTAAAAAGGAGCGGTTTCGTGGGCAAGAAAGAGCGATGGTCAATCAACTGCTTACTGGGACCGTCAATCAACGTGTAATGGCGGCTACACTCATGGAGAGATCTGAGCACCTATGGACTTGTCCGGAGTGCAGTGACGATGATCCAACGACTAACTAACTAACTAACTAACTAACTAACTAACTAACTAACTAACTAACTAACTAAATAACATAAAATATTACGCAAAATAAAAAATCGTTACAGCCATACAAATTCTGGGTTGATGGCTACGTCTTGAATAGGATGCCCTACCAATTTTTTTTCAAATCAAGAAAAAGAAAATTAAATGTGCATGTTTACCAACTGAAATATTCTTCTCCAACTACTCTGCGGAAGTACAGGCAATAAGCAATGCTGCAGAAATAATTAAAACCACAACAAACTAATTCGAACAGGTAGTGTTTCTTACTAATACAATGTCTGTCATACAAGCTTTTAACAGTGATGAACTATCAGATATGAAGGAAGTCATAAGAGACGTGATCCTCCACAGAAGATTAGTACACACTGTATACCTTTCTACTGTGGTATACTAGGAGATAAAGAAGCAAATATTCTAGCAAAGTATAGAGTAATATAGAAACAAAAAGAATGAAATACATAACGTTCCAAAAAAAGAGGACTTTCACCAAAGCTATTAGGAAAATAGACCACCCAAAAAGACAACTACCACTATCTTGAGAGAGCTGAACTGGTTGCCATCTTCCGTTTAAGGACAGGACACAACAAAAATATTCACGTACATAGACTAAGACTGGTTTCATGATCTCTGTGTCCATGTAACACAGACATCGTAACATATCTTGAAAGACTGCATTACACTAAATCAGTTGAGAGAGGATTACTGGCCCGCAGATATGGATATTCACAGTAAGCAGTATGGGAGCTTTGAGGAGCTTTGAAATACAGCAGCGTTTATCAATAAAATCGGACTTGATGTGTAAGAGTGTTACACTGTATGAGAGTTTTGAGGATCTGTCAAATTTGTCATGTGGTTTATTCTTTCCAAAATGTTGTCTTCCCAATAAACTCCCTGAACCCTTCTCTGGCTTGGACGATGCGGCTTGCATTTCCAACGACGTATTCATGTTATCTTTAATGTCCATCGCCCATCGTCTTCGTGGTCTGCCTGTCATCCTTTTCCCGGGTACTCTTCCCTTCATTATTAGTCTTTCTAAACAGTTGTGTCTCTTTATATTACCAAACAGGTGTAATTTTCTTTTGACTATTGTGTTTAGTAACCAACACTCTGGAATCTTCAATGTTTTTATAATATCTGAGTTTGTCGTTTTTTTTCACTTTCATAATATTCTACGTATCTTTCTGTAGTATTTTATCTCAAAGGAGTTGATCTTCCTTGCTGCTGTTTATATTCAATGTTTCACAGCCGTATGTTGCAACCGGAAAAATAAAAGTTCGTAGTATTAGCAGTTTCCTTTCTATATTGATTGTTGTTTTTCCATATGTTTTTCAATCGTGTTATTTTACAATATGTCATACGGTGTTCGATTAGCAGTTGTGACTTCCCAAAAGTATTGGACACCTACGGGAATCTTGTGCCTAGAAATTTCCAATGGATTACTCTGTCAAACAGAATCGCATTTCCCAAGAAAACTTTATCAACAGCTAATATCACATATCACTCAGCAACCAACAAATAAACTAATATCACTCTACCCTACATTATGCAATAACCCAATCAACAATATAGTATCACTCAATAATTTAAAATCAACCAATCAACAATCTAATATATCCCTACATTCTGTAAATAACCAATCAACAATCTAGTACTAAACTACATTCTAAAATGAACCAATCAACGACCTAGCCCTGCTGCTATACCGTCATGCAACACGAGGTTGTCTCATCAGTAAGTTCCGGTTCTGTTTATTTTAAATTAGAGCCTCGTATTTTTAACGGAGTCGATGTTAGCAGCAACGGGGGCTTCAGGGGACTAACAGGTCGATTCGAAGATTTAATGAAAACAATGCCCCATACTTCTTGTTCTTTTGTAAGTTTTTCTTTTGTCTTTCCGCACAGTAGCGCAGGAAATTAGAAATCTGATTCTCTGATAACAGAGGAGAATTCAAAATGAGAAAAAGGATGCCAGTGAGAATAGTCTTTTGTATGTGTGAATATGTGTTACATATGTGTGCGTGTGCGTGTAAGTTCGTGTGTGTACGTGCGTGTGTGTACGTCCGTGTGTGTGCGTGTGTCTGAATGTTACATGTATGTGGGAATATGTTACATGTATGTGCGAATATGTTACATGTATGTGGGAATATGTTACATGCATGTGGGAATATGCTACATGTATGTGCGAATATGTTACATGCGTGTGGGAATATGTGTTGCTGGTGTGTGTATGGATATGCGTTACATATAAATGAATGTGTGCTATATGTGTGTGTTTGTGTGTATGTTACATGTTTGTGTAAATGTGTGTTACATGTTTGTGTAAATGTGTGTTACATGTTTGTGTAAATGTATGTTACATGTTTGTGTAAATGTGTGCTACATGTTTGTGTACATGTGTGTTATACGTGTACATGTTCATGCATACACAATTCGAATAATTGTCTTTCCTCAAATAACGATTATCTCTTATAGTGAGTCACGCTCATTTTAACCGCGAACGTACGTTCAATATAGTTATATTACAACTGTTAATCATCAAAGATAGTGAAGGTTGTGATCCTGGTTACCACGACCGATGCTGGTTACCACGATCTACAAATCAATAATGGGATTCTACACGGCTTTTCTTAGAAAAGTGGAGAGCGTCTCAGAAAGTCTTTGACCCTCAAAAGATCTTTTGTCAGTCACAGGCTAGCCCTAGTTACTTTAACCTATCATCAGATCTTGTTTCGGTCATGTGTGAACCCTAGTTACTTTACCCTATCATCAGATCTTGGTTCAGTCATTGATGAACCCTAGTTACTTTACTCTATCATCAGATCTTGGTTCAGTCATTGATGAACCCTAGTGACTTTACCCTATCATCAAATCTTGGTTCAGACATTGGTGAACCCTAGTTACTTTAACCTATCATCAGATTATGATTCAGTCATATGTGAACCCTAATTACTTTACCCTATCATCAGATTATGGTTCAGTCATTGATGAACCCTAATTACTTTACCCTATCATCAAATCTTGGTTCAGTCATTGATGAACCCTAGTTACTTTAACCTATCATCAGATCTTGGTTCAGTCATGTGTGAACCCTAATTACATTACCCTATCATCAGATCTTGGTTCAGACATTGATGAACCCTAGTTACTTTACCCTATCATCAGATCTTGGTTCAGTCATTGATGAACCCTAGTGACTTTACCCTATCATCAAATCTTGGTTCAGACATTGGTGAACCCTAGTTACTTTAACCTATCATCAGATTATGATTCAGTCATATGTGAACCCTAATTACTTTACCCTATCATCAGATTATGGTTCAGTCATTGATGAACCCTAATTACTTTACCCTATCATCAAATTTTGGTTCAGACATTGGTGAACCCTAGTTACTTTAACCTATCATCAGATTTTGGTTCGTTCATTGGTGAACCCTACTTAATTTAACCAATCATCCGATCTTGGTTCAGTCATGTGTGAACCCTAGTTACTTTAACCTATCATTAGATCTTGGTTCAGTCATGTGTGAACCCTAGTTGCTTGAACACTCTCCACTTTATCATATCTTCAGATTGTCACCCTTAGATGTTCCATGTGCTGCCAATGTCACTGAAAACCTTGATTATCTTTCCATAAAAAAAGATTACTTTGGTATACTCTGTCTTCCGTATGCTTGCGGGCTCCATGTCAATGCCTGTATGGCTTTTACACATACAGAATATGATTTAACTTTACTCAGGTTTCAAATGCATGGCTCTCTAAAAGGATCAACTGAATAACACAACTGAAAGTATCGATGGGAACACGTAACTCATTAGCTCCAGCGTTAACCACATAACAACATTTCAAGAAAATAGATTTGTGAACACGATGCCTTACAGATTCGAAAACTAACATTCTTTGAAGGAAATTCTAGATCTCTACCAGTAGAAACGTCCCAGTAGACAGACAGTAATAGACTATATTCAGCCGAAATCTGAAGTATCCTGGTATACAACACATCTCTAAGAAAATACAAGGAACTGTCCAGTAGTATCGTCACATTCTTAAACCACCCAATCAACCACATAATAGCTGTCCACATTCTTAAATCAACCAATCAACGACATAATGGCTGTCCACATTCTTAAATCAACCAATCAACGACATAATAGCTGTCCACATTCTTAAATCAACCAATCAACGACATAATGGCTGTACACATTCTTAAATCAACCAATCAACGACATAATGGCTGTACACATTCTTAAATCAACCAATCAACCACATAATAGCTGTCCACATTCTTAAATCAACCAATCAACGACATAATGGCTGTACACATTCTTAAACCACCCAATCAACCACATAATAGCTCTCCACATTCTTAAACCACCCAATCAACCACATAATAGCTCTCCACATTCTTAAACCACCCAATCAACCACATAATAGCTCTCCACATTCTTAAATCAACCAATCAACGACATAATAACTCACATTCTAAACTCAACCAACTAATCAACGATATCATATCTCCCAACATTCTTAAATCAACCAATCAACAACATAAAAGCTATATATATTCTAAACCCAAACCAATCAATCGTTTAATACAAGCCATACACTTCTGTACATTGGAAGTAAGAGGAAATCGTTTGTTATTTCTGGCGATCTAAAAATACAAACCAAACAAATAGGAAACTTTCGACAGTAGAATTGGACTTGTATTTTACAGCTATAAATACGTTTTAGCGTAATACTCTCGCACTTCTACTTTATCTAAGTCTTTTTTTTTAAATCGATAATTGAGATGTGTATTAAAGTAACAAATATGGCCATTATCCCTTCTTCTTCTTCTTTCTGTCCTCGTGTACCTTTCGGTGTTGAGGGGAGAGTGAGTGTACGGTCTTTTGCCCTTCTATTTGCCTCTTCCGCAGTTATATTTCCGAGTGTCTCTAATACACTATCTATCCACCTTTTACGAGGGCGTCCAATAGGTCGAATGTTTTCGTATCGTTTGTTAAGTGTTTTTTTTTGGGGATAATACTTTGCTCTTTCTGTCTGGTTATGTGAACGTACCATTTAACTTGTTGTTTCTGGATTCTGGCAATTACACCGACTTGTTAAAATGATGCATTTAGAACTACAGAACTTATACGTCAGAAACTTTGACTATCTCGGGTCAAGCATCAACAAAACAGGAGATTTCTCTGCAGAGAAAATAAAGAGAATAGTAATGGCATTACAAAAAAAACATCGCAGTTGAAAAAATCTATGGCAAGGGACAAGAATAAAAACAAAGTTACAACTGTTCATAAACTATATATTTCCAGTGGCAACATATGGTTGTAAGACGTGGACAATGATATATGCAAAGGAAAGGAATATATCGGCAGCTGAAATGCAATGTTATAGAAAAGTCTTATAAATATCATGGACAGAAAGATGAACGCACGCAGACGTCCGCATATACCTGAACACAGAAGAATACTGGCTACTCAAAAACTATTAAAAATACAAGCTAACATATTTCGAATATATAAAGAATAAAATGGTTTAGAAGGGAGTAATCATGGAGGGAAAAGTTCCAGGTAGAGAACAAGAGGCAGACCAAGAATATGATCTATCTATCTATCTATCCATCTATCCATCCATCCATCCATCCATCCATCCATCCATCCATCGATCCATCCATCTATCCATCCATCCATCGATCCATCCATCGATCCATCCATCGATCCATCCATCGATCCATCTATCTGTCTATCTGTCTATCTGTCTATCTGTCTATCTTATCTATCTTATCTATCTTATCTATCTTATCTATCTTATCTATCTTATCTATCTTATCTATCTTATCTATCTTATCTATCTTATCTATCTTATCTATCTATCTATCTATCTATCTATCTATCTATCTATCTATCTATCTATCTATCTATCTATCTATCTATCTATCTATCTATCTATCTATCTATCTATCTGTCTGTCTATACTCTGTGGCCCTTTTTGCTTTGCGTCGTCAGGGGTGGAAGAATTCTCTGATGACCTTCTTGTGCGCTGTTTGTATCATTGTATTTGTCACGGTCATTTGTGGCATGCTATCTGTTGGTAGTCTGGGAGCGTGTAAAAACCACTTGATCTGTTGTCTTTAGATGTGCTTCAAAGATACACATGTGATATCGAAGTCCTTCAGAACTTGACATTAGAATAAACTTGACAGATTGCACAGAATCGAGAGGCTTACAGAGCGAAAGTCAGGAGAACGTTCTGCAAAGGACACGCACTCAGATAGACAGACAGAACTAATTCTAATCTACCGTGGACAAATCAATTTTTCCACCGATTTCCTCACAAAATTACTCTAAGAAATACACACGAAAATCGAATTTAGTTCCGTTTAGACTAGACGCAATCAGTTTTTTTAAAAAATAATAGCATCAACAAATTTATCAAGTATAAATATCTAGTTTCAGAAGAAGAAAAATGTACACCTTCCCAACAAACATTAAACGGGAAAACCCCCCAATTTTTACTACAGCACTAACAATTCAAAAACCATTTTCCACAATATAGAATTTCTGAGAGCTACGTCTAAGACACAACAAAGATTTAAAACTCATTTCCTGGCAATACCTCTATTGCTTTGGTCGTTCCTCTATTGCCAGATTTCCTAAATTCTCCCGACCAAATTGAATAAAAATGCAGCCATCGATGAGGTTGAATTTTATACTAAATATTTTTAAGCATCGCTTCATAATATAAGTAGATTGCGTACCACAATATTATTTATGACGCTATAAATATTGTTTATAGCTTCGCGTGTGGGTAAATTATAAATACAATTCAGTTTTGATAAATTTATAAGGGACCGGGAAAATTGATATGAAAGTGATTTAAAATTGGTTAGGTACACGTGCCATCGCTTGAGTATTGTTTCGTTTAGAAGTGGAAGCGATGAATGGACACGGTAAAAAACTAGGTAATGAATGTCCTAAGATGAGGTTAAGGATAGTTGTCGAACGATTAGAGGATAGGGAGGTTGTATTTCAGGCAATCTGTAAACTACTACACAATGCATTCCATTGTATGAACGGCATTCTGTTAAATGGTAGGAATATACATCATCATCATCAGGTGCCATGCCGGGTGGCGTAGGCGGTCATGGCTCTCCACAGCTCTCTGTCCACAGTATTATGTATCAAGCTCGTTGTTGTTTCCTTGCCGTGCCAAGTTGCCAAACTGTCTAATATTTTCTCACATTGTTGCCTTCTGTCTCTGTTGCCTTCAACTTTTCCTGTTGTGATTATGTTCTGTAAACCTGCCTGCCTCATAAAGTGGCCAAAAAAAGAAGATTGCCTTTTTCTTATATTTTTTATTAAGGTCCTTTTCGCATTTGACTCTTTCAACACCTCTACATTAGCTTTTCTGGCAGTTCATGGTAGAAATATACATATATATAGGAAGAGAGAGACAGGAATGGAGAGATATACAAAAGGAAAAGAGGAATAAAGAAGTGGATACATGAAGTGTTAGAGGAAGAGAAATTTAGTAATGAAAAATTAGAGGAAGGGAGAGATAAATAGAGAGAGAGAGAAAGGCAGAGAGAGAAATAGAAAAATGGAGGAAAGGGAAAGTAACGAACGCTTATGAGATAAATGAAGAGAAAGCATAAAAGACTAAATAAAAAGAGAGATGGAGATAAAAAATGAAGAAAGAGAAAAAAAGAGAGAAAGAAGAAGAAGAGAAGAGAAAGGGGAAAGAGAAACATAAGAGACAGAGAAAGGAAGAGAGAGATAGCGAAGGATAGAAATAGAGACATGCAGACAGAAATAATGACATACAATCAGACAGACTGACATATGAACAGTTATCCTGGAAAACATACTCACAGAAAGACAGACTGAAATACAGACAGACTGACATACTGACAGAGAGGCATAATCACAGACAAACAGACGTGCATGCTAACAGACAGACTAACATGTGTGTGCGTTCGTCCATCACAAATGATGATGACCATTTTTTTACATTCACTTTGGAAAATTCAGTTAGAATTATGACCATGCATAATAGTTCGTTGGTCCTACATCGGGCATGTCATACGCGCAGACACGAACAGAAGACACCACCAATCTCTTGAATGCATACCTAAAGGCAAAAGAACAAGGGGAAGACCAAAAGAAACACTCAGAAGAACAATACTTAGAGAAAGTAAAACAACCAATATTCATACTATTCAAGAACTGCACAGATATAATTGGAGAGATCTGACCTCTGCCCTATGCGCTAACTTCAGCGCAAAAGCAAAATAAATGAATGAATGAATAATAGTTCGTAGATGACTAATGAGCCCTATTCGAGCTATAAATGTTTTTGGACAGTTCGGACATGGAATGACCAATGTAGGCGGATTTTGATATATCTGTGACTTTCTAGCTACTCTCCGTTGTTGGGATGCAGGATTTCTCCTCTTTTCACAAGATGATGCGCTCTTTTTGTCTGTATAACTACATGTTGATCTATTTTGTACATGTTCTTCCCATGTATCTGGGTCTATTTCAAAGGCTTTCAGTGAGTTCTTTAACGAGTCCTTGTAGCGCTTCTTTTGACCACCTTGAGATCGTGTACCCTTCTCCAGCTCACCATAGAGAAGTATCTTTGGCAGACTATAGTCTATCATACGTACCAAATGACCTGCCCAAATCTGTGTCTGCATCAGGATAGTGTCAATGCTGGGGATATCAGTTCTGTCAAGGACAGTGGTATCTGGAATCTTCTTTTGCCATCTGATGTTCATGACTTTTCTGAGACAAGTGGTGTGATAGTGATTGAGTTTCCTCACCTGACGTTTATACGTAGTCCATGTTTCGCAAGCGTATAACAGAGCTGGAAGTACCACTGCTCTGTAGATTTTCATCTTAGTCTGTAGGTTAATGCCATTTCTACGCCACACATTGGCGTACAGCAGACATATAAACATACTGACAGACCGGCACACTTACAGACATATATGCACACTTACAGTCAGACATGAGATAAACACACAGACAGGGACATATAGGGACATATAGGGACATATAGGGACATATAGGGACATATAGGACATATAGGGACATATAGGGACATATAGGGACATATAGGGACATATAGGGACATATAGGGACATATAGGGACATATAGGGACATATAGGGACATATAGGGACATATAGGGACATATAGGGACATATAGGGACATATAGGGACATATAGGGACATATAGGGACATATAGGGACATATAGGGACATATAGGGACATATAAACACACAGACATGGACATATATATTGACTACAACCATATATACAGACAGATACATACAAGCAAATATTCAAACAGGGAAACAGAGGCAGACAAATATGTATACACAAGCAGACATACAGACAGACAGGCACAACACAAAAATATAATTAATTTAATTATAAATAGATTTACATTCCTTCGTCGTGGAAGTGAAGCATGGACAGTAAACAAAATTGTCCAAAATAAGACGGAATCAACTGAAATGTAGATTTTCAAAAGACTGTAGACTGAAATGTAGATTTTCAGAAGACTAGATTTTCAGAAGACTGTAGACTGAAATGTAGATTTTCAGAATAATTATGAAATATTCCTGCTCAGTCAAGAAAACTAATGTAGAAGTTCTGAGAGATGCTAAGTAAAACGTAAAATTATAGCAAATTAGTAAAAAACAAACAAGATTCTTAGGGCATGTGATGAGAAAAGTCAAACGTCAACATTTAGTAACAACCGGAAAGATCAAGGACAGAAGAGACAGAGGAAGACAAAGAAAGAAATTTCTAGATGGGTTGTCACTGTGGCACAAAACGATGGTATCAACTGAACTATTTAACACAAGAGACAGAGAGTTGTGGAGAAGCATGATCGCCTACTTCACTATGCAGGGCGTTTGATTGATTGAAAGTAAGGTCCCATTGCAGCAACATGTCATCGGGAATAAAGATGTCTCTTCGCATACTACGCCGCAGCGACTGTTAGTTTGGATGGTCAGATCCCTTCCTTGCCATATTTACCTTCCCTGACCCATATATCTGGTACACATTTAGCTGGGTCGACTTGAGAAGCGATCGTGTCAGGCACGAAATCACGTCCCGGATTTTTATGTCGGGATCTGGGTTTGAACACGCCACGCTTTAACCCGGTTATTCTTCTTCTTCTGCGTTCGTTCTCAAACTCCTGCAGATTAGCAGGATGTAGTCCGGAGAACGAAATGTGTTGTATCATGTTTTACATCATTGCTGCGATATATGCGCCTTTCGGCCGGACACGTCCGACTTCAGCATGGCTTTGGGTCACTGGCCCATATGGGATGGGACAGCCATCTCCATCCCATAACCTCCTTAGTCACCTTTTACGACATGCGTGGAAGGTAAACAGTGTAGCTATTCTTTGCTCCTCTTTCGGGCCCCAGCAACACACGGGCCAACCCGGTTATACGAGCTCGTAATAAGCAAGCTCACTATAAGCTATGTTACAGTCGAGACCACTCGCAGTAAATACCTCTCTACAGAACGTAAACACGACTTAATTCGTTACTTTTTAAATTATATTCGTGATTGTCGTTGGTCACTATTTATATACGTGGGGTCGCATGTCAATAAAAAGCCGTCGGATCAACGAAATTCACGGAAATAATAAAACAATTCAGCCTTTCAAGTTATGATTACTTTTTGTAGATAGGTCCTTAATGGATTTCTGTCATGTTACAGCGCTTCTATATTGACAATCTTCTTCTTGAGCGTTCATTCTCAAACTCCCACTGGATCTCTCTTGAAGCAGGACCGTGGTCAAACTCCCACGGATCTCTCTTGTAGCAGGACCGTGATCCTACTATATTTCCAACACGATGTAGTCCAGAGAATGGAAATACATTATGTCGCAGTTTTAATAGCTCTAATAGACTGACACATCCGTCTTCGGCGGTATATTAACATGATTTCTGAGATTTAGAAAATGACATAAACGCAGAGGAATTGTACAACTTACGAGAGTTCAAGCTTTATATGAAATATTCAAGGCGCACGGGAGATGGCAAGACATATTTTTTAAGGACAGCACACATTAGGAGTCATGCAGAAAGAGATAGACGGAATGTAAGAGAGAATATGCGACAAGGATGAGACAATAATACGGAGAGAAATCGAGAAAATGCTGAGCTAGATAGAGCAGATTGGGATTTCGGATTCACTCACTCACAGATTATTATCAAAATGAAATATGGAGAATAGCGTGAGGTGTAGATGACAGGGGAATTGTTAGACGTGAGATTGAGATGACAATGTGGGCGATGTTATGGTAAATGGAATAATGAGGTGGAATATCGATGATGGATAAAAATCAAAGAGGAGGCTGAGTTAAATATACTCTTTAGGGTACTCTGTTTTTGTCGTCTGTGTACAAGGTTATCAGCTTGAAACCAGGTCTGTAAGTTCCATATACGGGGTACCACAATAACTATAACAACTTGCCCGTGTGTTGCCGGGGTCCGAGAGGGAAGCAAAGAATAGCAACACTATTTACCTTCCAAGCATGTCGTAATAGGCGACTAAGGAGGTTATGGGATGGAATTGGCTGTCCCATCCAGTATAGGTCAGTGACACAAAGCCATGCTAAGTCGGATGTGTCAGGCCGAAAGGCGCAGATATCGCAGCAATGATGTAAACCATGACACGACGCATTCGATTCTCCGGACTACATCCTGCTAATCTGCAGGAGTTTGAGAACGAACGCCGAAGAAGAAGAAGAATCTAACAACTAGTAGAAGTTATAACGTACTATTTTCACCACTTTTACTTTGAAAGAGAAACGGGATTACACTGGGACCGAAAAATTGTACTTGCTGCGCAAAACTGATATCCAACAGGTAGATCCAGGAAAAGGGTAATAAAGTTTTGCTAATACTTTATAACACAAAAAATGACACTCACACAAATCGAAGTTTCTACCAAAAGGCCTTTATCGAGACAGACAGTTGAAACAAAATTAAAACATATACCAGAAAGCGAACAGTAATAACATGGACGGTCACATTGATATGAGTAGTATGGATTGACCAGAAGAGGCGAAATGACACCGGACAAGGAAAATACAAAAACACAACAAAGATGCGACACGAAACAAACAGAAACTATGGATCGACTAAAGTCATACATGCGACAGGCGCTCATTAATGATTGTGTATGACTCATGTATGACTTTAGTCGATCCATGGTTTCTGTTTGTTTCGTGTCACATGTTTGTTGTGTTTTTGTATTTTCCTTGTCCGGTGTCATTTCGCCTCTTCTGGTCAATCCATACTACTCATATCAATGTGACCGTCGATGTTATTACTGTTCGTTTTCTGTTATATGTTTTAATTTTGTTTCAATTGTCTGTCCCGATAAAGGCCTTTTGGTCGAAACGTCGATGTGTGTGTATCATTATGTGTGTTATCAAGTATTAGCAAAACTGTATTACCCTTTTCCTGGATTTACACTGGGGACACGGTTTTAAACTTGTGGAGATTCCCTGCATAACGAGGGATTTTGTTTTGAGATTATGCTAGTTGTGGTACGTCACGACAAGAAAAGGCATCTATAATTTGTACTGAAAACAAGAGAGACGAAGTGAAATTAAATTTGTGAGGAACATAAGGGCCGCATTCAAGGTACTGTGGCAAAATTACACAACTGCAACCATTATTACAACAACAACAACAACTACTACTACTACTAATAATAATAATAATACTACAAGTACTGCTACACCCACGACTACTACTACAACTATTATTACTACTACTTTTACTACTCATACTATTACTATCACTGCTACTACTACTAATACTACAATTACTGCTACTGTTAAAACCTTTACTACTAACACTACTATTACTACTACTGTTACTACTACTAATAATAATAACTAATACTATTACTACTACTACTACAACAACAACTACTACTACTGCTACTATTACTAATAGTGAATCCACTAATATCATTGTTATAACTAGTACTACAATTACTGCTACTGTTACTTCTACTACTACTACTACTACTACTACTACTACTACTATTGTGTCCGACTCTGTGTCGAAGGGACAGTATCCCAGAATTAACACGTCATACCGGGAACACTGCACAAACGACTTGATAAACTCCGTATTCATTTGTCAGATTTTCTGACCCATTCATATTGGAGGCATGTCTAGTGTTCCCCGTCGCCTGTAAGTCTGCCACAAAAAGACAAATATACAATCTTCGTTTTCTTTAATCACGTTTTCGTCCATCGGTATTATTTTAAAAAGAAATAAGTGAGAAATTGAAACAAAATGTGACAATGATGATTTTTTTCGCAAGTGACAGGTTGTCAGGCTATCCCCAACTTTATTCGCCTAATACGACATGCCTGGAAATGGAACAGTAAATTTATTCTGTGGGCCCGCACTGAAAAAGAATTCCAGCCGCCGGTTGCCACACAGGTGTTTTCCGGTGCAATCTGGATTTATCTCTAAAATGTCAATGGTAACACTAGAGTTTTTTATGACACATCACTGGTAACACTAGAGTTTTTTATGACACGTCACTGGTAACACTAGAGTTTTTTATGACACGTCACTGGGAACACTGTTCATAGTAACTAAAATGTGACAATAAACACAGGAAGTCCTTTTTAATTAATTTAAGAAAAGTCAAGACATAAGTAAGCAAACTTTCTATATAAATGCCTTTATCCAGCAAATGTGGTAATCAATCAATCAGTCAAGTACCACGATGAATGGCATAGGCGATCATGTTTCTTCACGACTCTCTATCTCTTGTGTTGTCAATAAGCTCGGCCTGGTGAACCTCTCCGGTGCCACAACACCAGCCTATCTAGCACCTTCTACCCCCGTCGTCCACTGTCTCCTCTCCCTTGATTCACACAGTGCTTACCAAGTTCCCAAGATGTATTCAGCACACACCCCAGAAATATTGACTGTCTGCCCCTAATGTTTGATATGATTGATCTTTCCACGCCACCATCAACGAAAACATCTACACTAACCCTCATATCCCTACATGGTATATTCACAAATCTTCTCAGAAACCACATCTCCGCAGCACCCAACTCGCTTTGAACCCTTTTGTTTTCAGTCCTTGCCCCACTTTCACAAAAACAAAAAACAAAAAGAACTGGCTCGATCTCAGCACTCGAACCTCTACCCTCACCGACAACGCTCCATTGCACAAAACGGTTCCCATTTATTTTAAAATGCCGATTTGGTCTATACTGATTGGCTTTCTATCCCACCTTAGCATTTCCAGCCTCCGATGCCAACAGGGAGCGAAGTCATTTCACCCTTTCAGCTATTGTCAATTTTGTGTCATTAATCAGTAAGTTGCATCTTGGTGGTGTATGTCTCTTCGAGGCAACCATTATTTCCACTGTGGTAATACACATGTAAAGTACCATACAATCTGCAAAAGGACAAGATGGTCGATTGTATTAAATTTTATAATCTATAACTGGACATGACAAGCAACAGTACCACAAGTTGTAATCACCAACAGAACAAGACAGTGCCACCTTTTTTAACCTTCAACTGAACAACAGAATACCACATTTTATAATCTACAACAAAACAAGACAGTAATAAATTTGATAATCTACTACAGAACAGGACAGTACTACAGGTGATAATCTACAATAACCTTCAAGAGTACAAGATAGTAACACATGTGACAATCTATAACAGAACAAGAGTATCACATGTGACAATCTACAACAGAACAAGAGTACCACATGTGACAATCTACAACAGAACAAGAGTACCACATGTGACAATCTACGAGAGATCAGGACAGTAATAAATTTGGTAATATCCAACTGTACAAGATAGTACCACATGTGACAATCTACAACAGAACAAGAGTACCACATGTGACAATCTACAACAGAACAAAAGTACCACATGTGACAATCTACAACAGAACAAGAGTACCACATGTGACAATCTACAACAGAACAAGAGTATCACGTGACAATCTACAACAGAACAAGAGTATCACGTGACAATCTACAACAGAACAAGAGTACCACATGTGACAATCTACAACAGAACAAGAGTATCACGTGACAATCTACAACAGAACAAGAGTACCACATGTGACAATCTACAACAGAACAAGAGTATCACGTGACAATCTACAACAGAACAAGAGTACCACATGTGACAATCTACAACAGAACAAGAGTACCACATGTGACAATCTACAACAGAAGAAGAGTATCACATCTGAAAATCTACGAGAGATCAGGACAGTAATAAATTTGGTGATAACCAACAGTACAAGATAGTATCACATGTGACAATCTACAACAGAACAAGACAGTAATAAATGTGAAAACCTACAACAGTACAAGACAGTAATAAATGGGACAATCTACAACAGTACAAGACAGTTAACAGTACTGATGACATATCACAGAGTACTAATTAATGAAGAATGGGGGAAGCTTCAAAGTAAATACCTACTTGTCCCAGACTTTCTCGCTGACAGTGAACAATTCGTGAACAGCACAAAACGACAGGTTCAGCAAATATGTGGTTGTCCCAGACCAAGTTATTCTCCAGATAATGTATGTGGGATGATCCCCCAAAGAACGTCACTTATTTTGGCTTATCCAACATTTACATTCATTTTAATTGGCTGGAAATATAAAGTACTCGCAAATTTACGAAAGTTCAGTCGTATCAGCCAAGATAAATTACACTGTTTAGGATCTGCGCTTTGGACATATTCCGGAGATGGCGAACCCAGATTCACAACTAGACAGTGATCAATTCAAGAACGGCACTAAAAGACTGGTTTAGAGAGTAGTTTCCTGAGATCGATACAAATTTCAAGCAGAGTTTGTCGATGGTCTAGTGATCACATTCGAAACGTGTGAATTGTCTTGTCGATAATAGCTTCCGGTTAGATGTTGTATTGTTGTCTCTGCTAGACTTCACTTTGGCGCAGTCGAACAATTTGTCTATTTTAATGGTCCCTTACAAGCTACCACGGCTGTTGTATTGTGCTTCTAGTAAATTCGGATTAACCAGACGTGTCAGTGAGATATGGATAAGTTAGCTAAAGAGGACATAATTTGCACATGGTTAAGACTAACCACCTGTTTGAGCTGCCAAGGAGTAGGTGAGACACTCAGTCATCACTAGCACGAAATTGTGTGGGTTTCGAAGCTCTTGGTTGGTAGGTTGCTGATCCAGCGGTCCATGAGCTCATGCCCTTTGACCTAATGCCATTAAATGGCGTTATATCTCGAAGTAGGTCGAACGATTTTAATTCACTTAGTTGAACAGAAAAACACTGCCTTTATATGTTCCAATACACACCTGCATATCATGGACCTCCACTATTTGTATGATTAAAATCGCAGATATAACCAAATTGGCCTAGATTCGCGGTTGAAAGTGGCATGCCCCCCGCTTCCTAGATATACATACATCTTACTTAACCAAGTCAATATCAACCGTGTAAACATGACATCCAATGAAATTGTCTGAATTGTTTCGATACTCAGAAATTACATACTATCTAGCTCTTATTTCCCTGATGTGGGATGTGGGGGTAATTCTGAGCTTTCTTTCATGTCCAGAAGATTCAGAAAATATAATTTTTACAAACTACATTTTATAAATAAATATATATTCTTCAGAAAATCTAATTTCTACATATATCTACTTTCGGATAATATAAATTATTTTCATTAAGTATATAAATAATTTATACATATTTCAGTCATTAAAAATCAGAGATTTAAAAAAATCTCATTGTTCTAAGAATGAACTTTTTTCACTAAGAATCTACTTTTTTCACTAAGAATCTACTTTTTAACTAAGAGTCTACTTTTTTAACTAAGAGTCTACTTTTTTCACTAAGAATCTACTTTTTTCACTAAGAATCTACTTTTTTCACTAAGAATCTACTTTTTTAACTAAGAATCTACTTTTTTAACTAAGAGTCTACTTGTTTCACTAAGAATCTACTTTTTTCACTAAGAATCTACTTTTTTCACTAAGAATCTACTTTTTTCACTAGGAATCTACTTTTTTTCTCAAAGAATCTACTTTTTTCACTAAGAATCTACTTTTTTCACTAAGAATCTACTTTTTCACTAAGAATATACTTTTATCACTAAGAATCTACTTTTTCACTAAGAATATACTTTTATCACTAAGAATCTACTTGTTTCACTAAGAATCTACTTTTTTCACTAAGAATCTACTTTTTTCCACTAAGAATCTACTTTTTTTCCAGTAAATTTCTTTTTTTAAATACCTCTATCAACATACATATGTAGTCTATGTAGGTCGACCTGACACAATTACCTGAACAACGGCCTCTCTTTTTTTTATAAATTCAGAATACAGTAGATGGTATTTCTGAACTAGGTCTATTCAGCCGGTTCCTCAATTCAATTTGCAACTTTTCTCAATCTACTATAAATATTGCGAGTAAGAATGTGTGGATACATTGGAATACTTAGGAGCAAACATCAACGCTGCAGGAGACTGCATGGCAGAAATAAGGAAGAGATTGGCAATGGCATATTGTAAAATAACACGGTTGAAAAACATATGGAAAAACAACGAAATGTAAACGAAATTGCTAATGTTACGAACTTTTATTTATCCGGTTGCAACATATGGCTGTGAAACATGGACATTAAGAAAAACAGCGGCAAAGAAGATCAACGCCTTCAAGCTGAAATGCTACAGAAGGATACTTAGAATATCATGGAAGGATAAAATCAGAAACTCAGATATTGTAAACACATTGAAGATTCCAGAGTGTTGGTTACTAAACAAAATAACAAAAAGAAAACTACGCCTGTTTGGTCATATAAAGAGACACAACTGTTTAGAAAGACAAATAATGGAGGGAAGAGTACCTGGAAAGAGGAGAAAGGGCAGACCAAGAATACGATGGACTGAGGACATTAAAGATTACATGAATACATCGCTAGATTATGCAAGCCGCATCGCCCACGACAGAGAGTTCATTGGGATGACATCGTTCTGGAATGAATACGCCACATGACTATAAATAGTGGCCGGTCGATCGACACACAGACAATAGCACACACACACTGCGTAGGTATGTAAAGTCTGAAACCACAAACATTTATTAGTTGTATATACCAGCATACACATGAGAGAGGGGAGAATAAGAAAGACCAAAAATTACCCTTAAAATCTCAAAAATTAAAGAAGGAGAAATAATATGTTGCAAATCCATGTTGCAAATCCATGTTGCAAATCCATGTTGCAAATCCATGTTGCAAATCCATGTTGCAAATCCATGTTGCAAATCCATGTTGCAAATCCATGTTGCAAATCCATGTTGCAAATCCATGTTGAAAATCCATGTTGCAAATCCATGTTGCAAATCCATGTTGCAAATCCATGTTGCAAATCCATGTTGCAAATCCATGTTGAAGATCCGTATTGCAAATCTATGTTGCAAATCCATGTTGCAAATCCATGTTGCAAATCCATGTTGCAAATCCATGTTGCAAATCCATGCAAAAACTAAAAGTACATGCAGATGACCGCAACGCACAAAGAATCAAAAACTTTGCTCTATGTTCCCCCTGTCGCACGAAAGGAACAAACTAACTTACTAGTGTATCAGGACAAACTAACGACCCTCACCTGTCATGCTTCCACATCTTTGCTTCCTCCATTACATATCTGCTATTGTCCTCCTCTCCTCCTTATTATAACCCTATTTGTCTCCATGTAAGATTTGTTTTATTGTGGTCGTTTGTTTGTCCTGATGAAGGCTTTATAGTCGAAACGTCGTCTGTCCCTGTATCTCGTTATTAAGTTGTTTTATTTTGGTAACACACCTACCTATTTTTTTATATATTGACATTTGCCCAGTGTTACCCCATCCACCTACTTCCTGGTTAGGGTTGTTACCATACACTGGAAGATTTATCTCTTACTAGTTTATCAGCCGGCACTACAAGGACAATTTAGGCCAACTTGTACATATAAATAACACCGAAACAAAACAAAAAACAAAAACAAAAAAATAGGCTGCTTGCGATGTACCACAGATAAATGAATAATGTAGATAGAATAGTTGTTTTTTAAATAAAAATATTGGGTGAAAAAGTAAAATAGGACATAGCATGACCATCTCCGATAAAGACCATTTAACATAATAAATTAAAACCCAATTCGTTACATTTTTAATTATTGTTGGGTGATCGGTTGGTCACTATTTACAGACTTGGAATTGCATGTCAAAAATACCCAAAGCGATTCCAAGTATATAAATAGTATTCAACCGAAATAAACATAATAATCAAATACGTAACGAATGGGGTGCTAATAAATTTTGTTGGAAGGTCTTCTACATTACACGGCTCTGACATAGCCTCGGTCCAATAATAAAAAAACGTCGCCCGTGTGTTGCCGCGGCCTGAAAGGGGAATAAATAATAGCAACACTGCGCCCGTGTGTCGCAGAGGCCCGAAAGGGGAGCAAATAATAGCAACACTGTTTACCTTCAATGCATGACGTAAAAGGCGACTAAGGAGGTTATGGGATGGAGTTGGCTGTCCCATACCAAATTGGGTCAGTGACCCAAAGCCATGCTGAAGTCGGATGTGTTAGGCGAAAAGGCGCAGATATCGCAGCAGTGCTGCAAACCATGACGCAACGCATTCCATTTTCCGGACTTCACCCTGCTAATCTGCAGGAGTTTGAGAACAAACGCAGAAGAAGATAAACAACTTAACGAATGCATTCCTAATTGCCAGTGCAAATTCAACCACAGCCACCACCAAACCATAGTACACAAGAAATGACAACCTCTGCTCACACTGCGCAGCAGTCATAACCTTCATTGCTATTAAGCATAATTCTGTACAGAGGTCTTATAGCACATAGGGGGTCACGATAAGAGGGAGGTTGTTTGTTTTGTTTTTTTAAATAAGCTTCCTGTTTAAAATTTCCCACAAGACCTAATTAGGATGAACCCAGTGCCATGTTTGTCACACTAGTGTCTGCGTCCTGTGACACACGACTTGCTAAAAACAGACATACGCCCTTATCTATAAAAAAATCAGACTTTCAGACAAACACTCTAGACAGATTGAAATGGATTTTAAATGTAGTCGAGGAATCTCAAACAACAGCGAGTCGAGGACTCACAAACTACAACAAGTCGAGGAATCTCAAACTACATCGCGTCGAGGAATCTCAAGCTACAAGAGTCGAGGAATCTCAAACTACAACAAGTCGAGGAATCTCAAACTACAACAAGTCGAGGAATCTCAAACTACAACAAGTCGAGGAATCTCAAACTACAACAAGTCGAGGAATCTCAAACTACAACAAGTCGAGGAATTTCAAACTACAACAAGTCGAGAAATCTCAAACTACATCGATTGAAAGTTTGAAAAGCTTTAGGGGACTAACATCATATTACACGTGTTACTCCATGTGTTACTCCATGTGTTACTCCATGTGTTACTCCATGTGTTACTCCATGTGTTACTCCATGTGTTACTCCATGTCTTACTCCATGTGTTACTCCATGTGTACTCCGTCCTTTTCAACGAACACGCAAAGCTTGGAACAGAGAAATAAAGTTTTGCAAATAACTGGAAACACATATAATATCACACATACATCGACGCTTCGACCAAAAGGCCGATCATCAAGTCTATGCCTATATATATATATATATATTCGTCAATCACAAGTGATGCTCACCATTTGTCACATCCACTTTTGAAAATTCAATTAGAATTATGACCATTCCTAATAGTTCGTAGATGGCTAATGAGTCCTATTCGAGCTGTAAATGTTCGGGGACAGTTTGGGCATGGAGTGACCACAGTAGGCGGATTTTGGGCTATCTGTGACTGTCTGACTACTCTTCGCTGTTGAGCTGCTGCATTTCTCCTATTTGCACAAGATGGTACGCTCGTATAAAATCTATATACAAAATGAAAAAAACAACGACCAAGAACTTTTGACGTTCACAGGTAAGAGCTAGATGTAATGTGGAGATATCCCGGAAGGGCTGAAGTGAGCACATAGTATCCCTCTCAGTGAAGCGGCACGACTCCTGCTGAGAGTACCACTCATAGAACGTAACTCCGTAATTTCGATCGATAATCCCCTGGAATCTCAGAAAAGATCCACATGACGGCGCGTGCGGGATATTCAACGATAAACTACAACATTCAGAAAAATTATGGGTACTATTATCACAGTCCACTACCCCCCCCCTCCGTTTTCGTTCTTGCTTCCCATTAGTGCCTACCTACGTATTTTGTGGTTAATTGATCTACATATTATTTCAATAAAAAATCAATGATTAATTGAAATATTAATTTTTTAGTTTTAGGGGTTAGGGTTAGCTAAGTTTTACATTACAATCCTAACCCAATCGCTAAATATAATTATATTTACATTAATAAATTATAAACAAAGGAAAGGGAAGCAATAAAACAGCTAGGTACTAATTGGAGCAGCGGAGGGTTGGACTGCGATCATAGTACCAAATTATGTATAACTGCTTCTCTACCTCTCCTGGGTTCGCTCTCAAACTCCTGCAGGTTATCAGGGTGTAGTCCTGACAACGGTATCTGTTGTGTCACTGTTCACAGATTTGCTACAATATCTACACATTTCGGGAACACACATTAGAATTATACACACACAGTATATATTACACGATAGATACAAAGCCAAAGGAAAACCATGCAAAAGATGGATTACAGAAATAAAAGAGTCAACAAAAACCAACATATATTAAGCACACAATAAGCACACCATTGACGCTGCAAGGTATAAAGGGGTATAAGGCGAAAAGAAAGTCATCTGAATTCAGAATAGCTTCTGTGTTACTTTGAACCTACATAAGATGGGACATCAACTCCACCCCATAACCTCCTTATTCGCCTTTCATGATATTCATGGAAACTAAACATTTTTCTAATTCTTTGCTTACCTTTCGAGTTACAATAACACAAGGGTGATAAACACATGTTTATATAAAGT
>CM067302.1:17970146-18218525 GCA_034231615.1 Meghimatium bilineatum
ACATAGCACACAGAAGTGTAACATAGCACATAGAAGTGTAACATTGCAGACAGAAGTGTTACTTAGAACACAGAAGTGTAACATTGCAGACAGAAGTGTTACTTTGTACACTACATAAAAACAATCCTCGTATCATCACTATGCTACCAATGTCAAACGTGGACAATAACAACAGAATATCACACAAAAAACTGTTTACAACACAAATGCCTTGCCTACTTAGAATCTTCGAAGTAACAATACCAGACACAATCATGAACGTAAACATCAGAAGAACAACAAACACAATGCTAAACCTGGATTACATCAAAAGACAACAGATAACGTGGTTTTCATTTGCTTCCAGACTACCATTTGGCAGTGTCCCTCAAGAAGCTTTTAGTTTGTATTGAGTGTATCGTATGTCAACAAATTTATTGTCTAATGTCTGTATACATTTATATCCGCGAGTGTGTTTTTTGGTGAGTTGTAGATATTTCATATGTACAACACAATAATTGTGGTATGACGAAGATTATTACTGCATCATTTCTGCCACAAATTGTTGTTCTTTCATCGTTCTAATCAATCTTTAATTTCTGTTATTATATTTTCCCATGCTTCTGTGTTTACATTTGTTGATGTGCAGTGATAAAGATTGATGTATATTTTGATCTCATCTACTTTGATCAGTTTATAAGAACAAAATCCATTTTATATCTCCACTTTCCTATAGCCAGTATGTGACTTGTGTACGTTTATCTTAAAAACAATTCTCTATTTCATATGATTCAACATCTTTAAGGATATGTTGTATTCTACTTGTGTACGTTCTTTTCTTTTTGTTTCTACACTTTTTTAGGTAGGTAGTTAGTTACGTAGGTATGTAGGTAGGTAGTTAGTTAGGTAGGCTTGTAGGTAGGTAGTTAGTTACGTAGGTATGTAGGTAGGTAGTTAGTTAGGTAGGTATTTAGGTAGTTAGATAGTTAGGTAGGTATATAAGTAGGCAGTTAGTTAGGTAGGTATGATGGTAGGTATGTAGGTAGGTAGTTAGTTAGGTAGGTATGTAGGTAGGTAGTTAGTTACTTAGGTATGTAGGTAGGTAGGTATGTATGTAGGTAGTTAGTAAGGTAGGTAGGTAGTTATCAATCAATCAATAAACCCATAACCCTTCAGGGTCGTAAGGGTACCACATTGGATGCTTCAGCACACAGAGTCCTCCAGCGAATTCTATCCTCAGCGATGCGGATGAGTGTGGAAATATCTAGCCCTGTCCATTCCTTGATGTTGTCTGTCCATGTCTTTATTTGTCCTCCTCTGCTTCTTCCACCCTCGACAGTTCCCTGCTTTATTGTTTTTGACAAGGAATCGTGCCTGCATACATGTCCGAACCATGCTAGTTTTCGTCGTTTCACTATTGAAATCAATGGCTCCTGGACACCTGCACACATCTCTACTTTATTTCTTACGTACACATTGGTCTTATGTTCCCTATAGGAAATTCGTAGAATTCTTCTGTATCATTTATACTCGAAAGCCTGTAATCTTCTCTCCATGTCCGCAGTGAGTGTCCAACTCTCACAACCATACAACACAACAGAAAGCACCAGCGACCTATACATTTTGATTTTCACTCCAACACTGATGTTGTAGTATTTCAGTGGGCAAAAGGTTTAGCTAGTGGTGCCCATCTCCTCTCCAGCTGTCCTTCTAATGTGGTTATATGGATGTGTTTTCTCTCTCCATCTCCATTGCACTTTTCTGATGTTGACGCTACATCACATTTGAACTTCGCGCTGAGCGCATCGCTACCATTTCACTAGGTCACAACCTTACTTCGTAGGTAGTTATGTAGGTAGGTAGTTAGTTATGTATGTATGTAGGTAGGTACTTAGGTAGGTATGGAGGTAGGTATGGAGGTAGGTAGTTAGTTAAGTAGGTTGGTAGGTAGGTAATTAGGTATGTAGGTAGGTAGGTAGATTTCTGGGTAGTTAGGTAGGTATATATGTAGTTAGTTAGTTAATGAGTTTACTTTTCTTGTGAACAAGCGTACCACTTTCAACCAGCGGATAATAAAGTAAAATTAGTTTATATCAGGACAAACTACCATAAAATATTAGAGGTAACAAAGACCACAATGTTTCTTAATATCAGTTTGTAGGTCGTCCTCTTTTAGAGAGGCGCGTTCCTTTCAACCAGCGGACAAAGTCCAATTAGGTTATATCAGGACGTACTACCATTAAATATTAGATGTAACAAATGCAAATTATTAGATTAAGCAAAATGTATCTCATATGGTGAACAACGATTCGTTCAGCCATAGTGGTTAATCTTATGTGGTTATATTAGAGCTTTACAATCAGTAAAAAAGTAGTAGAGGACACGTTCTTGTAATCCAGTCAGTAAGACATCCTAAATAACCGTTAATAAATTATTCCCTTTTGTTCACACTATAATTCTGTATTTATATATATCAAATAACTTCCCTTAGAACATTTTGTGATTACTCCAAACTGCAATTTTTTGTGATTGCTTCCCTTACATGTCAAGAACTTATCAATCTTTCATTAGATATTTCAGCGTTCAGGATTATGTTGGTCCAACTACATTTTCACGTGAGGCACCATGACGAAGCTCTGAGTCTTCTCTACCTCAGACCGACAGAGTGGAAACAGGATTTTAAAAAATAGTCTTTTTTTTCTCTTCAGTCATGTTGTAGGTCATGTAAAAGAGATTTCAGTATAGGCTGGCAACCTGTTACCTGTTAAAACATCATTGTCCCATCTTGTCTCAATTTGTTACTTTTTTCTTCTATTATATTTTCATCTATCTTCTATCAGTTGGCTATCTATGCTCCCTGCTACCTATGCTACCTGCTACCTATGCTACCTGCTACCTATGCTACCTATAACACCTAGTACTAAATACCTAATATCTAATAATGCGCTATGGAATGCCTCCACTTAGGAGCTAAATATGCATCTATAACCCTTCCTTATTCCAGCATGCTTTTGAGACAAGATTACATGAGTCCAGGTGTCACCTCAGTTAACTACTGAAATTAACCGTCTACTTTTGTATGGATTACTATTAGCTGTAAAGAGCTATCTGATCAGAGCTAAAGGAATCATTCCATCATCGTGATTTGTCAGGAGCTACTTGCTCACAATTAAAGGGATTATTTCATGATCATCATTTGTCAATGTGTGTTCGTCCATCACAAGTGATGGTGATCATGCTTTCACATCCACTTTTGAAAATTCAGTTAGAATTATGACCATGTCTAATAGTTCGTAGATGGCTAATGAGCCCTATTCGTGCTGTAACTGTCATTGGATAGCTCGGGATAGAATGACCACAGTATACGGATTTTGGTCTAACCCTGACATTTTTGCTACTCACCGATGTTGAGCTGCTGCATTTCTCCTCTTTTCACAAGATGATGCGCTCTTTTTAAGTGTAAAGTGACATGCAGAGAAATAAATATCAGGCAAATAAAATACTTTGGACACATTAAAAGACATGACACCCTATTGAAGACCTTACTTGAGGGTAAAGTCAAAGGGAAGCGAGCAAGAGGTAGGCAGAGATACAAGTGGGAGAGTAACATTACACGATGGACAGGTTACAGTCTAGCAGAGTGCACCACCAAGACAAGAGACAGGAGATGTTGGAGATACGTTGCAGTCAACCTTCGTTGCGGAGACGGCACTTGATGATGATGATGACATGCAGATCTAATTTGCGTAATTTCTTCCCATGTGTCTCGGTCTATTTCAAACGCTTTCAGTGTTATCCTTAACCAATCCTTGTAGTGCTTCTTTTGACCACCTTCAGATCGAGTATCCTTCTCCAGCTTTCCATAGAGAAGTATCTTTGGCAGACGATAGACTGGAATACGCACCTAATGACCTGCTCAAAGAATATGTATCTGCATCAGGAGAGTGTCACACCTGGGGATACCAGCTCTGTCAAGGATACTGATATCTAGAATCTTGTCTTGCCATCTGATGTTCATAACAATAATGCCAGTCCATGTTTCACTAGCGTATAACAGCACTGGAAGTACCACTGCTCTATAAACTGTCAGCTTAGTCTGTAGGTTAATGCCATTTTTACGCCAAATATTTCCTTACAATCTGCAGAAAGTACTGCTTGCCTTGGCGACTCTTGTATACACTTCATCTTCAACATTGGCATTTTGTGATAACGAACTACCTAGATATGTGAATCTATTCACAACTTTCAGTGCTACGCCATTTACCTTTATGTAGGGCTCGAGATCGCTTTTGCCAGGTTTTGGTTGTAACAAGACTAATGTTTTCTCTGTGTTAATAGTAAGTCCAAAGTTGGAACAGAATTTGGAGAATCTGTCTGTAACATGCAGATCAGCCTCAGAGTTGGCATTTAGGTCACAGTCATCAGCAAATAAGAGATCCCTTATTTTGTGTGATTTGACTTTAGTTTTTGCTCGAAGCCGCCGAAATCAATATGGTACCTTGCTAACTCTCTCCCAATCAGGGCTGTTCGTCGATTCGGTATATTTGTGTTAGAGTCATTATCGAGGGGTGTGCGTACATTACATGCTCCTAAAGTCAGTGGTAAATCCTTTCCCTTCGGGTGAAATTCGTGGATGTGAAAATGACTTGCACTGGGGATTTTGATTAAAGTAACTAGGAGTTGTACAAATCTGGATCTCACTTTCTTGTCGGACCTCACTTAAACCAGTGGCAAGACGAATCGAGACGACTGGAAGTGAAGTACGATACAGTGGATGATCATGGTTTTCTATGAGTCGAACCATGCCCGATTAGGTCCACACCGCGTTGATAGCGTTCGCTTACATTGCCCGGTGGGTCGATAAACTATCGTACGTCATACGCGTAAATTCGCCGATAATAAGACTTTTCGTGTAGTGGTTATTCAAGACCGGTATGCTTGTTGAGACAGTCTCAGCATGACATCACATACTTTATGTCTGCCTAACAGGCTATCAGTCGAGCGTTGAGCCAGAACACGCCTCACTCATTTATCGTTAAGCAAAATAAATTAAACAGGTTACTAGAAAAACGTATTGTAACTATGAATAGAAATAATTTTTAAAAAGTATATTAAAACATACAATAAAACTAAACAGGAACATTATCCACGTATTAGTCCAAATGGGACGTATTTTCAAGAAAATAATAATGTATAAACTTAACAAAACCACACAAAATTTAAATTAGCTCTAGGCACATGATGATGATGAAATAATCCCTTAGCTGTGAGCAGGTAGCTATTGACAAATGATGATGTACCTATGACCTAATTGAATTAGTACTCGGTTATGTATCTGCATAAAAGAAACATGGCTTGGGCAATTCAGTTATCAATTTTGTATGGTTTTGTTTAGTTTATACGTTATAAGTTTCTTGAAAAAGGTCCCATTTGGACCGATACGTGGATAATGTTCCTGTTTAGTTTTATTGTATGTTTTTGTATATACATTTTTATTTTTTTTTAAGCATAGTTACGGTAAGTTTTTCTAGTAACCTGTTTAATTTATTTTGCTTAACCATTTGTTTGTTTGATAAATGCGGCACCTCCACTTTGTTGGACACTCTCCGACCATTTGATTATTTATATTTACTCATTTATTAATAGCTACCTGGTTACAGCTAAAGGGATTATTTCATCATCATCATGTGCCGAAAACTACCTGCTCACAGCTAAAGGAATTATTTAATCCAAGTTAGACATATTATTTTGTGGGCAACCTTATCCAACTCATTCCCCGTGCTATGGAGGAGATAAGAGCTATCCTGAATAGGTATCTGTTCAGTCGACCAGAGATCTGGCGAGTCCAATTTGTGACTTGTGTTTAAATAAGAAGCGACCTTTTGACCTAATCCATCAGTGTTCAGAACTGTGACTGCAGCTTGAGTATTCCACACTTTCTGGTTCGCCACTTCCCCATCCCTATTGTCACATGACTTGTTGTGTGAGATGATGATGATGGATGAAGGTAGTTGAGTAAATGACTAGCGCAGAATTGTGTTTAAAGTGTGGAGGAGTTGCGACATACGTTGACCACACTCTCGCTTCCTGATCCACCAGTGTTCCAGTGACAAGATAAATCAAAACAACTGGAGATGTACCAGGATGTACCAGCATAAATAACTAATTATATAGCGTCGATCTAGATTCCCACAACGCCCTTTCCACATATTTACATCTGGCATCCTTTATTACCGTTAAAACGTTCCTTTCATCCGTTACTTATGTTATGAATATATTTGGGGTTTGATCTGGGCAAAACGTTTCGAACAGTTAGTATTTTTAGTTAACAGTAACAGCTGTCGTGATATGGGAAACTACTGATTAGTAAACATGTCGGGAAAACAATGTGTACATGATCATATATAGAATCGATATAATAGTCAACTTTCTGTGTGTTCGATTGACGATTACCCCTTATGTCACTAAATCCACCAGGTGTCACTCCTTATTTTTACGTAACAGAACTGTTACGTGAGATTTTTTCTAGAAAATATTTGTGATCTATGTACTGCGTAATATAGAAATAATATTTATTTTTTTCAAAAAAATTATTTTGTCTCATCTGTGAGAATAAACACGGAATAAGATGACCATTTTCCCTATACATTTTTACGAACATGCCAAACAAAAATTGGAATACGTATTACCAACATAAATCGATACACAACCTAACAGACACTGTGCCAGACGACGCTTTGACTAAAAGGTTTTCATCAGGACAAATAGAGGACAACAGTAAACACATTTTACTTAGAAACACATTGATAGGAAGGAAAAAAGAGGGAAGGGGACAGTAGTGAGGAGACGATGGCTGAAGTAAAGATAGGACAACATGACAGGGGAAAAGAGAGTGTGAGAGGAAGATGAAACCGGTAAGTAAATGCAGAGACACAGTGGAAATAGTAAAGATATAATGCAACTAAAGTAAACCTGAAAATGACTTAGTTCAATAGTAGATGGCGGTGAAAAGGGAGTGGCCAATAGGGACACTAAGTTAAATAGACAGTTCTGGCTTTTTACCACACGTTCAATGACGCAGAGGCGAGAAAGATCATCCAGAGGCTATAGGAGACAATACAACTTGAGTGGATAAAAACCCAATGAAACACAAACAGGTAATACAGAGAACTCGCGGCAAAAACCCATTGAAACACAAACAGGTAATACTGAGATCTCGCTGCAAAAAAATAACCTAAGCTTAAGGAAGGGCCGTAGTGGTCAAAAGATGCAGATATCAGTAACCATGATTCGAGCAAAATGGCTTATAATAACAAATAAAAAGAGAGGATGGTGTAATAGAAGGAAGTAAAAAGGAAAAGGGAGTAAATAAAGAGACGAGAACCCTGGCAGACCTATTGTGTCTACATGCTCTTGCCCTACTCAGCTTATCTCAGCGTTCCTTGATGGTGTTTTTCAACCTATTGTCACCTCTATCCCAACGTACCTTAGGGACACCAATCATGCAGTATCCACATGTGTTAAATGTCGGAAAGAACATAGAAGGAAAGTAGGAGAGATTAAAGCGTGATAAGTGACATGTCATACGAAGGAAAGGGATCACAGCTGGAAGAGAACAACAAAGTAAGTGAAGACAGACATCCCTGTCTAGATGGACATAGAAATAATATTCATAATTTAGAGAGAAAAAGAAACGGTGAAAGTTGCTGCTAGAATGAAAAGAAAATCGTTTTCTGATAGAGTAAAAAAAGATTGTGTTCCTGTTGCAATTAAATAAATCAAATTCCTTGTTGGAATGAAATATGCTCATGTTGGAATAAAAGAAAGAATGTTTCATTTTAGAATTAAACAAATTCAGCCATTTCTTCATTCGGTCATCTCTTCATTCAGTCATCTCTTCATTCAGTCATCTCTTCATTCAGTCATCTTTTTATTCAGTCATCTCTTCATTCAGTCATCTCGTCATTCAATCATCTCTTGATTCAGTCATCTCTTCATTCAGTCATCTCTTCATTCAGTCATCTCTTCATTCAGTCATCTCTTCATTCAGTCATCTCGTCATTCAATCATCTCTTCATTCAGTCATCTCTTAATTCAGTCATCTCTTCATGCATTCATCTCTTCATTCCGTCATCTCTTCATTCAGTTAGCTATTCATTCAGTCATCTTTTCATTCAGTTAGCTATTCATTCAGTCATCTCTTCATTCCGTCATCTCTTCATTCCGTCAGCTATTCATTCAGTCATCTCTTAATTCTGTCATCTCTTCATTCCGTCATCTCCTCATTCAGTCAGCTATTCATTCAGTCATCTCTTCATTCCGTCATCTCTTCATTTGGCCATCTCTTCATTCAGTCATATCGTCATTCAGTCATCTCTTCATTCAGTCATCTCTTTATTTAATTATGTATTTATTCATTCATCTCTTCATTCAGTCATTTCTTCATTCAGTCATCTCTTCCTTTAATTATCTCTTCATTCATTCATCTCTTCATTCAGTCATTTCTTCATTCAGTCATCTCTTCATTCAGTCATCTCTTCATTCATCATCTCTAAATTCATATATTTCTTCATTCAGTCAACTCTTTATTCAGTCATCTCTTCATTCAGTCATCCCTTCGTTGCATGTTCTCTTCATTCATGCATCTCTTAATGCGTTCATCTCTTGATTAAGTCTTCTTTTCAATCAGTCATCTCTTCATTCCTTCACCTCTTCATTCAGTCATCTCGTCATTCAGTCATCTCTTCATTCATTCATTCATCTCTTTATTCATTCATCTCTTCATTCATTCATCTCTTCATTCAGTCATCTCTTCATTCAGTCATCTCTTCATTCATTCATTCATCTCTTCATTCATTCATCTCTTCATTCATTCATCTCTTCATTCAGTCAACTCTTTATTCAGTTATCTCTTCATTCAGTCAACTATTTATTTCGTCTTCTCTTCATTCATGTATCTCTTAATGCGTTCATCTCTTGATTCAGTCTTCTTTTCAATCAGTCATCTCTTCATTCCTTCACCTCTTCATTCAGTCATCTCTTCATTCCTTCACCTCTTCATTCAGTCATCTGTTCATTCATTCATCTCTTCATTCATTCATATCTTCATTCAGTCATCTCTCTTCATTCAGTCATCTCTTCATTCAGTCATCTCTTCATTCAGTCATCTCTTCATTCAGTCATCTCTTCATTTAGTTATCTCCTCACAAACCTGAGAATTGCATCAATGCACGTTTATAACGGTAATGATTGCCAGAGATGAACGGCTCTTATTATTATTGTAGTCGGGCTAAGTGTTACATCACTCTCACCTGTAAGTGATTATTGTAACCGGGCTAAGTGTTACATCACTCTCACCTGTAAGTGATTATTGTAGTCGGGCTAAGTGTTACATCACTCTCACCTGTACGTGATTATTGTAGTCGGGCTAAGTGTTACATCACTCTCACCTGTAAATGATTATTGTAGTCGGGTTAAGTGTTACATCACTCTCACCTGTACGTGATTATTGTAGTCGTGCTAAGTGTTACATCACTCTCACCTGTAAGTGATTATTGTAGTCGGGCTAAGTGTTACATCACTCTCACCTGTAAGTGATTATTGTAGTCGGGCTAAGTGTTACATCACTCTCACCTGTAAATGATTATTGTAGTCGGGTTAAGTGTTACATCACTCTCACCTGTACGTGATTATTGTAGTCGGGCTAAGTGTTAGATCACTCTCACCTGTAAGTGATTATAGCACAAATCAATAACTACAACCTGTACTCGTGCATGTAAATATAATGAACAATAATAAATGGATTACGTTCTGTCACACCAAACTCAGCATCACCTACCAAGTGGTACTGTCCCGGGTGTTAAGGTACTTGTCCCGGGTGTTAAGGTACTTGTCCCGGGTGTTAAGGTACTTGTCCCGGGTGTTAAGGTACTTGTCCCGGGTGTTAAAAATGGTCACAGCAGTAGATCATATATCGAATTGACAAAAAAATAATATCTCATTTTACACAAGAACAATCAACGGTTCTCGTGTTTTCAAACCATGAATACTTTTATTTAAACAGACAATTTTCCACACAAGAACACCAGAACTATACTATATAAAATGATCATCATACCATAAAATATGATACCAATGTCAAATGTGAACAATAAAAAGAGAAGAACTAAAGAAAACATGTTATAACACTTGTCTACATGGAATTCTCCCAGTATCACGAAGAAGAGACAGAATCGGGAACGAAAACATCAGAAGATAAACACAATGACAATCCTTGATTGCATCAGAAGACATCAGATTAAGGGATAAATGTTCCAGTGTTGGGTAACAACCCTAAACAGGAAGCAGGTGGCTGGAGTAATACCGGGCAAATAACACGATAAACAAAAATAGGTAGATGTGTTACCAGAATAAAACATAACACAACCTAACACTGTTTCTCGTTGTTAGGTTGTGTTATGTTTTATTTTGGTAACACATCTACGTATTTTTGTTTATCTTGACATCAGCTTAAGTAGTTTTCGCATGTTTCCAGACTATCATCAGACAGTTCCCTTCACAAAGCATTGCTATACAGACATGATGGATACACATCTAAGAGGAAACCATGCAATAAATAGATTACAGAAATAAAAAGAAATAACGAAAGCAAATATATAGGTAGTCTCCAGAGAACTCTTCTACCCCTGGCGTTGCAAGGCAAAGAAAGAGTATAACTGGAAAAAGAAAGCAAGAATGTCCCAAAGACTTAAAACATTATGATCGGATTGCACAACCTGTATTTGCATATCTCTCGTCATGCTTGTCTTTAGCATGAATATTTTTAGATGGAGTGTTTTTTTTAAAAAGATGTCACTGCTGCATGGTTCCGGGTAGAGAAATGCATAATGGCTTACATGTCCTTGTTGTCGCCATGTCATGTACAGGGTGCATTATTTTTTAACAATTTATATATACCCTCCATTCTTGCCCGGATTCGATCTTAGCACCTCCTTTGTGAGATCAACGTTCTAACACAGGGGTTCTCAACTGTTTTCAGGCGGTGTTTTCCTCACGTGTAATCATTAATACTCGCGAACACTTTTAACTCGCATGGTGCGAGCTGATGCTCTTATGAGAGAACTAATATGGTCTCAAACGCCAGGTTGAGTACTCCTGTTAACTCTTCTCAGCCACGCTTCGTACTCATGAAGTTATATTAGCGACACATAACCTGTCTTTCAGAGGCTATGGGTTTGATACTGAGACATGACTTCGTAAAAATAAAACGATGCCCGTTCTACTCCGGTAAGATCCTCAATTCTACCAGATTAATGTCTGATATTAAACATCTCAACCTCAATGAATCATCACTCGCTGCGCCTGCATCCACCAGAGTATCGTGAAGCAGTCTCACTACGTAATGTGTAGTCGTTGTCAACTTTACCAACTTATCTGCTCTCTTATTATCCCCGCATGTCTAGAAAGTAGGTCCACAGTCCTATCTACTCTCCGGTTACCCATGAGTGTCTGGACAGTATATCCACGAGCATGTCTGATCTCTCATTATTTCTGCATACCGGATAATATCCACAATCATGTCTAATCTGCAATTATCTCTTTATGTCTGGGCAGTAGATCCACACGCATCTCTGATCTTCCACTATTTCTGCATGTGTGGACAGGGGATCCACGAGCCTGTCTGATCTCCCATTACCTATGCATGTTTGGGCAGTAGATTCACAAACCTGTCTGCTCTCCAAAAACCCGACATCTCCGTAGTTACATGTAATGACATGGTGGTTGGAAGATACCATAAATGTGGCCGCTGACAGTGACACCGGACAGTTGATTTCTCTATAAACATCTACTTATATTCTACAAAATACGTTAAACAGGTTACCTAACTATGGATACATATAGATGAAAAGGTATATACAAAACATGAAATTTAAAAAAAAACAGTACATTTACCGACCTGTTGTGCCACACCATCCGTACATTTGGTTATTTAAACTTATATATTCTGACAAATTGAGGCAGTATCAAGAATTGAGTTCGAGGATCGGCGTGTACCGAAGCGAAGAAGTAACACATATTTTCAAAAATAACTATGAATCAACACAGACCTGGAATCATTATCCACTGTACCTTGAGATATAAAATATTAAAATATAATTTAGCAATATATGTTTAACA
This sequence comes from Meghimatium bilineatum, assembly GCA_034231615.1. Taxonomy (NCBI): domain Eukaryota; kingdom Metazoa; phylum Mollusca; class Gastropoda; order Stylommatophora; family Philomycidae; genus Meghimatium; species Meghimatium bilineatum. Next base: position 17,982,303 of record CM067302.1, read on the forward strand.
TTATAATAATATCATATACATTACAAATTAATCATAAATTAATGTTATTAAATTTTAATATTAAAGACTGGACACGATTAAGATTCTCTGCACTCAAACAAAGAACTGATAATAGAACAACATGGCGAAACTTTTCTATTGTTCTCAAAGTGACGCAACTACAACCATGAACAAAATAATGAAGGTACCTTGAGAGATTAACTGAACCGTAGATCTCAGCACTTATGGGCATGATCGGTGTGCGAGGAGGATAACCAACAGACATAACTGACTTAGTTGAGTCTCAGATATCCAAACTAACGTGAAACGTTTAGAAGCGTAGAGGGTTGACTTTAGTATATTCGGATTTCATCATACGTACACCGCCGATCTCAACTAGCAGACTGCTAATATCACCGTTCATAATAAACAACTTCATGCGATAATATTCAGCGATCTCCACGACGCGATATATCCAACATAGATTCCGGACATATTCCGGTTGAAAGGATCGTTCCTTGGCAAGAAGGTTGAATCCCATATTTTAATATTCCGGTTGAAAGGATCGTTCCTTGGCAAGAAGGTTGAATCCCACATTTTAATATTCCGGTTGAAAGGATCGTTCCTTGGCAAGAAGGTTGAATCCCACATTTTAATAATCCGGTTGAAAGGATCGTTCCTTGGCAAGAAGGTTGAATCCCACATTTTAATAATCCGGTTGAAAGGATCGTTCCTTGGCAAGAAGGTTGAATCCCACATTTTAAGTATGTCCTAAGTACGAATCCAGGTAAACAAGGAGAGTATTTTTTTAATGCGCCCAGTACATGGCATGGCAACAACGAGGGCACATAAGCCACATGCAACCTCTCTGCATCTCTCTATCCATCAAACAACACGCAATCTAAAAAAATGCACTTGTTAATAAGACGTCACGATCCGTGATCGAATACACGCCCTATTGAGTACACAGCGAATGGTTTAGCCACTAGGGAATGTGAAAACCACGACTTTCTAATTGTGCCACACAAAAAAACAAAAACAAAAAAAACAAAAACAAAAAAAAACAAAAACAAAAACGAGATTAGCCATTGTTGCATACAAACAGCCAACTTAACATCTCTACAAATGTATAAAACCATACTTCAAAGAAAACAGGTGATGAATTTTTACTGCTCAACGACTATTGCATTGTTATTTTTCATTGTGTGTATTATTTCACGTGGGCTTCCAATAGTGACAGTGTGTTTAATCATCGTGCAGTAAAATTGCATTACCTGCTTTCTAGGCAGGTAATACGCAGTTCTCTGCTTTAGGTACTATTTTCATACACTTTTATTAGCATTATTACCTTTTATTGATTTACAGAAGTATAAAAGACCTTCGCTGAGACTGTGAACTTTGAATATTCCAGTAAAGTTGTGCCTGGGTAGAGGTAGGTCGATAGAAGTAAGACTTTGTTCCTGAGTAGAGGGAAGTCGGTAGAAGTAAGACTTTGTTCCTGAGTAGAGGTAGGTCAATAGACGTAAGACTGTGTTCCTGAGTAGAGGTAAGTCGGTAGAAGTAAGACTTTGTTCCTGAGTAGAGGTAGGTCAATAGACGTAAGACTTTGTTCCTGAGTAGAGGTAAGTCGGTAGAAGTAAGACTTTGTTCCTGAGTAGAGGTAGGTCAATAGACGTAAGACTTTGTTCCTGAGTAGAGGTAAGTCGGTAGAAGTAAGACGTTGTTCCTGAGTAGAGGTAAGTCGGTAGAAGTAAGACGTTGTTCCTGAGTAGAGGTAAGTCGGTAGAAGTAAGACGTTGTTCCTGAGTAGAGGTAAGTCGGTAGAAGTAAGACGTTGCATAATGTCTTCGGTACATTTAAACATATATCCTAGAGTACATCTTACAGTAGACCTTTCACGATTACATATCACGTCTATATCAATTGGAGGTTGTCTATTTGACATCTGAGCCTCACTGATGATAACCATCTGATAGCTGTGTTAAACAAGAACTACAAGTTTTAACAACAAGGTTGGAAATATTCGCCATCAGGTACGGAATATAAATAAACACATAAAAGTGCAATGTCTTGGTTAACATCAGAGACACAGAGCCACAGATAAACTTCGTGATGAATTGGTATACACTTCAAGGCTGAATGCTTTCAAATACACTGTACCTCGGACCTAGAATATGCAGTGATGGAAAATACGAAGCAGAATTAAAGATACGTTTGGAGTTGGCTATAGCTTCTATGTCAAGGCTAAACTTAATTTGGAAAAGCAATATCGGTGTTCGAATGAAAATCAAATTGTATAACCCATTAATACCATTAGTAATCTATTGTGATGTATGGTTGTGAGAGTTAGACACTCACTGCGGACATGGAGAGACGATTACAGGCTTTAAAGTACACATGTTACAGACGAATTCTACGAATTTCCTCAAGAGGACATAGATAAAAGTGTCCGTAAGAAATAAATTAGTGATACATACCAGTCCAAAAGAACCATTGCTTTCAATTCTTCGTCCTCTTCTTTCTATGATCATGTACCTTTCAGTGTTGCGAGGAGAGTGATCGTACGGTCTTTTGCCCTTCTATTTGCCTCTTCTGCTGTTATATTTCCGAGAGTCTCTAATACACTATCTATCCACCTTTTACGAGGGCTTCCAATAGGTCGACTGTTTTCGTATCGTTTGTTAAGTGTTTTTTTGGATAATACGTTGCTCTCTCTGTCTGGTTATGTGGCCGTACCATTTAACTTGTTTCTAGATGTATTCTATTGTTGACTTGATCCCTAATTGTTTCCTTAGTGCTTCATTCCTGATTCTGACTGAATATATGACTGAATATAAATATTTATATATCGTAGCAACCATTGTCCGGATCTGTGGCTGAGAGCTACTGAGGATTCTCGGATTCTCAACGTACCAGTATCAGTCCAGATATCTGTACATCTGGATCGTTCAGAAAGTGATCTCAAACTTCGTAATGTAAAATATCAATAATCAAGCAGTCTCAGTGGTGTCACTGCCTCTCAGTAAATTTGTCACGATTTCAAATCTCAGTGGTGTGAATCAAAATGTCAGTGATGTGACTCCAATTGTCGGTGATGTGAATAAAAATGTCAGTGTTATGAACCCAAATGTAAGTGGTGTGAATCCATATGTCAGTGATATGACTCCAAATGTCAATGATATGAATCCAAATGTCAGTGGTGTGACTCCAAATGTCAGTGGTGTGAATCAAAATGTCAGTGGTGTGACTCCAAATGCCAGTGTTGTGAATCCAAATGTCAGTGGTGTGACTCCAAATGTCAGTAGTGTGAATCCAAATGTAGAAGTGTGACTCCAAATCTATGTAGTGTAACTCGAAGTCTCTGTAGTGTGACTCCAAATCTCAGTAGTGTGACTCCAAATTTCTGTAATGTGACTCCAAATCTAAGTAGTGTGACTATAAATATCTGTAGTGTGACTACAAGTCTCTGTAGTGTGACTCCAAATCTCAGCAGTAAACAATGGTTTAAGGAGAGGCTCCTTACTCTGAGGGCGATCTGTATGTAGACAGAATACACGGTTCCATCATTTTTCATATAGACATTCAATCACATGAAAACCTGCAAAATTTAGTTATTCAAATGTTGATCACTTTTGACCACTATAAAGCACTTTTTTACCACTGTTTACCACTGTTCACCACTAGTGACCACTATTGAGCAATTTTCACCACTTTTGACCGCTGTTGACAAATGATGACCAATGTTCATCACTTTTGCCACTGTTGATAACTGTTGAAAACAGTTGTCCAATGTATGCCACTGATGACCAATATTGTGCACTGTTGACCAATGTTAACCACATTTGACCATTGTTGACTAATGTTCACAACTTTTGACCAATATTGAATCAATGTCAATCACTGTTGACCAATGGTAACCACATTTGACCACACAATCTATATTACTTCAGTACCATATTTTGTTCAGTAGGTAGTGAAAATTCCAACAGTTTGTTGCTGTTGCTTTTGATATTTTCTAGAAATTTCACGCTTGATCTTTCCAGTGGTTATCAAATGTCCATGTTTTACTTCTCTAATCACATGCCTTAAGAATCTTGACTGTCTGCTTATAATTTTCGCAGTAATTTGTTTTTTTTTTACTCCAGTATTTCTAAGAAATACAACATTAGTTTTCTTGGTTGTCCATGAAATTTTCATCATTCTTCTCAAAACAAACCACATCTCTATTAGTTAGTATACAATCTCAAATGTCGTAAATTTCACGGAATTCTGATAATTCATTACATTTATAAATACCAACAGCTGATGTCAACCACAGTCCAACTAGCAAGATGATTAAAGTAGCTTTTACTCTCTTGACGCTTCTTGGTACCATCAACACCGCACCAGTAGCTGAGGTAAGACGACATGTCCAGTTTGTTTTTCTGTGTTAAGTCACAATTTGTAAGATCGTGTAATAGATACTTCAACAAGAGTATAATATCATTAAGTGCCGTCTTCGTATAGATGGTTAGCAGTGACGGACTCCCAACATCCTCTGTCTCTTGTTTTGGTCGTGCACTCTGCACCACCTTACATGTCCGTTATGTGATGTTTCTCTCCCACTTGAATATCTGTCTACCTCTTGTTCACCTACCTTCACTTTACCTTCAAGCAAGAACTTCATCAAGGTACAATATCTTTTAATATGTCCAAAATATTTTATTTGTATGATCTTTATTTGTTTTCATACAAAGTATTGCTAGAACTTCTGTGTTTTATTCTTTTTCCACGATTGTCTCCCTATTCTTATATGTATCTACTTCTCGAAGACATACATTCTGTGTTTTAATTGTCTATTCATTGTCCATGTTTCTGAGCCATAAATTCATTATGCAGCTATATATTTAGAATTTATAGTTCTCATTTTTACCCTTTTTCTTCTTCTACAGCGTTCATTATTAAACTGCCGCTGGATCTCTCTTATAGCGGAAAAATTTTCCTACAAGATTTCTAGCAGGATGTAGTCCAGAGAATGGAAATGCGTTGTGTCATCGCTTTATTTGCGCCAATGACTCTACCTTGTTTGTAACTTGTTTTGATATTAACATCCTTTGGATGTTAATATCTCCTTTAGAAATCAATTTAACTTATTTCTTTTAAGAAATATATTTTATAATATATATTTTTTCAAATATTGATTTCTTTATTTAATTTTTCATACACGTTGTTGTAAAAATTTACAAGTCTGCCTTCAGAGGTATACCCGAGAGTATACCTTTAACGGAACACCTTACCATTCTTGTGTGATCACGTTAGTTTACCTTCAATAGAAGAGTGTACCACCTGTTGTAATGAAGTTAGGTTACCTTTAATAGAAGATCGTAACCACATGATGTAAAGAAATTAGTTTACCTTCAGTAGAAGAGCGTGCTTACCTGTTGTAATGTAGATGGTTGACCTTCTTATAATGAAATAAATATACATACATAAAAAAATCATGACGAGGACGGATGTGTCGTGCCCAAATAGACAATTATCATTATCAAGTTAAAAATCAAGAAATAATTAATTATCTATTTTGACTATTTCCTGCTATCCAGCAGGAGTTTGAGAATGAACCAATAGAAACAATTTAAAGGTGTAGGATAACAACAGACTTAAAGTTTAAGAAGCTATTACATGATTATTTGATTATATATATATATGTGTAATATATATACTGTACATGCATATATATATATATATATATATATATATATTGCTAACTCCGTGGCTCCATGATTTTCGCTATGGAATTTTTAATGCATCACGTATAGAAAATAGAAAGGAAATTTTCCACGGTTATAAGACAGTTCAAATTTATAGCACGGACCATAAGACAAAATTATTGTCTAAATGTCCGGCAATAGCTGACCAATGATACAATTGGTTAACCTTTTATCTCTGGTCGCGGCACAGCGATACAAAATATGTAAACAAATCCATCAATAATTTTTTTTCATTCGAATTGACGTTTACTGTTTTTACATATGATATATTTACAAATGTATCTAATTATCCATATATTTATTTATCTAACTATATATTCATTATTTTCGCCAATGTTTCGAACCATAGGCTCAAATACAACATAAAACAGCGATACACTACATTTTCATTCTCTGGACTATGTGCTGTTTGTAAGCTAGAAGTAAATTTAAGAAGGAAGCCAGAGGACAATTAAAAAAATTCTTGAGACTAACGGGAATTGAACCAGTCCGTTCTACAGCACCAAATAGCCTAGCAACAATTGCACACGCGTTTTTTCGTACTTGACTAACCGCATCTCCAAAAAAAGATGCGATTTCATCAAGCCATTCAAATCGTGAACACAAAGTCACCCGAACGGACCAATCGAGACAAAGACTATTACAACAACAACAAACATCCCGTACAGGTATTGAAATATCCTCAGTAACAACAAACACATAACATAACTAATACGGATATTATGTTATGTGTTTGTTGTTGTTGTAATAGTCCTTGTCTCAATTGGTCCGTTCGGGTGACTTTGTGTGCACGATTTGAATGGCTTGATGAAATCGCATCTTTTTTTGGAGACGCGGTTAGTTAAGTACGGAAAAACGCGTGTTCAATTGTTGCTAGGCGATTTGGTGCCGTAGAACGGACTGGTTCAATTCCCGTTAGTCTCAAGAATTTGTAAGCTAGAAGGACCATTGTCTTGCTACAAGGAACAACCAGCGGGAGTTTGAGAAGGAACAACAAATAAGACGAAGAAATAATATCAACCAGCCCAATAGGCATAAGATACATTTGTTTACTTTATTTGATCATATTTAAATATATTATATTTAATTTAGTCCGGCTCTGTGGTAGCATGTAATAGAGAGAATCTGCGGCAGCCAAGTTACCGTCAGACTAGAAATATTTCAAAGTAATATTCTGAATATCAACAAGGGAAATAACTGGCATCGAGCTAAGCCATTCTTGTCAGTGTTACTTCCCTTCCATGTATTAGTAAAATATCTTCCTAGCCAGTGTATTTGTTGTTTTTTCTTTCGTTCGCTCCATTGTAACCAGCACGGATATCCGTGTGATTTCAGCTGGGAGCGTGATTACGTTGTGCCACCGTTATGCGCATTGTAGGCCTAGCACATCCGATTTCGGCATGCCTTGACAATTCGGGTGGGCTACCCTAGCCTGTGACAGGCACCCTATATGTCGCCAGGCACGAATGTGTGTGGTGACTCTTCGCCCAGACGATTTTTGCTCACGTCTGTCTCGCACGAGGTGTTCTACTGTCTATGAACTTGCTCTTGTAATTGGGCGTACTGTGCCTGTGCCCATCGGGTACTGAACCGTTTCTCATCTGTAAGCCTGGTCTCTTAAGAGGGAGAACTCAACAGAGGAGTTGGACCCTGGCTATTTCGTCCTCTTAGCCGAGGTGTCATTCACCGACATCGTGAACCTCTGCCCAAGTTCGAGTCTCACACCACGCGTTTGAGAGCAAGGCGTTCTCGAGCTCAGCGACCTTGTCCCAATAGCGCCTGAGCCCATCAGGTACTGAACCTTTCTCTATGCAAGTGTATTTCCGGTATAGGCAAATCTGACAGTAGAATTGGGCCAGGACTGCCATCTTTATCCCTATCGTGCCTGAGCCTATCGGTTCCGGCACACTTACGCTTTGCGAGCATGTTTGCGGTATAGAAAGACTCGACATTAGAGTTAGGCCAGGTCTTTTTGCTTTGCTAGACGCCCATTATTGGGTATGGGTCTCTGCCTATAAAGAAATCAAGTAACTAGAAGCTCGGCGCGAGCTGACAAAGCTTGTAGTTCCCATTTCCTTAATTGTTTCCACTATCTATTTGCAGTTTGCGTTGCCCTCTAGCGCTATTCTGCTATTTCATTTTTTTTCGATTGTACTCATTATGAAATATATATGTCTTTCGCAATGCATCCACCTTTTCATGCTTTTTTCATTGGCCGCCCCTCCAATGTTCGGACTGGACTGACTAGCTTCACTGTATGTCGACAGTGTCGCTATATGTGGTGATGCTGGTGGTGTCGGAGATATTGTCTGTCTCTTGTGCAGTCAAATCTCTATCCATCTGCTACCTCCACATTCTTCGGACACGATCCCCGAATGGGTTGGCTAGAATCAGCTCCAGCTGCTGTTTTCTGTTACCAGGGTGCACCGCGAGGAGGTACATTTGGGATCTTGGTTAGAGCAATGCGTTCTCTTTGCACCCATTGTATGTTCTTATATTATTGATTAAATGAAAAATATACTGTGTAATATGACCTTGTCATTAGGGATGCGAGTTCTGCAGTGCTATATAACCACTATACTAACATATGGGTTGGATTATTGGACAAAAGACAAACCAGAAAGAGGGAAATTAGAGGCAATAGAGATATGGTTCTACAGAAGAATGCAGAGAATACCATGGACTGCCAGAATAACTAATGTAGAGGTGTTGGAAGAGTCAAATGCGAAACGGACCTTAATCAACAATATAAGAAATTTACAATCTTCTTTTTTGGCCTCTACATGAGACAGGCAGGTTTAGAGAACATAGTCACAACAGGCAAAATTGAAGGCAACAGAGACAGAGAGTGACAACGTGAGAAAATATTAGACAGTTTGACAGCCTGTCACGACAAGGAAACAACAATGATTTTGAAACATAATACTGTGGACAGAGAGCTGTGGAGAGCCATGACCGCCTACGCCAGCCTACATGGCACCTGATTATGATGATGATTGATTAAGCAATTTTACACATTTGACTCTTTCAAACACCTTCACATTAGTTGTTGTGGCAGTCCATGGTATTCTCAACATTCTTCTGTAGAACCACATCTCTATTACCTCTAATTTCACAGTTTCAATTTGTTTTTTGTCCAAGACTCGCATCCATATCTTAGTATAAGAGTTATATAGCACTGCAGAATTCTCCCCCTCACCTCTAATGACAAGGTTATATTGTACGATATATTTCTCATTTTCAGGAATGTTTTTTTTTGTTTGCCCTATTCTGTTTCTTATTTCTGTTGAACTTCTTCCATCTGCTGTAATCGTTGTATCTAAATATTTGAATTGGTGGACCTGTCTTAATAATATATCATTCACTTTGATCTTGCAAGGTGTTGTATTCTGTTTCTTTGAAATAACCACTTGTCCGGATCTGTGCCGAAGTGGTACAAAGCGCGTCTGTGACGGACACGTTACCGAGTTAGATTCCCGCCACAGGCATTTGAGCATCCGAACCATACAGAGAGCAGTGGCAACTTACTCAATGTATTTATATTGCCTAGAAAATCATCACAGATAAAAACTGCTGGGTTGATAGCTACGGCGTGGATAGACAATAGACTACTGGAGACGTTCGTTATTGTAGTCAATTATCTACACCATTTCAACACGTTTCCAACCCTTTCAAATACAAATGACCAAAATATCGGAGGATGTTCGACAAAATGGAAAGTGCCGGAGCAACCAGACACGTATGAGATAAATACTAAATAAAGTATACAGGTTACTGTAGATACCTTACTATCAATATAATATAATAATAAATCACAATAAATCACAAAACAAAGACAATTATCAACGTATCGGTCCAAGTGGGACTTAATCAAGAAATAAATAATGATTAAGACAACGGATGAGGAAACCATTGTCCAGTTATTTTGGTTATATATTTTTTACGGTTTCGCATGCTTAATCGTTATTTGTTTCTTCATTAAGAATAATTAGGACCGATACGTTGATACTTGTCTATGTTGTTTTATTGTTATTTATTATTATATTACATCGATAGTAAGGTATCTACAGTAACCTGCATACTTTATTTAGTATTTACCTCCAACCCTCACGACATTCTTGGCATGTCACAATGTTGATACATATGTCTCCCTTTTAGGCCTCGGTAACATGCAGGCAACACAACATTACAATATTATCTCACGACACATCGTTTGATCCACATCACTTTCCACAACTTTCCTCAATCATCGTGGTTGAACAGTCTTTTTCAGTATTTTTTAATTGTTACCGACAATGAATATATATATATATATATATAGACACAAGAATAAGTCGTGCCAGCTCCACACAAGACGGATGTGTCTGCAATTGGCACCAATATCACGGCGGCACATCCTTCTCTGGACTACATCCTACTGGAAATCTAGCAGGAACATTGTCCTGCTACAAGAGAGAACCCGCGGGAGTTTGAGAATGAACGCTGAAGAAGAATACAAATATGTCGTTTAAGCCAAGTTAAAGGATACAGTCCGCAGCTCACATCAGTTAGTAGTATGTCCATCACAAGTAATGATGACCATTTGTTATATCAATTTTTCAAACTCAGAGTTATTTGTTTGTTTTTCGTTCGCTCCATTGTAACCATCACGGATATCCGTGCGATTTCCGCCGGGAGCGTGATTACGTTGTACCACCGTTATGCGCCTTGTAGGCCTAGCACATCCGATTTCGGCATGCCTTGACAATTCGGGTGGGCTACCCTTAGCCTGTGACAGCTCTATATCTGTCTCCAGGAACGCGTAGTGGAGACTCTTCGCCCAGACGATGTTTTGCTCTCGTCTAACTCGAACGAGGTGTTCCACTGTCTATGAACTTGCCTCGTGTAATTGGACGTGCTGTGCCTGTGCCCATTGGGTACTGAACCGTTTCTCATCCGTGAGCCTGGTTCCTTAAGGGGAAGAACTCAACAGAGGAGTTGGACCCTGGCTCTTTCGCCCTCTTAGCCGAGGTGTCATTCACTGACATCGTGTACCCCTTGTCCAAGTTCGAGTCTCACACCACGCGTTTGGGAGCAAGGCGTTCTCGAGCTGAGCGTCCTTGTCCCAATAGCGCCTGAGCCCATCAGGTACTGAACCCTTTCTCTCTTCAAGTGTATTTCCGGTGTAGGAAAACCTGACAGTAGAGTTGGGCCAGGGCTAAATCGTTGTCCCTTTTGTGCCTGAGCGAATCGAGTACGGAACCCTTTCTCTCTGCAAGTGTACTTCCGGTATAGGAAACCTTGACAGTAGAGTTGGGCCAGGACTGCCATCGTTGTCCCTTTCTTGCCTACACCCATCGGGTACAGAAACCTTTCTCTTTGCAAGCATATTTCCGGTTTAGGAAGGCTCGACATTAGAGTTGGGTTAGGTCTTTTGCTTTACCAAACGCCGATGGATGGGTCTGGGTCTCTGCCTGTTAGGAACTCCGGTAACTAGAAGCCCGTCTCGAGCTGACGGAGCTTGTAGTTCCCTTTCCTAGAGACTTTTCACTTTCTATTTGCAGTTCGCGCTGCTCTCTAGCGCTGTTCTGCCCTTTCATTGTTTCATTGTACTCTGTATGAAACATATTTGTCTCTCGCCATGCATTTACCTTTACGTGCATTTTACATTGGCCGCCCCTCCAATGTTCGGACTGGACTGACTAGCTTCACTGTATGTCGACAGTGTCGCTATATGTGGTGATGCTGGTGGTGTCGGAGATATTGTCTGTCTCTTGTGCAGTCAAATCTCTTTCCATCTGCTACCACCACATTCTCGGACACGATCCCCAAATGATTTGGCCAGAATCAGCACGAGCTGCTGTATTTCTGTTTCCAGGGTGCACCGCGTGGAGGTACATTTGGGATCTTGGTTATCTGCCTACCCTGGGTCCGCCTAGAGCAATGCGTTCCCTTTGCACCCCAAACTCAGAGTTATGTTATTGACTATGAATTTAACGATGAGTAACATACCCTATTATGGTCGTAAAAGTCCTTGGAAAATTTTGGCATGGGATGACCACTATAGGTGGTTTTTGGTCTACCTGTGACTTTTCATACTCACCGCTGTGGGACTGCTGCATTTCTTCTCTTTACTCAAGTTTAAGCACCTTATTTAATTCTAGAGCGTCATGTAGCTCATTTAATACATACTCTTCCTATGTATCTTCCTATGTATCGTAGTCTTTTTCATACGCTTTCAGTGACGTTTTATAAGGATCATAGCAGAGCTTCTTTTGGCCACCCTTAGAGCTTATGATATTCTGCAACTAACCGTAAGGAAGTATCTTTGGCAGGTGAGGATCTGGCATACATACAACATGACCTGACAAATGAATCTGTTTCTGCATCAAAATAGTGGCAATGCTAGGTATACCAGGTCTGTCAAAGACAGTTGTATCCAGAATATTAGCTTGCAATCTGATGTTCATATATTTTCTGAGACAAGTTGTATGATTGAGTCAAGTATGATTGAGACAAGTTGTATGGTCCTCACATGTCGTTTATACACATTTCATGTTTCTTTAGAGTATATCATAAGCACCACTGCTCTGTAAACTTTCAGCTTAGTCTGTAACCGAAAACCATTCTTAGTCTGTTGGTGAATTCTTAGTTTGTAGGTGAATACCATTCTTAATCTGTAAGTGATTGTCATTCTTAGTCTAAAGGTAAATGTCATTATTGGTCTGTAGGTGAATGTCATTCATAGTCTGTAGGTGAATGTCATTCATAGTCTGTAGGTGAATGTCATTCATAGTCTGTAGTTGAATGTCATTCTTAATCTATCGGTGAATGTCATTTTTACTCTTTAGTTGAATGTCATTCTTCATCTGTAAGTGAATGCCATTCTTAGTCTATAGGTGAATGTCATTAATAGTCGGTAGGTGAATGCCATTCTTAATATGTAAGTGAATGTCATTCTTAATATGCAAGTGAATGTCATTCTTAATCTGTAAGTGAACGTCATTCTTAGTCTAAAGGTGAATGTCATTCATAGTCTGTAGGTGAATGTCATTCTTAGTCTGTAGGTGAATGTCATTCATAGTCTGTAGGTGAGTGTCATTCTTAGTCTGTACGTGAATGTCATTCTTAATATGTAAGTGAATGTCATGCTTAGTCTGTAGGTGAATCTCATTCATAGTCTGTAGGTGAATGTCATTCTTAGTCTGTAGAAGAATGTCATTCTTAGCCTGTAGGTGATTGTAATTCATAGTCTGTAGGTGAATGTCATTCTTAGTCTGTAGGTGAATGTCATGCATAGTCTGTAGGTGAATGTCATTCATTGTCTGTAGGTGAATGTCATTCTTACTCTGTAGATTAATGGCATTCATAGTCTGTAGGTGAATGCCATTCTTAGTCTGTAGTTGAATGTCATTCTTAATCTGTAAGTGAATGTCATTCTTAGTCTGTAGGTGAATGTCATTCTTAGTCTGTAGGTGAATGTCATTCTTAGTCTGTACGTGAATGCCATTTACATACCAAACATGTTTCTACAAGTTGCCTAATGTGATTCTTGTCTTAGAGATCCTGGTATACACAGCATCATCGACGGTGAAATTGTGTACACCCGAGGTATATGAATCTATTCACAACTTTCAGTGCCACTCCTTTTATCTTTATGCAGGGCGCGTGATAACTTTTGCCAGCTGCCGGTTGTAACATGACGTCAGGTCTCTAGGTGTCAATAGTAAGCCCAAAGTTTTGGATAATATTTCTGTAATAATTTGTATATCAACCTCGGAGTTGGAATTTAGGGCACATTCATCTGCAATTGGGGAATCCCTGATGATTTGCGATTAGATTGTGGTTTTGGATCGAAGTCGATGAAGACTGAACAATTTTCTATCAAAGAGATATTTGACGTATGCTCCCATGTCCAAATTTCTGAAAGCATCATCCAACATAGCAGAGAACATGATGCTGAACAGGTTAGGTGCTAATACATATCTCTGTTTAACTCTGAGACAGAAAACGTTTCAAATAACTCTCCATCATCTTGACCTGTAACTAAACACGTACATGTATATATACACACATATACATACATATACAAAGGTAATTACAATTACAAGTATACAAAGAACAAGTATATATCTACATATATACATGCACAAACAAGTATACAGGGAACGCACACCCGTGTATATATTTAACAAGATCAGTACATAAACAGAGTAAACAGAGAAAAACTATGGGAAACATTAAAAATGTATGGAGTATGCCAACATTTAATTAACATTTGTAGAAGTCTCTATAACAACAGCAGTTGCACTATAAGAACAGCTGCAGGCTACACAGAGGACTTTGTGATTAGCACAGGAGTAAAGCAAGGATGTGTATTATCCACTCTACTTTTTATTACATACATGGACCATATAAACAAAACAGCAAGTTGCAATGAAGCAAATGAACTGCTTTTTGCAGATGACCCGGTTTTATTCCACAGCAGCATTAAAAACCTGCAAGACCACCTAAGCATAAGAGACACAGCAAGCAAGCAATTTGGAATGAAAATCAACATAGAGAAACAGAAGTAATGAATATTGCAAGAGAAAATAAGAACATCAACATACAGATAAATAATAAACAACTAAAACAAGTAGATGAATTCAAATATCTGAGCAGCACATTGAGATATGACAACAAACAAGAAGCAGAAATAAACGCAAGATGTAACAAGGCCTGTCAGATCATTGGTCAATTAATACCTTTACTAAGAAACAAAGATATTACACTAGAAACAAAGTGCTTTTCAACACCATTTTCTTACCAACATTGTGTTATCAGTGTCAAACTTGGGCATTAGATTCTAGAACAATACATAAGATTAACACCACTGAAATGAAATGTGTGAGACGTATGATTGGAGTTAGCTTGAGAGACAAAATCAGGAATGAAACACTAAGGAAACAATTAGGGATCAAGCCAACAATAGAATACATACAGAAACAGCAAGTTAAATGGTACGGCCACATAACCAGACAGAAAGAGCAAAGTATTATCCAAAAAACACTTAACAAACGATACGAAAACAGGAGACCTATTTGACGCCCTCGTAAAAGGTGGATAGATAGTGTATTAGAGACACTCGGAAATATAACCGCAGAAGAGGCAAATAGAAGGGCAAAAGACGGTACACTCACTCTCCCCTCAACACCGAAAGGTACATGAGGACAGAAAGAAGAAGAACAAGAAGAGTACATAGATATAAGAGAGATACCCACACAAAATGCAAAAGCATGTAAATGTATCCAAACACAAGTATGGGTTCACACACGAATAGGTGTACACAATGACACAAAATAAGTATCCACATAAATATAAATACCTGCATCAACATAAACATTTGCCTCACATAAATACATATAACATGGACATTCGCATACATTGAGATAAATACAAAGTGGCTTGGCCACATTATGAAAATGCATTACGAAAAGTTGCACGTACAAACATTTAACCAAATGAGATCAGGGTACAAAACCAGAAGAAGACCACGGAAATGATGGATAGAAAACGTCAGGGACATCCTGAACAGACACGACCATAGCACAGCCGAGGCCACAGATCTGGCTTTAGAACGCAAGCTCGTGCTCTAATCACCCCTACGCTTAACGGCAAGAGTGAATCAAAAACTACCTGGGGAAAGACAATAGACAATAAATAGAGATATATACATGTATTCCAACACACATTCGTTCACATGAAGATATTCATATGCATTACTATAGCACAAGAATATTCACACATACAAATATGTGATCCAACGTAACTGTATGGATACATAGAACTACGCAAATTAATATGCATATATAAATACATATTAATGTATGTGCGTGTGTATGTGTATGCATGTGTGTGTGTCTGTGTGAGACTGTGCGTGCGTGCGTGTGTGTGGGTGTGTGTGTGTGTGTGTGGGTACCACTCTGTAAAACAGTTACATAAATACATTGAGGAAAGAATAGAATAACAAAAGTCAAGAGAAGAAAATGAAGCAACATAATGACACTATTGGGGTATAATCATAAACAATAGACATATCAGAATACAATACAATCAACAGAAACATAAAGATATATAACAAATACACTGACTTCTAGCAAACACAAAGATAATTGCTGATGAGCATGCACATAAAAAACAATTACGAGGATCAATGGAATATGGGGGTAAAGGTTTAAAAAAAATTGGGTAGGTAAATTATACAAAACGGTGATTAATGTTCATCCCCTGTAGTTGTAAGACTTCCATATGACAAATGAGCCGATATACCAAAGACTGACGTTACCGGTCACAGCAATAGCAACGTAACAGAACAGAAATGATGTGAAAGGCTGTTGAAATGAATGGTCACCGGGGAGTCACGATGATTCGTGATATCTCTTAAATGTTCGGCGAATCTATCAGCCAAACGTCTACCTGTTTCGCCAATATACTCCATGCCACAACGTTTACATATGATAGAGTATATTAAATTACGGGACAAACAAGAGAAAGAGTCTTGGATCTCGAAATTTGACTTAGGGAACTGAAGCATGGGAGTTAGAATAACATAAGTGCGAGTCAAACAATTACGGGGACAAGGAACAGTTCCTAATTGACCTACAGAGGTGTGCAGACTAGAATGGACCAAGAGATCACGAAGGTTCCTATCTCTCCGAAAAGCAACAAGGGGAAGAGATGGAAATGCAGGACTAGAGATGGGATCTAATTGGAAGATAGAGATATGTCGTAATCGAATACGTAGTGTGGTCATATTATGTGGGTGAAAAGTAATAGCGAGGATAGGGCGGTCAGATGTATGTTTTGCAGATGGTAAAATGCATTAGAACTGGAAATAGGTAAAACACGTTGCAAAGCTATAAGATATATTCAGGGTACAAACGACGGGGAAAAAATTCAACATTTTGTGAGACTGACACAGATCATCTGCATCGTCTTGGCAGAAACGACGAAGACGAAGTAGCTGAGAAAAAGGAAGGGAATGGCGACAAGACCTTGGAAGAGATGATGTGTAACGAAGAAAACTATAAGAAACAGTGGGCTTGTAGTGAACGGATGTGGTAAAGGATGGGCATCCTATAGAAACACAGATGTCGAGGAAGGCAACAGAGGTAGAGGAAATACGAGAGGTGAATTTAATAGCAGGACGCAACTCTACTGTCAAGGTTTCATATACCGGAAGTACACTTGCAGAGAGAAAGGGTTCCGTACTCGATGCGATCAAGCACAAAAGGGACAACGATTTAGCCCTGGCCCAACTCTACTGTCAGGTTTTCCTACACCGGAAATACACTTGAAGAGAGAAAGTGTTCAGTACCTGATGGGCTCCGGCGCTATTGGGACAAGGACGCTCAGCTCGAGAAGGCCTTGCTCTCAAACGCGTGGTGTGAGACTCGAACTTGGACAAGGGGTACACGATGTCGGTGAATGACACCTCGGCTAAGAGGGCGAAAGAGCCAGGGTCCAACTCCTCTGTTGAGTTCTTCCCCTTAAGGAACCAGGCTCACGGATGAGAAACGGTTCAGTACCCAATGGGCACATGCACAGCACGTCCAATTACACGAGGCAAGTTCATAGACAGTGGAACACCTCGTTCGAGTCAGACGAGAGCAAAAAATCGCCTGGGCGAGGAGTCGCCACTACGCGTGCCTGGAGACAGATATATAGGCTGTCACAGGCTAAGGGTAGCCCACCCGAATTGTCAAGGCATGCCGAAATCGGATGTGCTAGGCTTACAAGGCGCATAACGGTGGCACAACGTAATCACGCTCCCGGCGGAAATCGCACGGATGTCCGTGATGGTTACAATGGAGCGAACGAAAAACAAAAAATAGCAGGATGGAAACCACTAAAAAAGTTTACTAAATTGTTAAGATGATCAATGAAATATTTGTTACTCCTAAACAATCATCTCCAAAACAATCATCTCCAAAACAATCATCTCCAAATCAATCATCTATGACACGACGGAATATGTTCGGGATAGGGCCTTGACAAGTGTACACGATAAGATGTTCAAGGGGACCCATACATAAGCAAGCATAGCTTATCCCATCTAAGAATCACATCTTAGTACCCATTGCTACACCGCTAATTTGATCAAAACAGTGTCCATTGAATTCAAAAGAATTCAAGGTGGGGACTACGTCAGTCAGTCGAAGAATAGTAGCGGTAGCAATAGACTTATGCGGATTGATGTTCAGAAAGAACTGTAAGGCCAGAAGTCCATCATTATGAGGAATGCATGTATAGAGAGAAACAACTTCAAGAAGGAATATGTGATAGGTGTGTAGAGGATCGAGAACAATGGAAGAAAAAATGGATAGAGCATGATTAGCATACTTAAGGTAAGATGGAAGAGATATGACAAGAGGTTGGAAGACTAAGAAATCAGAAATTAGTTCCGTGGGACAAGAACAATAACTCAAGTCTATTTCATCTTTCTAGAGATGAAAAATGATTTTGTATGGACTCATAAGATGTCTTACTCAGTCATGAGTCCCTCATCTGGCGTTGTTTATTTTGAATTACTTTCATTTAGCAGTTGAATATGTCTTTTTAGATGTTGATTTGTGATCATTTATGTATGCTTGTAAAGCTGATGTGTGTCAGTCTACATTTCTTTAATTGTATTTTCTTTTTCACTAAACCAGTCATTTTGTTTCTTGATATAGTGTTTCTCCGTAGCAGTGTCGTAAATTTGTTTGTTCAAATATGTCCAGTTTGTATCCACATCTTGCCTATCTAGTAGTGCAAATTGTAGAAATTCGTCTAGAATATAAGGTAGGGATTGGTGTGTTTTTATATTTGATAGTTTTCTGACATCTATACGTGTGTGTGTTTTGTTTTCCTATGGGCGTTTGAAAGGCTTGATTCTAATTTTTATTTTTGAGACAATAAAATGCTGTTGTGTCCAACATTCATACAATACAGACATCAGTATCGCAGTGTCTCTAGTGGATGATTCTTACTTATGCATTCATTCATTCATTCATTTTACTTTTGCGCTGAAGTTAGCGCATATGGCAGAGGTCAGATCTCTCCAATTATGTCCATTCAAAGCTATTCTGTGCAGTTCTTGAATAGTATGGATATTGATTGTTTTACTTTCTCTAAGTATTGTTCTTCTGAGTGTTTATTTTGGTCTACCTTTGGCTCTTTTGCCTGTAGGTTTCCATTCAAGAGATTGGTGATGTATTCTGTTGGTGTATGCGGATAGGACATGCCCGATGTAGGACCAACGGCGTATTCTGATAACATCTGTGATGGAATTTTAATGTGTCTCTTCTCTGATTTTATCATTCGATTTGAATTAACTCCAATGGGTGTTAGTTATCCTACGAAGACATTTGTTCTCGAAACTCCGTAATATCGTTTCTGAAGAACAAGATCTTTTCCAGCTCTCACATCCATATGATAGCACTGGAATAACGCAGGAATTAAATTTCTTACTTATAATCAGCAGAAATTGTTTCTCACATTCAATTACGTACTGTCGCCCCATAAAAATCACGATTCCCGATTCTTATCAATATTCAACATTTCTACCGACCTACTAAATAAGTACTATATATCTTTTTGGAACAATTCGTGATTGTAGAATCGCATGCCAGTACTAAAGTCCAGAATGTCCTCATTCACTCTCAACATCAACAGATAATTAACGAATTCCAATAATAATAATAAGGATAATGATAACATAAATATATTTCATGAAGTTAAATGGTTTTAGTCAAGTCACGGACTAAGTAATAGGACAAAGGTATGTGGTAGTCACGACGCTTATCTGTCAGTTAATAGGTCAGGGTTTGTTCTGGTCGCGTTGTAGTATTTACACATGCTAGTTTTTTTATTTGTTTTTATTTTTTTTTTGAAATTTTGGACATCATTAAATTTCGAATTTTAGATGGATCCCAGGAAAAGTTTAGATGGATCCCAGGAAAAGTTTAGATGGATCCGAGGAAAAGATACAGTAAACAAACTCGCCAAAGAAGATGAAGCATTGCATGCAATAGATTTTTCTTTTCTCTTCTGCGTTCGTTCTCAAACTCCTGCAGATTAACAGGATGTAGTCCATAGAACGGAATGCTTTGTGTCATGACTTACAGCAGTACTGCGATATCTGTGCATTTCGGTCTGACACATCCTACTTCAGCATGGCTTTGGGTCTCTGATCCAATATGTGATGAGACAGCCAAAACATCCCATAACCTTCTTAGTAGCCATTTACGACATACATGGAAGGTAAACAGTATTGCTATTCTTTGGGGGTGTGCTCGTTGTAAATTTGAAAATATTGAGAACCCCTGATAGATGTATAGTCAACACAGATGGTAGCTGTGAACAAAGTTAACAGAGCAAATAAGTGACTAAAAGTAGTTTCAATGACATCAGTTAACAGCTACTATCCAAACACAACACAGACAAACTATGATAAGACTCATAAAGTGCTACATTGATTCCAAATTAATGTATGGCTCAGAAACATGGACAATGAACAACTGGAATATAGAATTGATATCTTTGAGATATATAAGAATATCGAGAACTGCATGGGGGAAAAAACAACAAAGAAAAAAATGTTCTGATAACACTGCGATCAGAAAAGAAATATTACAAGAGATAAGAATCACGTAATTTAAAATATTAGAACACGTGTCACCTTGATGAAGACCTTGCTTGAAGGTAGAGTTAAGTGGGGTACACAAGATGTAGGCAGAGATATTCTTCTTCTTCTGTGTTCATTCTTAAACTCCAGCTGGATCTCTCTTACAGAAGGACCATGGTCCTACTAGATTTCCAGAAGGATGTAGTCAAGAGAATGAAGTGCGTTGTTTCGTTGTTTTTTGTGTGCCAGTGGCCCGACACATCCGTCTTCGACGGGATGCAGAGATATAAGCGGGAAGGAAAATTAAGAGATGGACATCTTATAACTGGTCACATCGCATCAGCAAGGAGATAGACAAATGATGTTGGGAGGTGGAGGTCTGGTCCAACCATCCTTCGTTGCGGAGACGGCACCCCATGATGAGTAATAGTAATAGTAATAGTAATCGCAATAGTAGCAGCAGCAGTAGTAGTAGTAGTAGCAGTAGTAGTAGTAACAGAATCAGCTGTAGTAATAGTAATAATAATAGTAATATTAATAGTAGTAATAGTAGTAGTAGTAGTAGCAGCAGTGACATCAGCAGCAGTTACATCAGCAGTAGTAACATCAGCAGTAATAACATCAGCAGTAGTAACATTAGCAGTAGTAACATTAGCAGTAGTAACATTAGCAGTAGTAACATTAGCAGTAGTAACATTAGCAGTAGTAACATTAGCAGTAGTAACATTAGCAGTAGAAACATTAGCAGTAGTAACATTAGCAGTAGTAACATTAGCAGTAGTAACATTAGCAGTAGTAACATTAGCAGTAGTAGAAACAACGTCTCTAATAAGGAGCGATATAATCATGTTCCTGTTAAGGGAAAGAAAGTATATTCCTGTTGGAAAAATAGACCGAAAGTAGATTCCTGCTGGAGACACAGAGAGAAATTAGGATTCTACTGGAGAGAGTAATTTAATTCCTGTTGGAGAGATAGAGAAAATAGATCCTGTTGGAGAGAGAGTGAACTTAGGTTCATGTTTGAAGAGAAAGAGAAATTAAGTTCACGTTGGAGATAAAGAGAATATACGTTTCTGCTAGAGAGAGAGAGAGAGAGAAATACGATTCCTGCTGGAAAGAACAAAAAATTAATATACTGATGGAGAGATAGAGAAAGAAACCTGCTGGCGAGAAATATGTTCCTGCTGGAGAGATACATTAGGTTCCTACTGAAAAGAGAGAGAGAGAGAAATTGAGTTCCTACTGTAGAAAGAGAGATAAATTAGGTTCCTGTTGTAGAGAGAGATAAATTAGGTTCCTATTGAAGAGAGAGATAAATTAGGTTCCTATTGAAGAGAGAAAGAAATTA
Source organism: Meghimatium bilineatum (assembly GCA_034231615.1). Classification (NCBI taxonomy): domain Eukaryota; kingdom Metazoa; phylum Mollusca; class Gastropoda; order Stylommatophora; family Philomycidae; genus Meghimatium; species Meghimatium bilineatum. The sequence goes on from CM067302.1 coordinate 18,004,009, forward strand.
GATTCCTACTGAAGAGAGAGAGAATTTTTTTTACTGTTGTAGAGAGAAATAAATTAGGTTGCTACTGAAGAGAGAGAGATAATTTAGGTTCCTATTGAAGAGAGAGAGAGAGAGAAATTTGGTCCTACTGAAGAGAGAGAGAGAAATTTGGTCCTACTGAAGAGAGAGAGAGAGAGAAATTTGGTTCCTACTGAAGAGAGATATAAATTATGTTACTACTGAAGAGAGAGATAAATTAGTTTCCTACTGAAGAAAGAGAGATAAAGTAGGTTCCTACTGAAGAGAGAGAGCAATTTCGTTACTGTTGTAGAGAGAAATAAATTAGGTTCCTACTGAAGAGAGAGATAAATTAGGTTCCTATTGAAGAGAGAGAGAAATTTGGTCCTACTGAAGAGAGAGAGAGAGAGATAAATTAGGTTCCTACTGAAGAGAGAGAGAAAAATTAGGTTCCTACTGAAGAGAGAGATATAAATTATGTTCCTACTGAAGAGAGAGAGAGATAAATTAGGTTGCTACTGAAGAGAGAGATAAATTAGGTTCCTATTGAATAGAGAGAGAGAGAGAAATTTGGTCCTACTGAAGAGAGAGAGAGAGAAATTTGGTCCTACTGAAGAGAGAGAGAGAAAATTGGTTCCTACTGAAGAGAGAGAGATAAATTTGGTTCCTTCTGAAGAGAGAGAGAGAGATAATTTAGGTTCCTACTGAAGAGAGAGAGATAAATTAGGTTCCTACTGAAGAGAGGAAGAGATAAATTAGGTTCCTAATGAAGAAAGAGAGATATAAATTAGGTTCCTACTGAAGAGAGAGATAAATTAGGTTCCTACTGATGAGAGAGAGATAAATTAGGTTCCTACTGAAAAGAGAGATAAATTAGGTTCCTATTAAAGAGAGAGAAAAATTTCGTTACTGTTGTAGAGAGAAATAAATTAATTTGCTACTGAAGAGACAGATAAATTAGGTTCCTATTGAAGAGAGAGAGAGAGAAATTTGGTCCTACTGAAGAGAGAGAGAGAGAAATTTGGTCCTACTGAAGAGAGAGAGAGAGAAATTTGGTCCTACTGAAGAGAGACAGAGAGAAATTTGGTTACTGTTGTAGAGAGAAATAAATTAATTTGCTACTGAAGAGTCAGATAAATTAGGTTCCTATTGAAGAGAGAGAGAGAGAAGTTTGGTCCTACTGAAGAGAGAGATAAATTATGTTCCTACTGAAGAGAGAGAGAAATTTCGTTACTGTTGTAGAGAGAAATAAATTAATTTGCTACTGAAGAGTCAGATAAATTAGGTTCCTATTGAAGAGAGAGAGAGAGAAATTTGGTCCTACTGAAGAGAGAGAGAGAGAAATTTGGTCCTACTGAAGAGAGAGAGAGAAATTTGGTTCCTACTGAAGAGAGAGAGAAATTTGGTTCCTACTGAAGAGAGAGATAAATTAGGTTCCTACTGAAGAGAGAGATAAATTAGGTTCCTACTGAAGAGAGAGAGATAAATTAGGTTCCTACTGAAGAGAGAGATAAATTAGGTTCCTATTGAAGAGAGAGACAGATAAATTAGGTTCCTACTGAAGAGAGAGATATAAATTATGTTCCTATTGAAGAGAGAGACAGATAAATTAGGTTCCTACTGAAGAAAGAGAGAGATAAATTAGGTTCCTACTGAAGAGAGAGATAAATTAGGTTCCTACTGAAAAGAGAGATAAATTAGGTTGCTACTGAAGAGAGAGATAAATTAGGTTCCTATTGAATAGAGAGAGAGAGAGAAATTTGGTCCTACTGAAGAGAGAGAGAGAAATTTGGTCCTACTGAAGAGAGAGAGAGAAAATTGGTTCCTACTGAAGAGAGAGAGATAAATTTGGTTCCTTCTGAAGAGAGAGAGAGATAATTTAGGTTCCTACTGAAGAGAGAGAGATAAATTAGGTTCCTACTGAAGAGAGGAAGAGATAAATTAGGTTCCTAATGAAGAAAGAGAGATATAAATTAGGTTCCTACTGAAGAGAGAGATAAATTAGGTTCCTACTGATGAGAGAGAGATAAATTAGGTTCCTACTGAAAAGAGAGATAAATTAGGTTCCTATTAAAGAGAGAGAAAAATTTCGTTACTGTTGTAGAGAGAAATAAATTAATTTGCTACTGAAGAGACAGATAAATTAGGTTCCTATTGAAGAGAGAGAGAGAGAAATTTGGTCCTACTGAAGAGAGAGAGAGAGAAATTTGGTCCTACTGAAGAGAGAGAGAGAGAAATTTGGTCCTACTGAAGAGAGACAGAGAGAAATTTGGTTACTGTTGTAGAGAGAAATAAATTAATTTGCTACTGAAGAGTCAGATAAATTAGGTTCCTATTGAAGAGAGAGAGAGAGAAGTTTGGTCCTACTGAAGAGAGAGATAAATTATGTTCCTACTGAAGAGAGAGAGAAATTTCGTTACTGTTGTAGAGAGAAATAAATTAATTTGCTACTGAAGAGTCAGATAAATTAGGTTCCTATTGAAGAGAGAGAGAGAGAAATTTGGTCCTACTGAAGAGAGAGAGAGAGAAATTTGGTCCTACTGAAGAGAGAGAGAGAAATTTGGTTCCTACTGAAGAGAGAGAGAAATTTGGTTCCTACTGAAGAGAGAGATAAATTAGGTTCCTACTGAAGAGAGAGATAAATTAGGTTCCTACTGAAGAGAGAGAGATAAATTAGGTTCCTACTGAAGAGAGAGATAAATTAGGTTCCTACTGAAAAGAGAGATAAATTATGTTCCGACTGAAGAGAGAGATAGATTAGGTTCCTACTGATAAGTAAGAGAGATAAATAAATTAAACTCCTACGGAAGAGAGAGATAAATTAGGTTCCTACTAAAGAAAGAGAGAGACAAAGAGAGAAATTTGGTTCCTACTGAAGAGAGAGAGAAACATTCGGTTCCTACTGAAGAGAGAGAGAGAAATAAATTAAACTCCTACTGAAGAGAGATATAAATTAGGTTCCTACTAAAGAAAGAGAGATATAAATTTGGTTCCTACTGAAGAGAGAGAGAGAGACAAAGAGAGAAATTTGGTTCCTGTTGTAGAGAGAGAGAAAAATTAGGTTGCTACTGAAGAGAGAGAGAAAAATTAGGTTGTTACTGAAGAGAAAGATACATTAGGTTCCTACTGAAGAGAGAGAGAGACAAAGAGAGACATTTGGTTCCTACTGGAGAGAGAGAAAAATTAGGTTCCTACTGAAGAGAGAGATAAATTAGATTCCTAAGGAAGAGAGGGAGAGAGAGAAATTTGGTTGCTGTTGTAGAGAGAGAGATAAATTAGGTTCCTACTGAAGAGAGAGAGATAAATTAGGTTCCTACTGAAGAGAGAGAGAGAAATTTGGTTCCTACTGAAGAGAGAGGGATAAATTAGGTTCCTACTGAAGAGAGAGAGATAAATTAGGTTCCTACTGAAGAGAGAGGGATAAATTAGGTTCCTACTGAAGAGAGAGAGAGAAATTTGGTTCCTACTGAAGAGAGATAGATAAATTGAGTTGCTAATGAAGAGATAGAGATAAATTAATTTCCTACTGAAGAGAGAGATAAATTAGTTTCCTACTGAAAAGAGAGAGAGAGAGAAATTGAGTTCCTACTGTAGAAAGAGAGATAAATTAGGTTCCTGGTATAGAGGGATAGAAAAATTAGGTTCCTGTTGAAGAGAAGGAGGTAAATTTGGTTCCTGTCGTAAAGAGAGAGATAGATTAAGTTCCTACTGAAGAGAGAGAGATACATTAGGTTCCTACTGATAAGAGAGAGAGATACATTTGGTTCCTACTGAAGAGAGAGAGAGAGATAAATTAGGTTCCTACTGAAGAGAGAGAGAGAGAAACAAAGAGAGAAATCTGGTTCCTGTTGTATAGAGAGAGAAAAATTAGGTTGCTACTGAAGAGAGAGAGAAAAATTAGGTTGCTACTGAAGAGAGAGATAAATTAGGTTCCTACTGAAGAGAGAGAGACAAAGAGAAACATGTGGTTCCTTCTGAAGAGAGAGAGAGAAATAAATTAGGTTCCTATTGAAGGGAGAGAGAGAAAAATTAGGTTCCTACTGAAGAGAGAGATAAATTAGGTTCCTACTGAAGAGAGATAAATTAGGTTCCTACTGAAGAGAGAGATAAATTAGGTTCCTACTGAAGAGAGAGAGATAAATTAGGTTCCTACTGAAGAGAGAGATAAATTAGGTTCCTACTGAAGAGAGAGAGATAAATTAGGTTCCTACTGAAGAGAGAGATAAATTAGGTTCCTACTGAAGAGAGATAAATTAGGTTCCTACTGAAGAGAGAGAGATAAATTAGGTTGCTATTGAAGAGAGAGTGATAAATTAATTTCCTACTGAAGAGAGAGAGATAACGTAGGTTCCTACTGAAGAGAGAGAAATACATTAGTTTGCTACTGAAGAGAGAGTGATAAATTAGTTTCCTACTGAAAAGATAGAGAGAGAGAGAGAAATTGAGTTCCTACTTTAGAGAAAACAAAATTCAGTTCCTACTGTAGAAAGAGAGATAAATTAGGTTCCTGGTATAGAGTGATAGAAAAATTAGGTTCCTGTTGAAGAGAAAGAGGTAAATTTGGTTCCTGTTGTAAAGAGAGAGATATATATTAAGTTCCTTTTGCAGAGAAAGAGATAAATTAGGTTCCTGTTGTAGGGAGAGATAAATTAGGTTCCTACTGAAGAGAGAGAGAGATAAATTAGGTTCATATTGAATAGAGAGAGAGTTACATGTGTTTCCTACTGAAGAGAGAGAGATAAATTAGGTTCCTACTGAAGAGAGAGATAAATTAGGTTCCTACTGAAGAGAGAGATAGAGATAAATAAGGTTCCTACTAAAGAGGGAGATAGATTATGTTCCTACTTAAGAGAGAGTGAGACAAAGAGAGATATTTGGTTCCTGTTGTAGAGAGAGAGAAAAATTAGGTTGCTACTGAAGAGAGATAGAAATAAATTAGGTTCCCATTGAAGAGAGAGAGAGAAAAATGATGTTCCTATTCAAGAGATAGTTAAATTAGGTTCCTACTGAATAGAGAGAAATACATTAGGTTCCTACTGAAGAGAGATAAATTAGTTTCCTTCTGAATAGAGAGATAAATTGTGTTCCTACTGAAGAGAGAGAGAAATTTGGTTTCTACTGAAAGAGAGAGAGAGAGAGTGATAATTAGGTTCCTACTGAAAGAGAGAGAGATATATAATTAGGTTCCTACTGAAAGAGAGAAAGAAATAAATTAGGTTCCTGTTTGATCTCCTACTGAATAAATTAGAATAAAAAATCATCTTCCTATTGAACTGAAAGAAACCATGTTCCTGCTAGAATGACAGATATGTCAGGCCCCCCTAAGGCTGCAAGGCATACCGGTGGTATAACTCGAAAATACAGCAAGAATTTCCCAAAGAGTTAGAATTTTATGATCAGATTACGATGTATTTCCATATCTCTCGTCATGTTTATCATTAGCATGAATATTCTTAGATGGAATACCTTCCTGTTAGTCTGAAAGAAATCGTGTTCATGTTTCAGTTAACTAAATCTTGTCCCTTTTAATTAAAAACATTCCTATTCCTGTTTGAATTCTTCTTCTTCTTTTTCTTTCGTTCACTTAAATGTTTATCTGTATTTGAATTAAAGAGATCATGTTCATATTAGAATTAAATAAATCTGTTTCTTTTGTAATGAATAAAAATACATGTACCTGTTAGAATGATAAAAATCATGTTTCTGTTACAATTTTATAAATCATGATATTATTGAAAAAAAGAAATCATATTTCTTCTGCAATGAAATAAATCATGTTCCTATACGAATGACAGAAACCATGTTAGAAATCATTATCCATGTTTGAATGAAAGAAATCGACCGTGCTCCTGTTTGAATGAAAGAAATCATATTTCCTGTTACAATTTCAGAAACCATGTTTCCTGTTACAATTGCAGAAACCATGATTCCTGTTAAAATTGTAGAAATCATGTTTCCTGCTAGATTAAAAGATTTTTTCTTTTTGTTAGCAAGACACAAATCGTGTTCCTGTTAGAACTAAAGAACGTGTGTTTCTGTTTCAATGGCATAAATCATGTTCCTTTTAGAATGTCATAAATCATGTTTCCTGTTAGAATTTCAGAATTCATGTTTCCTATTCTAATGATAGAAATCATGTTTCCTGTTATAGTAAAGGAAATAACGTTTCCTGTTAGAATAAAAGAAACCATGTTTCCTGTTAAATAAAATAAATCATGTTTCCTGTTAGAATGAAAGAAATAATGTTTCCTGTTATAGTAAAGGAAATAATGATTTCTGTTAGAATGAAAGAAATCATGATTCCTGTTAGAATGAAAGAAATAATGTTTCCTGTGATATCCTGAAAGATATCATGGTTGTATTAGAATGACAGAAATCCTGTTCTTGCTAGAATGACAAAAAAAGTGTCCCCTGTTAGAACTAGAAAAATATATTTTCTGTTAGAATGACAAAAATCATGACCTTGCTAGAATGAAAGAAATCATGCTTTCTGTTTTAATAAAAAAGAAAAGAAATCGTGTCCCTCATGGAACAATAAGGAATGAACTAAGTTCTTGCACACCAAGATCAGCATCGTCTACCATCTGGTACAGTCCCAGGTGTTAAGAACATTTACAGAAATAAAACATATATCGAATTAAAATAACGATACCTTATTTAACACAAGAACAATCAATGGTTCTCGTGTTTTCAAAATATGAATACTTTTATTTAAACAGATGGTTTCGCACAATGAACATGAAAATTGTACTATATAAAACATTCATAATACCATCACTATACTACTAATGTCAATCATGGACACTAACGACAGAAGCACAAAAGAAAACATGTTACAAAATGACTTGTCTACGTAGAATTCTCGAGTAACAATGAATGACAGAATCAGAAATGAAAACATCAGTAGACTAAAAAACACAATGCCAATTCTGGATTACATCAGAAGACAACAGATTAAGCGGTTCTCACTTGCTTCCAGACTACCATCAGATAGTTACTCTCACAGAGCATTGCTATACGGAGACAATTGATACAAAGCCAAAAACAAACCATGCAAAAGATAAATTACAGAAATGAAAATAAAAGTGTCATCGAAAACAAACATATATGAAACACACAACACGTCAAAAATTTCTTCTACCTCAGACGCTGCAAGGCATATAAGGGGTATAAATCGAAAAAAGCAAGAATTTCCCAAAGAGTTAAACCATTTTGTTCAGATAGAGTGTGCTGTATTTTCGCATCTCTCGTCATGTATGTCTTTAGCATGAATATTCTTAGATGGAAAGTTTTAAAAAAAAATATGTCACTACTGCCTGGTTCCGGAAAGAGAGATGCAGATGGTACACTGGGAGATTCACATAAGCGGAGATCTGAGCATTTCTGGGTATGATCTGTGTGTGAAGACGTTAATCAACAGAACTAACTGATTTAGTAGAATCTCAGATATCCAAATTAACGCGAAAGGTTTAGAAGCGTAGAGGATTGACTCTAGTGTATTCGGATTTCATCATACATCCATCACCTATCTCAACGAACAGGCATAGCGACTGCCAATATCACCGTTCATAATAAATAACTTCAAGCTATAATCTTCAGCGATCTCCACGACGCGATATATCCAACATAGATTCCGGTCTTAGGTTGAAAGAATCGAGCCTTAGAAAGAGGGTTAGGTTAAATCTCACATTTAACAAACACACAACAAACAATCTACAAAATGCTCTTGCTAATAAGACGTCAGATCCGGAATCGAACACACGACCTCATGAGCAGCAAGAGAATGGTTTAGCAACAATGGAATGTGAGAACCGCTACTTTCTAATTGTGCCAAAAAAAACGAGATTAGTCATTGTTACATAAAAATGGCCAGAAGAACATCTCTACAAAAGTATAAAAGACCATCGCTGTGACAGTGGACTTTGAATATTCCAGTAAGGTTGTTCCTGAGTAGAGGTAAGTCGTTAGAAGTAAGACGATGCTCCTGAGTAGAGGTAAGTCGGTAGAAGTAAGACTTTATTCCTGAGTAGAGGTAAGTCGGTAGAAGTAAGACTTTATTCCTGAGTAGAGGTAAGTCAGTAGAAGTAAGACTTTATTCCTGAGTAGAGGTAAGTCGGTAGAAGTAAGACGTTGCATAATGTCTCTGGTACTTTTAAACAAATACACTAGAGCACATCATACAGTAGACCCTTTCATTATTACATCAGGTCTATATCAATCGGAAGCCGTCTATTTCCAGTCTGCGCCTCGCTGATGATAACTATCATACAGTTGAGTCAGAACATGAGCTACAAGTGAGTTACAACTGTTGATCAATGCTGACAACTGTTGATAATTGTGACCAATGGCGCCTACTGTTGTCAAATGTAGGACACTGTTGACACTGTGTTGACCAATATTGACTACTGTTGACCACTGTTCTCGACTATTGACCAATACGTAAAACATTTTGACCACTGTTGACCAATGCTGACATATGTTGACCAATTTCAACGACTGCTGATCAAACTTGACCACTGTTGACCAACGTTGACCACTGTTGACCAATGTTAGCCACTGTTGACCATAGTAGCTACACAGTTAATATAACTTCATTACGATCATTCATATTTTTTTCAGGACGTAGTGGACATTCCAGCAGTATGTTGATGTTGATATTTTCTAGATATTTCGCCCTTGATCTTTCCGTTGGTTAATAAATGTTCAAGTTTTGCGTTTCTCATCACATGTTCTAAACATCTTTATTTGTTAGCTTATAATTCTCGCTATACTTTGTCGTTTTGCTCCAGCATTTTTGAGAACTTCTAAATTAATTTTCTTGACTGTTTATGGAATTTGTATCGTTCTTCTTAAAAATCACATCTCTATTAGTTAGTATACTATCTAAAATATTGTAAATTGTATGGACGTCAGATAATTAATTGCATTTATAAATTCCAACAGCTGCTGTCAACCACAGTCCAACTGGCAAGATGATTAAAGTAGCTATTGCTCTCTTGGCGCTTCTTGTGACAATCAACGCTGCACCAGTAGCTGAGGTAAGACGACATGTCCAGTTTGTTTTTCTGTGTTTATTTTCAATTTGTAAGATCATGTAATAGATACTTCAACAAGAGTACATTATCATCATGTTGATGATTTATCTGCTATATAAATTGATTTCCCTTCAAGCACTACGTGTGTTTACTTTTAATGGAAGAGTGAACTTTCCTGATGTGTCGCATCAATCTACCTTCAATAGAAGAAAAAACTTCCTAATTCCCTCCGTAAAACTATATTCATTATATAAGAATAAACATTTCTGGAGTGATCATTCAATATTCAATAGAAGATTAAATCTTCCTGATGTAATTTGACAATTTATCTTAACTATAAAATTATCCTTCCTGAAGAGATCCGTTATTCAACCTTCAAGATAAGAATAACACTTTATGATGTGATCAATAAATATATCCTCAGTATAAGAATAAACCTCGCTGATATTATCTGAAAATGTATATTCAGTTTAATAAAAATCTTCCTGGTGTGATTCTTCAATCTACCTTTAATATAATAATAAATCTTTCTGGGGCTAGCCGTCAATCTTCTTTCAGTATAAGAAAAATTCTTCCGGGAGTGATCCAGCAAACTATCCTCAATGTAAGAATAAACCATTCTAAGCGATTGAAACATTCTACATTCAATATAAAATATAACTTCCTGGTGTGATAGAATTAATTTCCGTTCAATATTAAAGCTAGCAGTCCTGGTTTGATATTACTGCCAAGGAAGAAACTATGAAAAATTGAACTAGGTTCTCGTTACTTTAATTTCAATCGAAGAACTAACCGTCCCAATGTGATCACTTTATCCTACGTTCAATTGTACAGCTTACAATCCTGACATAATATTATAGAAAATCTATAAACTATGTCACAATACATAATATCTCTTGTCTGCACCTCGTATATCAACAAGAGTGTGAAATGAACCAAGCAGAAGATCAGGAATTGAGATAATCATACAGATATTGGTATTCGCACTTAAAGTTAATAAGGTCATCACATTTCTATTAAAATCATTTTACTGAATTCAAATTATTATGTCAACAGTTACAAGAAAACTGGCTAGATGACGCAGTGAAAGTACTCAAAGTTGTGGAGCCACTCATTATCCCACTCATCTCGGGTAGAGATGTAAGTATCGTACATGTATGTCTATCTTTCTTCAACAAATATATATAATGAGTATTTTCAGTTGTTCCCTGTACAATATATTAATGCACGATTTTCGAATATGGACTTTGTAGAAAGGTTAAAAAGATAGACATAATAACTACTTGTGACAGATACACATAAAAATAATTTATAATTTTAAGTTCATTTTCAAGATATCAAAGTTCATTAAATCTTCACATCACATCAATTTCAAGAGATCAAGTTCATTAAATATTAACATTACATCAATTTCAAGAGATCAAGTTCATTAAATCTTCACATTACATCAATTTCAAGAGAGCAAGTTCATTAAATCTTAACGTTACATCAACTTCAAGAGATCAAGTTAATTAAATCTTCAAATTACATAAATTTCATTTTTGTCATCTTTATAAATCTATTATATTATGTAATTATTCAGAAATCGATTGAATTAGTTCATAAAATTTGGTAAACGTTATCAGATTATGTTTAATCACTTTCATTCCACCATCTTGTTTGTTTACATTAAGTGGATGAGCTAACGTTCCTGATGTGACCAGTCATTCAATATTCAATATATAGAGTAATAAACCCTCCTGGAGTGATCCTCCAATCTTCATTCAATTTAAGAATAAATGTAAATTATGCTATTTTTGGTCAATCTACATTTAATGTAAGAATGGACCTTTCTGGTGTGATCCCTCAATCTACCTTCAACATAAGAATATATTTTCCTGTTGTGATCTATCTACCTCAAAATATAAAATAAACGTTCATGTGGTGATCTGTCAATCTAAATTCAATACAAGAATAAATATTCGTGAATTAATGCATTAGTCTACCTTTAATAAAAAATAAACCGTCATGGAATGATTCCATCAATGTACCTTTATTATAAGAATAAACCTTTGTGGAAGGTTCACATCAATATTACCATCAATGTAATAATAAATTTTCTTGGAATCATTTTAGCAATATACCTTTAATATAAGTATATAATTTCCTGAATGATCCATCAATATACATTCGAAAGAAAATAAACCTTGCTTTTGTGATAAAATTCGTATCCTTCCAATATTACAGCATACATTCCTGGTGTAATATTACTCTCAAGCTATAAACTATGATAGGGCGTACTATGTTCTCGCTAATTTAACTTAAATCGGAGAACAAACAGTCGTGATGTTATCACATTAATGTAACTTCAATCGAAGAACTAACCGCTGTAGTGGGATCACGTTAATGTATCTTCAGTGGAAGATTTAAAAGCCCCAATATTTTCACTGTAATCTACGTTCATTAGTGCAGCTTAAGATATTGGCATAATATTACCGACAAGCTAAATATTATGTCATAACACATTGTGTGACTTAAATGCATCCCGCTAGCCAGAAGGAGTCTGAACATTAACACATAAGAATAATATCAAGAAGTGAGACAATAATACAGATAATAGTGGTCGCACTTCGAGTAATACTGTCATCATAGTTTTATTAAAGTCATTTTAATTAATTCAAATTATTAGGTAAGAAAGAAGGTAGAAACTATGAAAAATTGAACTAGGTTCTCGTTACTTTAATTTCAATCGAAGTACTAATCGTCCCAATGTGATCACTTTATCCTACGTTCAATTGTACAGCTTACAATCCTGGCATAATATTATAGACAATCTATAAACTATGTCACAACACATAATATTTCTTGTCTGTACCTCGTATATCACCAAGAGTGTTAAATGACTCAAGCAGAAGAATATAAGGAATTGAGATAATCATACAGATAGTGGTATTCGCACTTAAAGTTAATAAGGTCATCACATTTTTATTAAAGGCATTTTACTGAATTCAAATTATTATGTCAACAGTTACAAGAAAACTGGCTAGATGACGCAGTGAAAGTACTCAAAGTTGTGGAGCCACTCATTATCCCACTCATCGCGGGTAGAGATGTAAGTATCGTACATGTATGTCTATCTTTCTTCAACAAATATATATAATGAGTATTTTCAGTTGTTCCCTGTTCTATATATTAATGTACGATTTTCGAATATGGACGTTGTAGAAAGGTTAATAAGATAGACATAATAGCTACTTGTGACAGATACACTTAAAAATAATTTATAATTTTAAGTTCATTTTCAAGAGATCAAGTTCATTAAATCTTCAAATTACATCAATTTCAAGAGATCAAGTTCATTAAATCTTCACATTACATCAATTTCAAGAGAGCAAGTTCATTAAATCATCACATTACATTAATTTCATTTTTGTCATCTTTATAAAACTATTATATTATGTAATTATTCAGAAATCGATTGAATTATTTCTTTTTATTAATAAATCAATATTTGTAATTAATATTTCAGAAGTACATTTATTTATTATTTTTACATTAAGAAAAACCTCTATTTATTTATGTTCTCTTGATAAAATCGATCTAACTAGTTCATCTTCAAGAAAACGAATTTGTATATCTCCAAACAAATCCAGTTATTCGTTCCTCATTTGTATATCTCCAAACAAATCCAGTTATTCGTTCCTCGTCAGATGATGATGATAAGTATCAATGCTTTATGACATCAAATTTGCTAAACTTTATCAGATTATGTTAAGTGACTTTCCGTCCATCATATTGTTTGTTTACTTTTAGTGGAAAAGTTAACGTTCCTCATGTGACCAGTCATTCAACATTCAATATATAGAGTATTAAACCCTAGTGGAGTGATCCTCCAATCTTCATTCAATATAAGAATAAACATAAATTATGCTATTTTTGGTCAATCTACCTTCAATGTAAGAATGGACCTTTCTGATGTGATCCGTCAATCTAACTTCAACATGAGAATATATTTTCTTGTTGCGATCTATCTACCTTCAATACAAAATAAACAATCCTTTGCTGATCTGTCAATCTAAATTCAATACAAGAATAAATATTCGTGAATTTATGCTTTAGTCTACCTTTTATAAAAAATAAACCGTCATGGAATGATTCCATCAATATACCTTCAATATAAGAATAAACCTTTGTGGAAGGTCCACATCAATATTACCATCAATGTAATAATACATTTTCTTGGAATGATTTTAGCAATATACCTTTACTATAAGTATTGAATTTCCTGAATGATCCATCAATATACATTCGAAAGAAAATAAACCTTGCTGGTGTGATAAAATTCGTATCCTTCCAATATTACAGCATACATTCCTGGTTTGATATTACTGCCAAGGTAGAAACTATGAAAAATTTAACTAGGTTCGTGTTACTTTAATTTCAATCGAAGAACTAACCGTCCCAATTTGATCACTTTAGTCTACGTTCAATTGTACAGCTTACAATCCTGACATAATATTATAGACAAGCTATAAACTATGTCACAATACATAATATCTTTTGTCTGCACCTCGTATATCAACAAGAGTGTGAAATGAACCAAGCAGAAGAATATCAGGAATTGAGATAATCATACAGATATTGGTGTTCGCACTTAAAGTTAATAAGGTCATCACATCTTTATTAAAGGCATTTTACTGAATTCATATTATTATGTCAACAGTTACAAGAAAACTGGCTAGATGACGCAGTGAAAGTACTCAAAGTTGTCGAGCCACTCATTATCCCACTCATCGCGGGTAGAGATGTAAGTATCGTACATGTATGTCTATCTTTCTTCAACAAATATATATAATGAGTATTTTCAGTTGTTCCCTGTTCTATATATTAATGTACGATTTTCGAATATGGACGTTGTAGAAAGGTTAATAAGATAGACATAATAGCTACTTGTGACAGATACACATAAAAATAATTTATAATTTTAAGTTCATTTTCAAGAGATCAAGTTCATTAAATCTTCAAATTACATCAATTTCAAGAGATCAAGTTCATTAAATCTTCACATTACATTAATTTCATTTTTGTCATCTTTATAAAACTATTATATTATGTAATTATTCAGAAATCGATTGAATTATTTATTTTTATTTATAAATCAATATTTGTAATTAATATTTCAGAAGTACAGTTATTTATTATTTTTACATTAAGAAAAACCTCTATTTATGTTCTCTTGATAAAATCGATCTAACTAATCATCTTCAAGAAAACGAATTTGTATATCTCCAAAAAATCCAGTTATTCGTTCCTCATTTGTATATCTCCAAACAAATCCAGTTATTCGTTCCTTGTCAGATGATGATGATACGTATCAATGCTTTAAGACATCAAATTTGCTAAACTTTATCAGATTATGTTAAGTGACTTTCCGTGGACCATATTGTTTGTTTACCTTTAGTGGAAAATTTAACGTTCCTCATGTGACCAGTCATTTAACATTCAATATATACAGTAATAAACCCTAGTGGAGTGATCCTCCAATCTTCATTCAATATAAGAATAAACATAAATTATGCTATTTTTGGTCAATCTACCTTCAATGTAAGAATGGACCTTTCTGATGTGATCCGTCATTCTACCTTCAACATGAGAATATATTTTCCTGTTGAGATCTATCTACCTTCAATACAAATTAAACGCTCCTTTGTTGATCTGTCAATCTAAATTCAATACAAGAATAAATATTCGTGAATTAATGCTTTAGTCTTCCTTTTATAAAAAATAAACCGTCATGGAATGATTCCATCAATATACCTTCAATATAAGAAAAAACCTTTGTGGAAGGTCCCCATCAATATTACCATCAATGTAATAATATATTTTCTTGGAATGATTTTAGCAATATACCTTTACTATAAGTATATAATTTCCTGAATGATCCATCAATATACATTCGAAAGAAAATAAACCTTGCTGGTGTGATAAAATTCGTATCATTTCAATATTACAGCATACATTCCTGGTGTAATATTACTGTCAATCTATAAACTATGATAGGGCGTACTATGTTCTCGCTAAATTAACTTAAATCGGAGAACAAACAGTCGTGATGTTATCACATTAATGTAACTTCGATCGAAGAACTAACCGCTGTAGTGGGATCACGTTAATGTATCTTCAATGGAAGATCTAAAAGCCCCAATATTTTCACTTTATTCTACGTTCATTAGTGCAGCTTAAGATATTGGCATAATATTACCGACAAGGTAAAGATTATGTCATAACACATTGTGTGACTTAAATGCATCCCGCTAGCCAGAAGGAGTCTGAACATTAACACATTCGAATAATATCACTAAGTGAGACAATAATACATATAATAGTGGTCGCACTTCGAGTAATACTGTCAGCATAGTTTTATTAGGGACATTTTAATGAATTCAAATTATTATGTCAACAGTTACAAGAAAACTGGCTAGATGACGTATTGAAAGTAGTCACAGCTGTCGAACCTATCGTTGTCCCACTCATCTCGGGTAGAGATGTAAGTATCGTACATGTATGTCCATCTTTCTTCAACAAATATATATAACGAGTATTTTCAGTTGTTCCCTGTACTATATTTTAATGTGCCATTTTCGAATATGGACGTTGTAGAAAGGTTAATAAGATAGACATAATAACTACTTGTGATAGATACACATAAAAAGAATTTATAATTTTAAGTTCATTTTCAAGAGATCAAGTTCATTAAATCTTCACATCACATCAATTTCAAGAGATCAAGTTCATTAAATCTTAACATTACATTAATTTCAAGAGATCAAGTTCATTAAATCTTCACATTACATTAATTTCATTTTTGTCATCTTTATAAAACAATTATATTATGTAATTATTCAGAAATCGATTGCATTATTTCTTTTTTTAATAAATCAATATTTGTAATTAATATTTAAGAAGTACATTTATCTATTATTTTTAAATTAAGAAAAACCTCTATTTATTTATGTTCTCTTGATAAAATCGATGTAACTAGTTCATCTTCAAGAAAACGAATTTGTATATCTCCAAACAAATCCAGTTATTCGTTCCTCATTTGTATATCTCCAAACAAATCCAATTATTCGTTCCTCATTTGTATCTCTACAAACAAATATAGTTATTCGTTCCTCATTTGTATATCTCCAAACAAATCCAGTTATTCGTTCCTCATTTGTTTATCTCCAAACAAATCCAATTATTCGTTCCTCATTTGTATATCTACAAACAAATATAGTTATTCGTTCCTCATTTGTATATCTCCAAACAAATTAAGTTATTCGTTCCGCATATGTATATCTCCAAACAAATCCAGTTATTCGTTCCTCATTTGTATATCTCCAAACAAATTCAGTTATTCGTTCCTCATATGTATATCTCCAAACAAATTCAGTTATTCGTTCCTCATTTGTATATCTCCAAACAAATTCAGTTATTCGTTCCTCATATGTATATCTCCAAACAAATCCAGTTATTCGTTCCTCATTTGTATATCTCCAAACAAATCCAGTTATTCGTTCCTCATTTGTATATCCCCAAACAAATCCAGTTATTCGTTCCTCATTTGTATATCTCCAAACAAATCCAGTTATTCGTTCCTCATTTGTATATTTCCAAACAAATCCAGTTATTCGTTCCGCATTTGTATATCTCCAAACAAATCCAGTTATACGTTCCTCATTTGTATATCTCCAAACAAATCCAGTTATTCGTTCCTCGTCAGATGATACTGATAAGTATCAATGCTGTAAGACATCAAATTTGCTAGACTTTATCAGACTATGTTTAGTGACTTTCCGTCCACAATATTGTTTGTTTACTTTTTGTGGAAAATTTAACGTTCCTCATGTGACCAGTCATTTAACATTCAATATATACAGTAATAAACCCTAGTGGAGTGATCCTCCAATCTTCATTCAATATAAGAATAAACATAAATTATGCTATTTTTGGGCAATCTTACTTCAATGTAAGAATGGACCTTTCTGATGTGATCAGTCAATCTACCTTCAACATGAGAATATATTTTCCTGTTGAGATCTATCTACCTTCAATACAAAATAAACGCTCCTTTGGTGATCTGTCAATCTAAATTCAATACAAGAATAAATATTCGTGAAATAATGATTTAGTCTACCTTTTATAAAAAATAAACCGTCATGGAATGATTCCATCAATATAACTTCAATATAAGAATAAACCTTTGTGGAAGGTACACATCAATATTACCATCAATGTAATAATACATTTTCTTGGAATGATTTTAGCAATATACCTTTACTATAAGTATATAATTTCCTGAATGATCCATCAATATACATTCGAAAGAAAATAAACCTTGCTGGTGTGATAAAATTCGTATCATTTCAATATTACATCATACATTTCTGGTGTAATATTACTGTCAAGCTATAAACTATGATAGGGCGTACTATGTTCTCGCTAATGTAACTTAAATAGGAGAACAAACAGTCGTGATGTTATCACATTAATGTAACTTCAATCGAAGAACTAACCGCTGTAGTGGGATCACGTTAATGTATCTTCAGTAGAAGATCTACAAGCCCCAATATTTTCACTTTATTCTACGTTCATTAGTGCAGCTTAAGATATTGGCATAATATTACCGACAAGGTAAAAATTATGTCATAACACATTGTGTGACTTAAATGCATCCCGATAGCCAGAAGGAGTCTGAACATTAACACATTCGAATAATATCAAGAAGTGAGACAATAATACAGATAATAGAGGTCGCACTTTGAGTAATACTGTCAGCATAGTTTTATTAGAGACATTTTAATGAATTCAAATTATTATGTCAACAGTTACAAGAAAACTGGGTAGATGACGTAGTGAAAGTAATCACAGCTGTTGAACCTATCGTTGTTCCACTCATCCAGGGTAGAGATGTAAGTATCGTACAAGTATGTCCATCTTTTTTCAATAAATATATATAATGAGTATTTTCAGTTGTTCCCTGTACTATATATTAATGTGCGATATTGGAATATGGACGTTGTAGAAAGGTTAATAAGATAAACATAATAACTACTTGTGATAGATACACATAAAAATAATTTATAATTTTAAGTTCATTTTCAAGAGATCAAGTTCATTAAATCTTCACATCACATCAATTTCAAGAGATCAAGTTCATTAAATCTTAACATTACATCAATTTCAAGAGATCAAGTTCATTAAATCTTAACATTACATCAATTTCAAGAGATGAAGTTCATTAAATCTTAACATTACATTAATTTCAAGAGATCAAGTTCATTAAATCTTCACATTACATTAATTTCATTTTTGTCATCTTTATAAAACTATTATGTTATGTAATTATTCAGAAATCGATTTAATTAGTTCTTTTTTTTAATAAATCAATATTTGCAATTAATATTTCAGAAGTACATTTAGTTATTATTTTTACATTAAGAAATACCTCTATTTATTTATGTTCTCTTGACAAAATCGATCTAACTAGTTCATCTTCAAGAAAACGAATTTGTATATCTCCAAACAAATCCAGTTATTCGTTCCTCATTTGTATATCTCCAAACAAATATAGTTATTCGTTCCTCATTTGTATATCTCCAAACAAATCCAGTTATTCGTTCCTCATTTGTATATCTCCAAACAAATCCAGTTATTCGTTCCTCATTTGTATATCTCCAAACAAATCCAGCTATTCGTTGCTCATTTGTATATCTCCAAACAAATCCAGTTATTTGTTCCTCATTTGTATATCTCCAAACAAATACAGTTATTCGTTCCTCATTTGTATATTTCCAAACAAATCCAGTTATTCGTTCCTCATTTGTATATTTCCAAACAAATCCAGTTATTCGTTCCTTGTCAGATGATGATGATACGTATCAATGCTTTAAGACATCAAATTTGCTAAACTTTATCAGATTATGTTAAGTGACTTTCCGTGGACCATACTGTTTGTTTACCTTTAGTGGAAAATTTAACGTTCCTCATGTGACCAGTCATTTAACATTCAATATATACAGTAATAAACCCTAGTGGAGTGATCCTCCAATCTTCATTCAATATAAGAATAAACATAAATTATGCTATTTTTGGTCAATCTACCTTCAATGTAAGAATGGACCTTTCTGATGTGATCCGTCATTCTACCTTCAACATGAGAATATATTTTCCTGTTGAGATCTATCTACCTTCAATACAAATTAAACGCTCCTTTGTTGATCTGTCAATCTAAATTCAATACAAGAATAAATATTCGTGAATTAATGCTTTAGTCTTCCTTTTATAAAAAATAAACCGTCATGGAATGATTCCATCAATATACCTTCAATATAAGAAAAAACCTTTGTGGAAGGTCCCCATCAATATTACCATCAATGTAATAATATATTTTCTTGGAATGATTTTAGCAATATACCTTTACTATAAGTATATAATTTCCTGAATGATCCATCAATATACATTCGAAAGAAAATAAACCTTGCTGGTGTGATAAAATTCGTATCATTTCAATATTACAGCATACATTCCTGGTGTAATATTACTGTCAATCTATAAACTATGATAGGGCGTACTATGTTCTCGCTAAATTAACTTAAATCGGAGAACAAACAGTCGTGATGTTATCACATTAATGTAACTTCAATCGAAGAACTAACCGCTGTAGTGGGATCACGTTAATGTATCTTCAATGGAAGATCTAAAAGCCCCAATATTTTCACTTTATTCTACGTTCATTAGTGCAGCTTAAGATATTGGCATAATATTACCGACAAGGTAAAAATTATGTCATAACACATTGTGTGACTTAAATGCATCCCGCTAGACAGAAGGAGTCTGAACATTAACACATTCGAATAATATCACTAAGTGAGAGAATAATACAGATAATAGTGGTCGCACTTCGAGTAATACTGTCAGCATAGTTTTATTAAAGGCATGTTATTGAATTCAAATTATTATGTCAACAGTTACAAGAAAACTGGCTAGATGACGTACTGAAAGTAGTCACAGCTGTCGAACCTCTCGTTGTCCCACTCATCCAGGGTAGAGATGTAAGTATCGTACATCTATGTCCATCTTTCTTCAACAAATATATATAATGAGTTTTTTCAGTTGTTCCCTGTACTATATATTAATGAGCGATTTTCGAATATGGACGTTGTAGAAAAGTTAATAAGATAGACATAATAACTACTTGTGATAGATACACATAAAAAGAATTTATAATTTTAAGTTAATTTTCAAGAGATCAAGTTCAATAAATCTTCACATTACATTAATTTCAAGAGATCAAGTTCATTAAATCTTAACATTACATTAATTTCATTTTTGTCATCTTTATAAAACTATTATATTATGTAATTATTCAGAAATCGATTGAATTAGTTCTTTTTTTTAATAAATCAATATTTGCAATTAACATTTCAGAAGTACATTTATTTATTATTTTTACATTAAGAAATACCTCTATTTATTTATGTTCTCTTGATAAAATTGATCTAACTTGTTCATCTTCAAGAAAACGAATTTGTATATCTCCAAACAAATCCAGTTATTCGTTCCTCATTTGTATATTTCCAAACAAATCCAGTTATTCGTTCATTATTTGTATATTTCCAAACAAATCCAGTTATTCGTTCCTCATTTGTATATCTCCAAACAAATCCAGTTATTCGTTCCTCATTTGTATATTTCCAAACAAATACAGTTATTCGTTCCTCATTTGTATATTTCCAAACAAATCCAGTTATTCGTTCCTCGTCAGATGATGATGATACGTATCAATGCTTTAAGACTTCAAATTTGCTAAACTTTATCAGATTATGTTAAGTGACTTTCCGTCCACCATATTGTTTGTTTACTTTTTGTGGAAAAGTTAACGTTCCTCATGTGACCAGTCATTCTTCTTCTTCTTCTTCAGCGTTCATTCTCAAACTCCTGCCGGATCTCTATTGCAGTAGGACAATGGCCCTATTAGATTTCCAGCAGGATATAGTCCAGAGAATGGAAATGCGCTGTGTCGCCGTTTTATTTGCGCCAATGGCCCGACACATCCGTCTTCGGCGGGGACCAGTCATTCAACATTCAATATATAGAGTAATAAACCCTAGTGGAGTGATCCTCCAATCTTCATTCAATATAAGAATAAACATAAATTATGCTATTTTTGGGCAATCTTACTTCAATGTAAGAATGGACCTTTCTGATGTGATCCGTCAATCTACCTTCAAAATGAGAATATATTTTCCTGTTGAGATCTATCTACCTTCAATACAAAATAAACAATCCTTTGGTGATCTGTCAATCTAAATTCAATACAAGAATAAATATTCGTGAATTAATGCTTTAGTCTACCTGTTATAAAAAAAACCGCCATGGAATGATTCCATCAATGTACCTTCAATATAAGAATAAACCTTTGTGGAAGGTCCCCATCAATATTACCATCAATGTAATAATACATTTTCTTGGAATGATTTTAGCAATATAATTTTACTATAAGTATAGAATTTCCTGAATGATCCATCAATATACATTCGAAAGAAAATAATCCTTGCTGGTGTGATAAAATTCGTATCCTTCCAATATTACAGCATACATTTCTGGTGTAATATTACTGTCAAGCTATAAACTATGATAGGTCGTACTATGTTCTCGCTAATTTAACTTAAATCCGAGAACAAACAGTCGTGATGTTATCACATTAATGTAACTTCAATCGAAGAACTAACCGCTGTAGTGGGATCACGTTAATGTATCTTCAATGGAAGATCTAAAAGCCCCAATATTTTCACTTTATTCTACGTTCATTAGTGCAGCTTAAGATATTGGCATAATATTACCGACAAGGTAAAAATTATGTCATAACACATTGTGTGACTTAAATGCATCCCGATAGCCAGAAGGAGTCTGAACATTAACACATTCGAATAATATCAAGAAGTGAGACAATAATACAGATAATAGAGGTCGCACTTCGAGTAATACTGTCAGCATAGTTTTATTAGAGACATTTTAATGAATTCAAATTATTATGTCAACAGTTACAAGAAAACTGGGTAGATGACGTAGTGAAAGTAATCACAGCTGTTGAACCTATCGTTGTTCCACTCATCCAGGGTAGAGATGTAAGTATCGTACATGTATGTCCATCTTTTTTCAATAAATATATATAATGAGTATTTTCAGTTGTTCCCTGTACTATATATTAATGTGCGATTTTGGAATATGGACGTTGTAGAAAGGTTAATAAGATAGACATAATAACTACTTGTGATAGATACACATAAAAATAATTTATAATTTTAAGTTCATTTTCAAGAGATCAAGTTCATTAAATCTTCACATCACATCAATTTCAAGAGATCAAGTTCATTAAATCTTAACATTACATCAATTTCAAGAGATCAAGTTCATTAAATCTTAACATTACATCAATTTCAAGAGATGAAGTTCATTAAATCTTAACATTACATTAATTTCAAGAGATCAAGTTCATTAAATCTTCACATTACATTAATTTCATTTTTGTCATCTTTATAAAACTATTATGTTATGTAATTATTCAGAAATCGATTTAATTAGTTCTTTTTTTTAATAAATCAATATTTGCAATTAATATTTCAGAAGTACATTTATTTATTATTTTTACATTAAGAAATACCTCTATTTATTTATGTTCTCTTGACAAAATCGATCTAACTAGTTCATCTTCAAGAAAACGAATTTGTATATCTCCAAACAAATCCAGTTATTCGTTCCTCATTTGTATATCTCTAAACAAATATAGTTATTCGTTCCTCATTTGTATATCTCCAAACAAATCCAGTTATTCGTTCCTCATTTGTATATCTCCAAACAAATCCAGTTATTCGTACCTCATTTGTATATCTCCAAACAAATACAGTTATTCGTTCCTCATTTGTATATTTCCAAACAAATCCAGTTATTCGTTCCTCATTTGTATATCTCCAAACAAATCCAGTTATTCGTTCCTCGTCAGATGATGATGATACGTATCAATACTTTAAGACATCAAATTTGCTAAACTTTATCAGATTATGTTAAGTGACTTTCCGTGGACCATATTGTTTGTTTACCTTTAGTGGAAAATTTAACGTTCCTCATGTGACCAGTCATTTAACATTCAATATATACAGTAATAAACCCTAGTGGAGTGATCCTCCAATCTTCATTCAATATAAGAATAAACATAAATTATGCTATTTTTGGTCAATCTACCTTCAATGTAAGAATGGACCTTTCTGATGTGATCCGTCATTCTACCTTCAACATGAGAATATATTTTCCTGTTGAGATCTATCTACCTTCAATACAAAATAAACGCTCCTTTGGTGATCTGTCAATCTAAATTCAATACAAGAATAAATATTCGTGAATTAATGCTTTAGTCTTCCTTTTATAAAAAATAAACCGTCATGCAATGATTCCATCAATATACCTTCAATATAAGAATAAACCTTTGTGGAAGGTCCCCATCAATATTACCATCAATGTAATAATATATTTTCTTGGAATGATTTTAGCAATATAATTTTACTATAAGTATAGAATTTCCTGAATGATCCATCAATATACATTCGAAAGAAAATAATCCTTGCTGGTGTGATAAAATTCGTATCCTTCCAATATTACAGCATACATTTCTGGTGTAATATTACTGTCAAGCTATAAACTATGATAGGTCGTACTATGTTCTCGCTAATTTAACTTAAATCCGAGAACAAACAGTCGTGATGTTATCACATTAATGTAACTTCAATCGAAGAACTAACCGCTGTAGTGGGATCACGTTAATGTATCTTCAATGGAAGATCTAAAAGCCCCAATATTTTCACTTTATTCTACGTTCATTAGTGCAGCTTAAGATATTGGCATAATATTACCGACAAGGTAAAAATTATGTCATAACACATTGTGTGACTTAAATGCATCCCGATAGCCAGAAGGAGTCTGAACATTAACACATTCGAATAATATCAAGAAGTGAGACAATAATACAGATAATAGAGGTCGCACTTCGAGTAATACTGTCAGCATAGTTTTATTAGAGACATTTTAATGAATTCAAATTATTATGTCAACAGTTACAAGAAAACTGGGTAGATGACGTAGTGAAAGTAATCACAGCTGTTGAACCTATCGTTGTTCCACTCATCCAGGGTAGAGATGTAAGTATCGTACATGTATGTCCATCTTTTTTCAATAAATATATATAATGAGTATTTTCAGTTGTTCCCTGTACTATATATTAATGTGCGATTTTGGAATATGGACGTTGTAGAAAGGTTAATAAGATAGACATAATAACTACTTGTGATAGATACACATAAAAATAATTTATAATTTTAAGTTCATTTTCAAGAGATCAAGTTCATTAAATCTTCACATCACATCAATTTCAAGAGATCAAGTTCATTAAATCTTAACATTACATCAATTTCAAGAGATCAAGTTCATTAAATCTTAACATTACATCAATTTCAAGAGATGAAGTTCATTAAATCTTAACATTACATTAATTTCAAGAGATCAAGTTCATTAAATCTTCACATTACATTAATTTCATTTTTGTCATCTTTATAAAACTATTATGTTATGTAATTATTCAGAAATCGATTTAATTAGTTCTTTTTTTTAATAAATCAATATTTGCAATTAATATTTCAGAAGTACATTTATTTATTATTTTTACATTAAGAAATACCTCTATTTATTTATGTTCTCTTGACAAAATCGATCTAACTAGTTCATCTTCAAGAAAACGAATTTGTATATCTCCAAACAAATCCAGTTATTCGTTCCTCATTTGTATATCTCTAAACAAATATAGTTATTCGTTCCTCATTTGTATATCTCCAAACAAATCCAGTTATTCGTTCCTCATTTGTATATCTCCAAACAAATCCAGTTATTCGTACCTCATTTGTATATCTCCAAACAAATACAGTTATTCGTTCCTCATTTGTATATTTCCAAACAAATTCAGTTATTCGTTCCTCATTTGTATATCTCCAAACAAATCCAGTTATTCGTTCCTCGTCAGATGATGATGATACGTATCAATACTTTAAGACATCAAATTTGCTAAACTTTATCAGATTATGTTAAGTGACTTTCCGTGGACCATATTGTTTGTTTACCTTTAGTGGAAAATTTAACGTTCCTCATGTGACCAGTCATTTAACATTCAATATATACAGTAATAAACCCTAGTGGAGTGATCCTCCAATCTTCATTCAATATAAGAATAAACATAAATTATGCTATTTTTGGGCAATCTAACTTCAATGTAAGAATGGACCTTTCTGATGTGATCCGTCAATCTACCTTCAAAATGAGAATATACTTTCCTGTTGAGATCTATCTACCTTCAATACAAAATAAACAATCCTTTGGTGATCTGTCAATCTAAATTCAATACAAGAATAAATATTCGTGAATTAATGCTTTAGTCTACCTGTTATAAAAAAAAACCGTCAAGGATTGATTCCATCAATGTACCTTCAATATAAGAATAAACCTTTGTGGAAGGTCCCCATCAATATTACCATCAATGTAATAATACATTTTCTTGGAATGATTTTAGCAATATAATTTTACTATAAGTATAGAATTTCCTGAATGATCCATCAATATACATTCGAAAGAAAATAATCCTTGCTGGTGTGATAAAATTCGTATCCTTCCAATATTACAGCATACATTTCTGGTGTAATATTACTGTCAAGCTATAAACAATGATAGGTCGTACTATGTTCTCGCTAATTTAACTTAAATCGGAGAACAAACAGTCGTGATGTTATCACATTAATGTAACTTCAATCGAAGAACTAACCGCTGTAGTGGGATCACGTTAATGTATCTTCAATGAAAGATCTAAAAGCCCCAATATTTTCACTTTATTCTACGTTCATTAGTGCAGCTTAAGATATTGGCATAATATTACCGACAAGGTAAAAATTATGTCATAACACATTGTGTGACTTAAATGCATCCCGATAGCCAGAAGGAGTCTGAACATTAACACATTCGAATAATATCAAGAAGTGAGACAATAATACAGATAATAGTGGTCGCACTTCGAGTAATACTGTCAGCATAGTTTTATTAGAGACATTTTAATGAATTCAAATTATTATGTCAACAGTTACAAGAAAACTGGGTAGATGACGTAGTGAAAGTAATCACAGCTGTTGAACCTATCGTTGTTCCACTCATCCAGGGTAGAGATGTAAGTATCGTACATGTATGTCTATCTTTTTTCAATAAATATATATAATGAGTATTTTCAGTTGTTCCCTCTAATATATATTAATGTGCGATTTTGGAATATGGACGTTGTAGAAAGGTTAATAAGATAGACATAATAACTACTTGTGATAGATACACATAAAAATAATTTATAATTTTAAGTTCATTTTCAAGAGATCAAGTTCATTAAATCTTCACATCACATCAATTTCAAGAGATCAAGTTCATTAAATCTTAACATTACATCAATTTCAAGAGATCAAGTTCATTAAATCTTAACATTACATCAATTTCAAGAGATGAAGTTCATTAAATCTTAACATTACATTAATTTCAAGAGATCAAGTTCATTAAATCTTCACATTAGATTAATTTCATTTTTGTCATCTTTATAAAACTATTATGTTATGTAATTATTCAGAAATCGATTTAATTAGTTCTTTTTTTAATAAATCAATATTTGCAATTAATATTTCAGAAGTACATTTATTTATTATTTTTACATTAAGAAATACCTCTATTTATTTATGTTCTCTTGACAAAATCGATCTAACTAGTTCATCTTCAAGAAAACGAGTTTGTATATCTCCAAACAAATCCAGTTATTCGTTCCTCATTTGTATATCTCCAAACAAATATAGTTATTCGTTCCTCATTTGTATATCTCCAAACAAATCCAGTTATTCGTTCCTCATTTGTATATCTCCAAACAAATCCAGTTATTCGTTCCTCATTTGTATATCTCCAAACAAATCCAGCTATTCGTTGCTCATTTGTATATCTCCAAACAAATCCAGTTATTCGTTCCTCATTTGTATATCTCCAAACAAATACAGTTATTCGTTCCTCATTTGTATATTTCCAAACAAATCCAGTTATTCGTT
Organism: Meghimatium bilineatum; assembly: GCA_034231615.1. Classification (NCBI taxonomy): domain Eukaryota; kingdom Metazoa; phylum Mollusca; class Gastropoda; order Stylommatophora; family Philomycidae; genus Meghimatium; species Meghimatium bilineatum. Next base: position 18,031,226 of record CM067302.1, read on the forward strand.
CCTCATTTGTATATCTCCAAACAAATCCAGTTATTCGTTCCTTGTCAGATGATGATGATACGTATCAATGCTTTAAGACATCAAATTTGCTAAACTTTATCAGATTATGTTAAGTGACTTTCCGTGGACCATATTGTTTGTTTACCTTTAGTGGAAAATTTAACGTTCCTCATGTGACCAGTCATTTAACATTCAATATATACAGTAATAAACCCTAGTGGAGTGATCCTCCAATCTTCATTCAATATAAGAATAAACATAAATTATGCTATTATTGGTCAATCTACCTTCAATGTAAGAATGGACCTTTCTGATGTGATCCGTCATTCTACCTTCAACATGAGAATATATTTTCCTGTTGAGATCTATCTACCTTCAATACAAAATAAACGCTCCTTTGGTGATCTGTCAATCTAAATTCAATACAAGAATAAATATTCGTGAATTAATGCTTTAGTCTTCCTTTTATAAAAAATAAACCGTCATGGAATGATTCCATCAATATACCTTCAATATAAGAATAAACCTTTGTGGAAGGTCCCCATCAATATTACCATCAATGTAATAATATATTTTCTTGGAATGATTTTAGCAATATACCTTTACTATAAGTATATAATTTCCTGAATGATCCATCAATATACATTCGAAAGAAAATAAACCTTGCTGGTGTGATAAAATTCGTATCATTTCAATATTACAGCATACATTCCTGGTGTAATATTACTGTCAATCTATAAACTATGATAGGGCGTACTATGTTCTCGCTAAATTAACTTAAATCGGAGAACAAACAGTCGTGATGTTATCACATTAATGTAACTTCAATCGAAGAACTAACCGCTGTAGTGGGATCACGTTAATGTATCTTCAATGGAAGATCTAAAAGCCCCAATATTTTCACTTTATTCTACGTTCATTAGTGCAGCTTAAGATATTGGCATAATATTACCGACAAGGTAAAAATTATGTCATAACACATTGTGTGACTTAAATGCATCCCGCTAGACAGAAGGAGTCTGAACATTAACACATTCGAATAATATCACTAAGTGAGAGAATAATACAGATAATAGTGGTCGCACTTCGAGTAATACTGTCAGCATAGTTTTATTAAAGGCATGTTATTGAATTCAAATTATTATGTCAACAGTTACAAGAAAACTGGCTAGATGACGTACTGAAAGTAGTCACAGCTGTCGAACCTCTCGTTGTCCCACTCATCCAGGGTAGAGATGTAAGTATCGTACATCTATGTCCATCTTTCTTCAACAAATATATATAATGAGTTTTTTCAGTTGTTCCCTGTACTATATATTAATGAGCGATTTTCGAATATGGACGTTGTAGAAAAGTTAATAAGATAGACATAATAACTACTTGTGATAGATACACATAAAAAGAATTTATAATTTTAAGTTAATTTTCAAGAGATCAAGTTCAATAAATCTTCACATCACATCAATTTCAAGAGATCAAGTTCATTAAATCTTAACATTACATTAATTTCAAGAGATCAAGTTCATTAAATCTTAACATTACATTAATTTCATTTTTGTCATCTTTATAAAACTATTATATTATGTAATTATTCAGAAATCGATTGAATTAGTTCTTTTTTTTAATAAATCAATATTTGCAATTAACATTTCAGAAGTACATTTATTTATTATTTTTACATTAAGAAATACCTCTATTTATTTATGTTCTCTTGATAAAATTGATCTAACTTGTTCATCTTCAAGAAAACGAATTTGTATATCTCCAAACAAATCCAGTTATTCGTTCCTCATTTGTATATTTCCAAACAAATCCAGTTATTCGTTCCTCATTTGTATATTTCCAAACAAATCCAGTTATTCGTTCCTCATTTGTATATTTCCAAACAAATCCAGTTATTCGTTCCTCATTTGTATATCTCCAAACAAATCCAGTTATTCGTTCCTTATTTGTATATTTCCAAACAAATCCAGTTATTCGTTCCTCGTCAGATGATGATGATACGTATCAATGCTTTAAGACATCAAATTTGCTAAACTTTATAAGATTATGTTAAGTGACTTTCCGTCCACCATATTGTTTGTTTACTTTTTGTGGAAAAGTTAACGTTCCTCATGTGACCAGTCATTCTTCTTCTTCTTCTTCAGCGTTCATTCTCAAACTCCTGCCGGATCTCTATTGCAGTAGGACAATGGCACTATTAGATTTCCAGCAGGGTATAGTCCAGAGAATGGAAATGCGCTGTGTCGCCGTTTTATTTGCGCCAATGGCCCGACACATCCGTCTTCGGCGGGGACCAGTCATTCAACATTCAATATATAGAGTAATAAACCCTAGTGGAGTGATCCTCCAATCTTCATTCAATATAAGAATAAACATAAATTATGCTATTTTTGAGCAATCTAACTTCAATGTAAGAATGGACCTTTCTGATGTGATCCGTCAATCTACCTTCAAAATGAGAATATACTTTCCTGTTGAGATCTATCTACCTTCAATACAAAATAAACAATCCTTTGGTGATCTGTCAATCTAAATTCAATACAAGAATAAATATTCGTGAATTAATGCTTTAGTCTACCTGTTATAAAAAAAAACCGTCAAGGAATGATTCCATCAATGTACCTTCAATATAAGAATAAACCTTTGTGGAAGGTCCCCATCAATATTACCATCAATGTAATAATACATTTTCTTGGAATGATTTTAGCAATATAATTTTACTATAAGTATAGAATTTCCTGAATGATCCATCAATATACATTCGAAAGAAAATAATCCTTGCTGGTGTGATAAAATTCGTATCCTTCCAATATTACAGCATACATTTCTGGTGTAATATTACTGTCAAGCTATAAACAATGATAGGTCGTACTATGTTCTCGCTAATTTAACTTAAATCGGTGAACAAACAGTCGTGATGTTATCACATTAATGTAACTTCAATCGAAGAACTAACCGCTGTAGTAGGATCACGTTAATGTATCTTCAATGAAAGATCTAAAAGCCCCAATATTTTCACTTTATTCTACGTTCATTAGTGCAGCTTAAGATATTGGCATAATATTACCGACAAGGTAAAAATTATGTCATAACACATTGTGTGACTTAAATGCATCCCGATAGCCAGAAGGAGTCTGAACATTAACACATTCGAATAATATCAAGAAGTGAGACAATAATACAGATAATAGAGGTCGCACTTTGAGTAATACTGTCAGCATAGTTTTATTAGAGACATTTTAATGAATTCAAATTATTATGTCAACAGTTACAAGAAAACTGGGTAGATGACGTAGTGAAAGTAATCACAGCTGTTGAACCTATCGTTGTTCCACTCATCCAGGGTAGAGATGTAAGTATCGTACATGTATGTCCATCTTTTTTCAATAAATATATATAATGAGTATTTTCAGTTGTTCCCTGTACTATATATTAATGTGCGATTTTGGAATATGGACGTTGTAGAAAGATTAATAAGATAGACATAATAACTACTTGTGATAGATACACATAAAAATAATTTATAATTTTAAGTTCATTTTCAAGAGATCAAGTTCATTAAATCTTCACATCACATCAATTTCAAGAGATCAAGTTCATTAAATCTTAACATTACATCAATTTCAAGAGATCAAGTTCATTAAATCTTAACATTACATCAATTTCAAGAGATGAAGTTCATTAAATCTTAACATTACATTAATTTCAAGAGATCAAGTTCATTAAATCTTCACATTACATTAATTTCATTTTTGTCATCTTTATAAAACTATTATGTTATGTAATTATTCAGAAATCGATTTAATTAGTTCTTTTTTTTAATAAATCAATATTTGCAATTAATATTTCAGAAGTACATTTATTTATTATTTTTACATTAAGAAATACCTCTATTTATTTATGTTCTCTTGACAAAATCGATCTAACTAGTTCATCTTCAAGAAAACGAATTTGTATATCTCCAAACAAATCCAGTTATTCGTTCCTCATTTGTATATCTCCAAACAAATATAGTTATTCGTTCCTCATTTGTATATCTCCAAACAAATCCAGTTATTCGTTCCTCATTTGTATATCTCCAAACAAATCCAGTTATTCGTTCCTCATTTGTATATCTCCAAACAAATCCAGCTATTCGTTGCTCATTTGTATATCTCCAAACAAATCCAGTTATTCGTTCCTCATTTGTATATCTCCAAACAAATACAGTTATTCGTTCCTCATTTGTATATTTCCAAACAAATCCAGTTATTCGTTCCTTGTCAGATGATGATGATACGTATCAATGCTTTAAGACATCAAATTTGCTAAACTTTATCAGATTATGTTAAGTGACTTTCCGTGGACCATATTGTTTGTTTACCTTTAGTGGAAAATTTAACGTTCCTCATGTGACCAGTCATTTAACATTCAATATATACAGTAATAAACCCTAGTGGAGTGATCCTCCAATCTTCATTCAATATAAGAATAAACATAAATTATGCTATTTTTGGTCAATCTACCTTCAATGTAAGAATGGACCTTTCTGATGTGATCCGTCATTCTACCTTCAACATGAGAATATATTTTCCTGTTGAGATCTATCTACCTTCAATACAAAATAAACGCTCCTTTGTTGATCTGTCAATCTAAATTCAATACAAGAATAAATATTCGTGAATTAATGCTTTAGTCTTCCTTTTATAAAAAATAAACCGTCATGGAATGATTCCATCAATATACCTTCAATATAAGAATAGACCTTTGTGGAAGGTCCCCATCAATATTACCATCAATGTAATAATATATTTTCTTGGAATGATTTTAGCAATATACCTTTACTATAAGTATATAATTTCCTGAATGATCCATCAATATACATTCGAAAGAAAATAAACCTTGCTGGTGTGATAAAATTCGTATCATTTCAATATTACAGCATACATTCCTGGTGTAATATTACTGTCAATCTATAAACTATGATAGGGCGTACTATGTTCTCGCTAAATTAACTTAAATCGGAGAACAAACAGTCGTGATGTTATCACATTAATGTAACTTCAATCGAAGAACTAACCGCTGTAGTGGGATCACGTTAATGTATCTTCAATGGAAGATCTAAAAGCCCCAATATTTTCACTTTATTCTACGTTCATTAGTGCAGCTTAAGATATTGGCATAATATTACCGACAAGGTAAAAATTATGTCATAACACATTGTGTGACTTAAATGCATCCCGCTAGACAGAAGGAGTCTGAACATTAACACATTCGAATAATATCACTAAGTGAGAGAATAATACAGATAATAGTGGTCGCACTTCGAGTAATACTGTCAGCATAGTTTTATTAAAGGCATGTTATTGAATTCAAATTATTATGTCAACAGTTACAAGAAAACTGGCTAGATGACGTACTGAAAGTAGTCACAGCTGTCGAACCTCTCGTTGTCCCACTCATCCAGGGTAGAGATGTAAGTATCGTACATCTATGTCCATCTTTCTTCAACAAATATATATAATGAGTTTTTTCAGTTGTTCCCTGTACTATATATTAATGAGCGATTTTCGAATATGGACGTTGTAGAAAAGTTAATAAGATAGACATAATAACTACTTGTGATAGATACACATAAAAAGAATTTATAATTTTAAGTTAATTTTCAAGAGATCAAGTTCAAAAAATCTTCACATCACATCAATTTCAAGAGATCAAGTTCATTAAATCTTAACATTACATCAATTTCAAGATATCAAGTTCATTAAATCTTAACATTACATTAATTTCATTTTTGTCATCTTTATAAAACTATTATATTATGTAATTATTCAGAAATCGATTGAATTAGTTCTTTTTTTTAATAAATCAATATTTGCAATTAACATTTCAGAAGTACATTTATTTATTATTTTTACATTAAGAAATACCTCTATTTATTTATGTTCTCTTGATAAAATTGATCTAACTTGTTCATCTTCAAGAAAACGAATTTGTATATCTCCAAACAAATCCAGTTATTCGTTCCTCATGTGTATATTTCCAAACAAATCCAGTTATTCGTTCCTTATTTGTATATTTCCAAACAAATCCAGTTATTCGTTCCTCATTTGTATATTTCCAAACAAATCCAGTTATTCGTTCCTCATTTGTATATCTATAAACAAATCCAGTTATTCGTTCCTCATTTGTATATCTCCAAACAAATCCAGTTATTCTTTCCTCATTTGTACATCTATAAACAAATCCAGTTATTCGTTCCTCATTTGTATATTTCCAAACAAATCCAGTTATTCGTTCCTCATTTGTATATTTCCAAACAAATCCAGTTATTCGTTCCTCATTTGTATATTTCCAAACAAATCCAGTTATTCGTTCCTCATTTGTATATTTCCAAACAAATCCAGTTATTCGTTCCTCATTTGTATATTTCCAAACAAATCCAGTTATTCGTTCCTCATTTGTATATTTCCAAACAAATCCAGTTATTCGTTCCTCATTTGTATATTTCCAAACAAATCCAGTTATTCGTTCCTCGTCAGATGATGATGATACGTATCAATGCTTTAAGACATCAAATTTGCTAAACTTTATCAGATTATGTTAAGTGACTTTCCGTCCACCATATTGTTTGTTTACTTTTTGTGGAAAAGTTAACGTTCCTCATGTGACCAGTCATTCTTCTTCTTCTTCTTCAGCGTTCATTCTCAAACTCCTGCCGGATCTCTATTGCAGTAGGACAATGGCCCTATTAGATTTCCAGCAGGATATAGTCCAGAGAATGGAAATGCGCTGTGTCGCCGTTTTATTTGCGCCAATGGCCCGACACATCCGTCTTCGGCGGGGACCAGTCATTCAACATTCAATATATAGAGTAATAAACCCTAGTGGAGTGATCCTCCAATCTTCATTCAATATAAGAATAAACATAAATTATGCTATTTTTGGGCAATCTAACTTCAATGTAAGAATGGACCTTTCTGATGTGATCCGTCAATCTACCTTCAAAATGAGAATATATTTTCCTGTTGAGATCTATCTACCTTCAATACAAAATAAACAATCCTTTGGTGATCTGTCAATCTAAATTCAATACAAGAATAAATATTCGTGAATTAATGCTTTAGTCTACCTGTTATAAAAAAAACCGTCAAGGAATGATTCCATCAATGTACCTTCAATATAAGAATAAACATTTGTGGAAGGTCCCCATCAATATTACCATCAATGTAATAATACATTTTCTTGGAATGATTTTAGCAATATAATTTTACTATAAGTATAGAATTTCCTGAATGATCCATCAATATACATTCGAAAGAAAATAATCCTTGCTGGTGTGATAAAATTCGTATCCTTCCAATATTACAGCATACATTTCTGGTGTAATATTACTGTCAAGCTATAAACTATGATAGGTCGTACTATGTTCTCGCTAATTTAACTTAAATCGGAGAACAAACAGTCGTGATGTTATCACATTAATGTAACTTCAATCGAAGAACTAACCGCTGTAGTGGGATCACGTTAATGTATCTTCAATGGAAGATCTAAAAGCCCCAATATTTTCACTTTATTCTACGTTCATTAGTGCAGCTTAAGATATTGGCATAATATTACCGACAAGGTAAAAATTATGTCATAACACATTGTGTGACTTAAATGCATGCCGATAGCCAGAAGGAGTCTGAACATTAACACATTCGAATAATATCAAGAAGTGAGACAATAATACAGATAATAGAGGTCGCACTTTGAGTAATACTGTCAGCATAGTTTTATTAGAGACATTTTAATGAATTCAAATTATTATGTCAACAGTTACAAAAAAACTGGCTAGATGACGTACTGAAAGTAGTCACAGCTGTCGAACCTCTCGTTGTCCCACTCATCCAGGGTAGAGATGTAAGTATCGTACATGTATGTCCATCTTTTTTCAATAAATATATATAATGAGTATTTTCAGTTGTTCCCTGTAATATATATTAATGTGCGATTTTGGAATATGGACGTTGTAGAAAGGTTAATAAGATAGACATAACAACTACTTGTGATAGATACACATAAAAATAATTTATAATTTTAAGTTCATTTTCAAGAGATCAAGTTCATTAAATCTTCACATCACATCAATTTCAAGAGATCAAGTTCATTAAATCTTAACATTACATCAATTTCAAGAGATCAAGTTCAATAAATCTTCACATCACATCAATTTCAAGAGATCAAGTTCATTAAATCTTAACATTACATTAATTTCAAGAGATCAAGTTCATTAAATCTTCACATTACATTAATTTCATTTTTGTCATCTTTATAAAACTATTATGTTATGTAATTATTCAGAAATCGATTTAATTAGTTCTTTTTTTTAATAAATCAATATTTGCAATTAATATTTCAGAAGTACATTTATTTATTATTTTTACATTAAGAAATACCTCTATTTATTTATGTTCTCTTGGCAAAATCGATCTAACTAGTTCATCTTCAAGAAAACGAATTTGTATATCTCCAAACAAATCCAGTTATTCGTTCCTCATTTGTATATCTCCAAACAAATATAGTTATTCGTTCCTCATTTGTATATCTCCAAACAAATCCAGTTATTCGTTCCTCATTTGTATATCTCCAAACAAATCCAGTTATTCGTTCCTCATTTGTATATCTCCAAACAAATCCAGCTATTCGTTGCTCATTTGTATATCTCCAAACAAATCCAGTTATTCGTTCCTCATTTGTATATCTCCAAACAAATACAGTTATTCGTTCCTCATTTGTATATTTCCAAACAAATCCAGTTATTCGTTCCTCATTTGTATATCTCCAAACAAATCCAGTTATTCGTTCCTTGTCAGATGATGATGATACGTATCAATGCTTTAAGACATCAAATTTGCTAAACTTTATCAGATTATGTTAAGTGACTTTCCGTTGACCATATTGTTTGTTTACCTTTAGTGGAAAATTTAACGTTCCTCATGTGACCAGTCATTTAACATTCAATATATACAGTAATAAACCCTAGTGGAGTGATCCTCCAATCTTCATTCAATATAAGAATAAACATAAATTATGCTATTTTTGGTCAATCTACCTTCAATGTAAGAATGGACCTTTCTGATGTGATCCGTCATTCTACCTTCAACATGAGAATATATTTTCCTGTTGAGATCTATCTACCTTCAATACAAAATAAACGCTCCTTTGGTGATCTGTCAATCTAAATTCAATACAAGAATAAGTATTCGTGAATTAATGCTTTAGTCTTCCTTTTATAAAAAATAAACCGTCATGGAATGATTCCATCAATATACCTTCAATATAAGAATAAACCTTTGTGGAAGGTCCCCATCAATATTACCATCAATGTAATAATATATTTTCTTGGAATGATTTTAACAATATACCTTTACTATAAGTATATAATTTCCTGAATGATCCATCAATATACATTCGAAAGAAAATAAACCTTGCTGGTGTGATAAAATTCGTATCATTTCAATAGTACAGCATACATTCCTGGTGTAATATTACTGTCAATCTATAAACTATGATAGGGCGTACTATGTTCTCGCTAAATTAACTTAAATCGGAGAACAAACAGTCGTGATGTTATCACATTAATGTAACTTCAATCGAAGAACTAACCGATGTAGTGGGATCACGTTAATGTATCTTCAATGGAAGATCTAAAAGCCCCAATATTTTCACTTTATTCTACGTTCATTAGTGCAGCTTAAGATATTGGCATAATATTACCGACAAGGTAAAAATTATGTCATAACACATTGTGTGACTTAAATGCATCCCGCTAGACAGAAGGAGTCTGAACATTAACACATTCGAATAATATCACTAAGTGAGAGAATAATACAGATAATAGTGGTCGCACTTCGAGTAATACTGTCAGCATAGTTTTATTAAAGGCATGTTATTGAATTCAAATTATTATGTCAACAGTTACAAGAAAACTGGCTAGATGACGTACTGAAAGTAGTCACAGCTGTCGAACCTCTCGTTGTCCCACTCATCCAGGGTAGAGATGTAAGTATCGTACATCTATGTCCATCTTTCTTCAACAAATATATATAATGAGTTTTTTCAGTTGTTCCCTGTACTATATATTAATGAGCGATTTTCGAATATGGACGTTGTAGAAAAGTTAATAAGATAGACATAATAACTACTTGTGATAGATACACATAAAAAGAATTTATAATTTTAAGTTAATTTTCAAGAGATCAAGTTCAATAAATCTTCACATCACATCAATTTCAAGAGATCAAGTTCATTAAATCTTAACATTACATCAATTTCAAGAGATCAAGTTCATTAAATCTTAACATTACATTAATTTCATTTTTGTCATCTTTATAAAACTATTATATTTTTTTAATAAATCAATATTTGCAATTAACATTTCAGAAGTACATTTATTTATTATTTTTACATTAAGAAATACCTCTATTTATTTATGTTCTCTTGATAAAATTGATCTAACTTGTTCATCTTCAAGAAAACGAATTTGTATATCTCCAAACAAATCCAGTTATTCGTTCCTCATTTGTATATTTCCAAACAAATCCAGTTATTCGTTCCTTATTTGTATATTTCCAAACAAATCCAGTTATTCGTTCCTCATTTGTATATCTCCAAACAAATCCAGTTATTCGTTCCTCATTTGTATATTTCCAAACAAATCCAGTTATTCGTTCCTCATTTGTATATTTCCAAACAAATCCAGTTATTCGTTCCTCATTTGTATATTTCCAAACAAATCCAGTTATTCGTTCCTTATTTGTATATTTCCAAACAAATCCAGTTATTCGTTCCTCATTTGTATATTTCCAAACAAATCCAGTTATTCGTTCCTCATTTGTATATTTCCAAACAAATCCAGTTATTCGTTCCTTATTTGTAAATTTCCAAACAAATCCAGTTATTCGTTCCTCGTCAGATGATGATGATACGTATCAATGCTTTAAGACATCAAATTTGCTAAACTTTATAAGATTATGTTAAGTGACTTTCCGTCCACCATATTGTTTGTTTACTTTTTGTGGAAAAGTTAACGTTCCTCATGTGACCAGTCATTCTTCTTCTTCTTCTTCAGCGTTCATTCTCAAACTCCTGCCGGATCTCTATTGCAGTAGGACAATGGCCCTATTAGATTTCCAGCAGGGTATAGTCCAGAGAATGGAAATGCGCTGTGTCGCCGTTTTATTTGCGCCAATGGCCCGACACATCCGTCTTCGGCGGGGACCAGTCATTCAACATTCAATATATAGAGTAATAAACCCTAGTGGAGTGATCCTCCAATCTTCATTCAATATAAGAATAAACATAAATTATGCTATTTTTGGTCAATCTACCTGCAATGTAAGAATCTACCTTTCTGATGTGATCCGTCAATCTACCTTCAACATGAGAATATATTTTCCTGTTGAGATCTATCTACCTTCAATCCAAAATAAACGCTCCTTTGGTGATCTGTCAATCTAAATTCAATACAAGAATAAATATTCGTGAATTAATGCTTTAGTCTACCTGTTATAAAAAAAAACCGCCAAGGAATGATTCCATCAATGTACCTTCAATATAAGAATAAACCTTTGTGGAAGGTCCCCATCAATATTACCATCAATGTAATAATACATTTTCTTGGAATGATTTTAGCAATATAATTTTACTATAAGTATAGAATTTCCTGAATGATCCATCAATATACATTCGAAAGAAAATAATCCTTGCTGGTGTGATAAAATTCGTATCCTTCCAATATTACAGCATACATTTCTGGTGTAATATTACTGTCAAGCTATAAACAATGATAGGTCGTACTATGTTCTCGCTAATTTAACTTAAATCGGTGAACAAACAGTCGTGATGTTATCACATTAATGTAACTTCAATCGAAGAACTAACCGCTGTAGTAGGATCACGTTAATGTATCTTCAATGAAAGATCTAAAAGCCCCAATATTTTCACTTTATTCTACGTTCATTAGTGCAGCTTAAGATATTGGCATAATATTACCGACAAGGTAAAAATTATGTCATAACACATTGTGTGACTTAAATGCATCCCGATAGCCAGAAGGAGTCTGAACATTAACACATTCGAATAATATCAAGAAGTGAGACAATAATACAGATAATAGAGGTCGCACTTCGAGTAATACTGTCAGCATAGTTTTATTAGAGACATTTTAATGAATTCAAATTATTATGTCAACAGTTACAAGAAAACTGGGTAGATGACGTAGTGAAAGTAATCACAGCTGTTGAACCTATCGTTGTTCCACTCATCCAGGGTAGAGATGTAAGTATCGTACATGTATGTCCATCTTTTTTCAATAAATATATATAATGAGTATTTTCAGTTGTTCCCTGTACTATATATTAATGTGCGATTTTGGAATATGGACGTTGTAGAAAGGTTAATAAGATAGACATAATAACTACTTGTGATAGATACACATAAAAATAATTTATAATTTTAAGTTCATTTTCAAGAGATCAAGTTCATTAAATCTTCACATCACATCAATTTCAAGAGATCAAGTTCATTAAATCTTAACATTACATCAATTTCAAGAGATCAAGTTCATTAAATCTTAACATTACATCAATTTCAAGAGATGAAGTTCATTAAATCTTAACATTACATTAATTTCAAGAGATCAAGTTCATTAAATCTTCACATTACATTAATTTCATTTTTGTCATCTTTATAAAACTATTATGTTATGTAATTATTCAGAAATCGATTTAATTAGTTCTTTTTTTTAATAAATCAATATTTGCAATTAATATTTCAGAAGTACATTTATTTATTATTTTTACATTAAGAAATACCTCTATTTATTTATGTTCTCTTGACAAAATCGATCTAATTAGTTCATCTTCAAGAAAACGAATTTGTATATCTCCAAACAAATCCAGTTATTCGTTCCTCATTTGTATATCTCCAAACAAATATAGTTATTCGTTCCTCATTTGTATATCTCCAAACAAATCCAGTTATTCGTTCCTCATTTGTATATCTCCAAACAAATCCAGTTATTCGTTCCTCATTTGTATATCTCCAAACAAATCCAGCTATTCGTTGCTCATTTGTATATCTCCAAACAAATCCAGTTATTCGTTCCTCATTTGTATATCTCCAAACAAACACAGTTATTCGTTCCTCATTTGTATATCTCCAAACAAATCCAGTTATTCGTTGCTCATTTGTATATCTCCAAACAAATCCAGTTATTCGTTCCTCATTTGTATATCTCCAAACAAATCCAGCTATTCGTTGCTCATTTGTATATCTCCAAACAAATCCAGTTATTCGTTCCTCATTTGTATATCTCCAAACAAATACAGTTATTCGTTCCTCATTTGTATATTTCCAAACAAATACAGTTATTCGTTCCTCGTCAGATGATGATGATACGTATCAATGCTTTAAGACATCAAATTTGCTAAACTTTATCAGATTATGTTAAGTGACTTTCCGTGGACCATATTGTTTGTTTACCTTTAGTGGAAAATTTAACGTTCCTCATGTGACCAGTCATTTAACATTCAATATATACAGTAATAAACCCTAGTGGAGTGATCCTCCAATCTTCATTCAATATAAGAATAAACATAAATTATGCTATTTTTGGTCAATCTACCTTCAATGTAAGAATGGACCTTTCTGATGTGATCCGTCATTCTACCTTCAACATGAGAATATATTTTCCTGTTGAGATCTATCTACCTTCAATACAAAATAAACGCTCCTTTGGTGATCTGTCAATCTAAATTCAATACAAGAATAAATATTCGTGAATTAATGCTTTAGTCTTCCTTTTATAAAAAATAAACCGTCATGGAATGATTCCATCAATATACCTTCAATATAAGAATAAACCTTTGTGGAAGGTCCCCATCAATATTACCATCAATGTAATAATATATTTTCTTGGAATGATTTTAGCAATATACCTTTACTATAAGTATATAATTTCCTGAATGATCCATCAATATACATTCGAAAGAAAATAAACCTTGCTGGTGTGATAAAATTCGTATCATTTCAATATCACAGCATACATTCCTGGTGTAATATTACTGTCAATCTATAAACTATGATAGGGCGTACTATGTTCTCGCTAAATTAACTTAAATCGGAGAACAAACAGTCGTGATGTTATCACATTAATGTAACTTCAATCGAAGAACTAACCGCTGTAGTGGGATCACGTTAATGTATCTTCAATGGAAGATCTAAAAGCCCCAATATTTTCACTTTATTCTACGTTCATTAGTGCAGCTTATGATATTGGCATAATATTACCGACAAGGTAAAAATTATGTCATAACACATTGTGTGACTTAAATGCATCCCGCTAGACAGAAGGAGTCTGAACATTAACACATTCGAATAATATCACTAAGTGAGAGAATAATACAGATAATAGTGGTCGCACTTCGAGTAATACTGTCAGCATAGTTTTATTAAAGGCATGTTATTGAATTCAAATTATTATGTCAACAGTTACAAGAAAACTGGCTAGATGACGTACTGAAAGTAGTCACAGCTGTCGAACCTCTCGTTGTCCCACTCATCCAGGGTAGAGATGTAAGTATCGTACATCTATGTCCATCTTTCTTCAACAAATATATATAATGAGTTTTTTCAGTTGTTCCCTGTACTATATATTAATGAGCGATTTTCGAATATGGACGTTGTAGAAAAGTTAATAAGATAGACATAATAACTACTTGTGATAGATACACATAAAAAGAATTTATAATTTTAAGTTAATTTTCAAGAGATAAAGTTCAATAAATCTTCACATCACATCAATTTCAAGAGATCAAGTTCATTAAATCTTAACATTACATTAATTTCAAGAGATCAAGTTCATTAAATCTTCACATTACATTAATTTCATTTTTGTCATCTTTATAAAACTATTATGTTATGTAATTATTCAGAAATCGATTTAATTAGTTCTTTTTTTTAATAAATCAATATTTGCAATTAATATTTCAGAAGTACATTTATTTATTATTTTTACATTAAGAAATACCTCTATTTATTTATGTTCTCTTGGCAAAATCGATCTAACTAGTTCATCTTCAAGAAAACGAATTTGTATATCTCCAAACAAATCCAGTTATTCGTTCCTCATTTGTATATCTCCAAACAAATATAGTTATTCGTTCCTCATTTGTATATCTCCAAACAAATCCAGTTATTCGTTCCTCATTTGTATATCTCCAAACAAATCCAGTTATTCGTTCCTCATTTGTATATCTCCAAACAAATCCAGCTATTCGTTGCTCATTTGTATATCTCCAAACAAATCCAGTTATTCGTTCCTCATTTGTATATCTCCAAACAAATACAGTTATTCGTTCCTCATTTGTATATTTCCAAACAAATCCAGTTATTCGTTACTCATTTGTATATCTCCAAACAAATACAGTTATTCGTTCCTCATTTGTATATTTCCAAACAAATCCAGTTATTCGTTCCTTGTCAGATGATGATGATACGTATCAATGCTTTAAGACATCAAATTTGCTAAACTTTATCAGATTATGTTAAGTGACTTTCCGTGGACCATATTGTTTGTTTACCTTTAGTGGAAAATTTAACGTTCCTCATGTGACCAGTCATTTAACATTCAATATATACAGTAATAAACCCTAGTGGAGTGATCCTCCAATCTTCATTCAATATAAGAATAAACATAAATTATGCTATTTTTGGTCAATCTACCTTCAATGTAAGAATGGACCTTTCTGATGTGATCCGTCATTCTACCTTCAACATGAGAATATATTTTCCTGTTGAGATCTATCTACCTTCAATACAAAATAAACGCTCCTTTGGTGATCTGTCAATCTAAATTCAATACAAGAATAAGTATTCGTGAATTAATGCTTTAGTCTTCCTTTTATAAAAAATAAACCGTCATGGAATGATTCCATCAATATACCTTCAATATAAGAATAAACCTTTGTGGAAGGTCCCCATCAATATTACCATCAATGTAATAATATATTTTCTTGGAATGATTTTAGCAATATACCTTTACTATAAGTATATAATTTCCTGAATGATCCATCAATATACATTCGAAAGAAAATAAACCTTGCTGGTGTGATAAAATTCGTATCATTTCAATATTACAGCATACATTCCTGGTGTAATATTACTGTCAATCTATAAACTATGATAGGGCGTACTATGTTCTCGCTAAATTAACTTAAATCGGAGAACAAACAGTCGTGATGTTATCACATTAATGTAACTTCAATCGAAGAACTAACCGCTGTAGTGGGATCACGTTAATGTATCTTCAATGGAAGATCTAAAAGCCCCAATATTTTCACTTTATTCTACGTTCATTAGTGCAGCTTAAGATATTGGCATAATATTACCGACAAGGTAAAAATTATGTCATAACACATTGTGTGACTTAAATGCATCCCGCTAGACAGAAGGAGTCTGAACATTAACACATTCGAATAATATCACTAAGTGAGAGAATAATACAGATAATAGTGGTCGCACTTCGAGTAATACTGTCAGCATAGTTTTATTAAAGGCATGTTATTGAATTCAAATTATTATGTCAACAGTTACAAGAAAACTGGCTAGATGACGTACTGAAAGTAGTCACAGCTGTCGAACCTCTCGTTGTCCCACTCATCCAGGGTAGAGATGTAAGTATCGTACATCTATGTCCATCTTTCTTCAACAAATATATATAATGAGTTTTTTCAGTTGTTCCCTGTACTATATATTAATGAGCGATTTTCGAATATGGACGTTGTAGAAAAGTTAATAAGATAGACATAATAACTACTTGTGATAGATACACATAAAAAGAATTTATAATTTTAAGTTCATTTTCAAGAGATCAAGTTCATTATATCTTAACATTACATTAATTTCAAGAGATCAAGTTAATTAAATCTTAACATTACATTAATTTCAAGAGATCAAGTTCATTAAATCTTCAAATTACATCAATTTCATTTTTGTCATCTTTATAAAACTATTATATTATGTAATTATTCAGAAATCGATTGAATTATTTCTTTTTATTAATAAATCAATATTTGTAATTAATATTTCAGAAGTACATTTATTTATTATTTTTACATTAAGAAAAACCTCTATTTATGTTCTCTTGATAAAATCGATCTAACTAGTTCATCTTCAAGAAAACGAATTTGTATATCTCCAAACAAATCCAGTTATTCGTTCCTCATTTGTATATCTCCAAACAAATCCAGTTATTCGTTCCTCATTTGTATATCTCCAAACAAATACAGTTATTCGTTCCTCATTTGTAAATCTCCAAACAAATCCAGTTATTCGTTCCTCGTCAGATGAGGATGATACGTATCAATGCTTTAAGACATCAAATTTGCTAAACTTTATCAGATTATGTTAAGTGACTTTCCGTCCACCATATTGTTTGTTTACTTTTAGTGGAAAAGTTAACGTTCCTCATGTGACCAGTCATTCAACATTCACTATATAGAGTAATAAACCCTAGTGGAGTGATCCTCCAATCTTCATTCAAAATAAGAATAAACATAAATTATGCTATTTTTCGTCAATCTACCTGCAATGTAAGAATCTACCTTTCTGATGTGATCCGTCAATCTACCTTCAACATGAGAATATATTTTCCTGTTGAGATCTATCTACCTTCAATACAAAATAATCAATCCTTTGGTGATCTGTCAATCTAAATTCAATACAAGAATACATATTCGTGAATTATTGCTTTTGTCTACCTTTTATAAAAAATAAACCGTCATGGAATGATTCCATCAATATACCTTCAATATAAGAATAAACCTTTGTGGAAGGTACACATCAATATCACCATCAATGTAATAATACATTTTCTTGGAATGATTTTAGCAATATACCTTTACTATAAGTATATAATTTTCTGAATGATCCATCAATAAGCATTCGAAAGAAAATAAACCTTGCTGGTGTGATAAAATTCGCATCCTTCCAATATTACAGCATACATTCCTGGTGTATTATTACTGTCAAGCTATAAACTATGATAGGGCGTACCATGTTCTAGCTAATTTAACTTAAATCGGAGAACAAACAGTCGTGATGTTATCACATTAATGTAACTTCAATCGAAGAACTAACCGCTGTAGTGGGATCACGTTAATGTATCTTCAGTGGAAGATTTAAAAGCCCCAATATTTTCACTGTAATCTACGTTCATTAGTGCAGCTTAAGATATTGGCATAATATTACCGACAAGGTAAAGATTATGTCATAACACATTGTGTGACTTAAATGCATCCCGCTAGCCAGAAGGAGTCTGAACATTAACACAAAAGAATAATATCAAGAAGTGAGACAATAATACAGATAATAGTGGTCGCACTTCGAGTAATACTGTCATCATAGTTTTATTAAAGTCATTTTAATTAATTCAAATTATTAGGTAAGAAAGAAGGTAGAAACTATGAAAAATTGAACTAGGTTCTCGTTACTTTAATTTCAATCGAAGTACTAATCGTCCCAATGTGATCACTTTATCCTACGTTCAATTGTACAGCTTACAATCCTGGCATAATATTATAGACAATCTATAAACTATGTCACAACACATAATATTTCTTGTCTGTACCTCGTATATCACCAAGAGTGTTAAATGACTCAAGCAGAAGAATATAAGGAATTGAGATAATCATACAGATATTGGTATTCGCACTTAAAGTTAATAAGGTCATCACATTTTTATTAAAGGCATTTTACTGAATTCAAATTATTATGTCAACAGTTACAAGAAAACTGGCTAGATGACGCAGTGAAAGTACTCAAAGTTGTGGAGCCACTCATTATCCCACTCATCGCGGGTAGAGATGTAAGTATCGTACATGTATGTCTATCTTTCTTCAACAAATATATATAATGAGTATTTTCAGTTGTTCCCTGTTCTATATATTAATGTACGATTTTCGAATATGGACGTTGTAGAAAGGTTAATAAGATAGACATAATAGCTACTTGTGACAGATACACTTAAAAATAATTTATAATTTTAAGTTCATTTTCAAGAGATCAAGTTCATTAAATCTTCAAATTACATCAATTTCAAGAGATCAAGTTCATTAAATCTTCACATTACATCAATTTCAAGAGAGCAAGTTCATTAAATCATCACATTACATTAATTTCATTTTTGTCATCTTTATAAAACTATTATATTATGTAATTATTCAGAAATCGATTGAATTATTTATTTTTATTAATAAATCAATATTTGTAATTAATATTTCAGAAGTACATTTATTTATTATTTTTACATTAAGAAAAACCTCTATTTATTTATGTTCTCTTGATAAAATCGATCTAACTAGTTCATCTTCAAGAAAACGAATTTGTATATCTCCAAACAAATCCAGTTATTCGTTCCTCATTTGTATATCTCCAAACAAATCCAGTTATTCGTTCCTCGTCAGATGATGATGATAAGTATCAATGCTTTATGACATCAAATTTGCTAAACTTTATCAGATTATGTTAAGTGACTTTCCGTCCACCATATTGTTTGTTTACTTTTAGTGGAAAAGTTAACGTTCCTCATGTGACCAGTCATTCAACATTCAATATATAGAGTATTAAACCCTAGTGGAGTGATCCTCCAATCTTCATTCAATATAAGAATAAACATAAATTATGCTATTTTTGGTCAATCTACCTTCAATGTAAGAATGGACCTTTCTGATGTGATCCGTCAATCTAACTTCAACATGAGAATATATTTTCTTGTTGCGATCTATCTACCTTCAATACAAAATAAACAATCCTTTGCTGATCTGTCAATCTAAATTCAATACAAGAATAAATATTCGTGAATTTATGCTTTAGTCTACCTTTTATAAAAAATAAACCGTCATGGAATGATTCCATCAATATACCTTCAATATAAGAATAAACCTTTGTGGAAGGTCCACATCAATATTACCATCAATGTAATAATACATTTTCTTGGAATGATTTTAGCAATATACCTTTACTATAAGTATATAATTTCCTGAATGATCCATCAATATACATTCGAAAGAAAATAAACCTTGCTGGTGTGATAAAATTCGTATCCTTCCAATATTACAGCATACATTCCTGGTTTGATATTACTGCCAAGGTAGAAACTATGAAAAATTTAACTAGGTTCGTGTTACTTTAATTTCAATCGAAGAACTAACCGTCCCAATTTGATCACTTTAGTCTACGTTCAATTGTACAGCTTACAATCCTGACATAATATTATAGACAAGCTATAAACTATGTCACAATACATAATATCTTTTGTCTGCACCTCGTATATCAACAAGAGTGTGAAATGAACCAAGCAGAAGAATATCAGGAATTGAGATAATCATACAGATATTGGTGTTCGCACTTAAAGTTAATAAGGTCATCACATCTTTATTAAAGGCATTTTACTGAATTCATATTATTATCTCAACAGTTACAAGAAAACTGGCTAGATGACGCAGTGAAAGTACTCAAAGTTGTCGAGCCACTCATTATCCCACTCATCGCGGGTAGAGATGTAAGTATCGTACATGTATGTCTATCTTTCTTCAACAAATATATATAATGAGTATTTTCAGTTGTTCCCTGTTCTATATATTAATGTACGATTTTCGAATATGGACGTTGTAGAAAGGTTAATAAGATAGACATAATAGCTACTTGTGACAGATACACATAAAAATAATTTATAATTTTAAGTTCATTTTCAAGAGATCAAGTTCATTAAATCTTCAAATTACATCAATTTCAAGAGATCAAGTTCATTAAATCTTCACATTACATTAATTTCATTTTTGTCATCTTTATAAAACTATTATATTATGTAATTATTCAGAAATCGATTGAATTATTTATTTTTATTTATAAATCAATATTTGTAATTAATATTTCATAAGTACAGTTATTTATTATTTTTACATTAAGAAAAACCTCTATTTATGTTCTCTTGATAAAATCGATCTAACTAATCATCTTCAAGAAAACGAATTTGTATATCTCCAAACAAATCCAGTTATTCGTTCCTCATTTGTATATCTCCAAACAAATCCAGTTATTCGTTCCTCGTCAGATGATGATGATAAGTATCAATGCTTTAAGACATCAAATTTGCTAAACTTTATCAGATTATGTTAAGTGACTTTCACCATATTGTTTGTTTACTTTTAGTGGAAAAGTTAACGTTCCTCATGCGACCAGTAATTCAACATTCAATATATAGAGTAATAAACCCTAGTGGAGTGATCCTCCAATCTTCATTCAATATAAGAATAAACATAAATTATGCTATTTTTGGTCAATCTACCTTCAATGTAAGAATGGACCTTTCTGATGTGATCCGTCAATCTACCTTCAACATGAGAATATATTTTCCTGTTGAGATCTATCTACCTTCAATACAAAATAAACAATCCTTTGGTGATCTGTCAATCTAAATTCAATACAAGAATAAATATTCGTGAATTAATGCTTTAGTCTACCTTTTATAAAAAATAAACCGTCATGGAATGATTCCATCAATATACCTTCAATATAAGAATAAACCTTTGTGGAAGGTACACATCAATATCACCATCAATGTAATAATACACTTTCTTGGAATGATTTTAGCAATATACCTTTAATATAAGTATATAATTTCCTGAATGATCCATCAATAAGCATTCGAAAGAAAATAAACCTTGCTGGTGTGATAAAATTCGTATCCTTCCAATATTACAGCATACACTCCTGGTGTAATATTACTGTCAAGCTATAAACTATGATAGGGCGTACTATGTTCTCGCTAATTTAACTTAAATCGTAGAACAAACAGGCGTGATGTTATCACATTAATGTAACTTCAATCGAAGAACTAACCGCTGTAGTGGGATCACGTTAATGTATCTTCAATGGAAGATCTTAAAGCCCCAATATGTACACTGTATTCTACGTTAATTAGTGCAGCTTAAGATATTGGCATAATATTACCGACAAGGTAAAGATTATGTCATAACACATTGTGTGACTTAAATGCATCCCGCTAGCCAGAAGGAGTCTGAACATTAACACATTCGAATAATATCACTAAGTGAGACAATAATACATATAATAGTGGTCGCACTTCGAGTAATACTGTCAGCATAGTTTTATTAGAGACATTTTAATGAATTCAAATTATTATGTCAACAGTTACAAGAAAACTGGCTAGATGACGTATTGAAAGTAGTCACAGCTATCGAACCTATCGTTGTCCCACTCATCTCGGGTAGAGATGTAAGTATCGTACATGTATGTCCATCTTTCTTCAACAAATATATATAACGAGTATTTTCAGTTGTTCCCTGTACTATATTTTAATGTGCCATTTTCGAATATGGACGTTGTAGAAAGGTTAATAAGATAGACATAATAACTACTTGTGATAGATACACATAAAAAGAATTTCTAATTTTAAGTTCATTTTCAAGAGATCAAGTTCATTAAATCTTCACATCACATCAATTTCAAGAGATCAAGTTAATTAAATCTTAACATTACATCAATTTCAAGAGATCAAGTTAATTAAATCTTAACATTACATCAATTTCAAGAGATGAAGTTCATTAAATCTTAACATTACATCAATTTCAAGAGATCAAGTTCATTAAATCTTCAAATTACATCAATTTCATTTTTGTCATCTTTATAAAACTATTATATTATGTAATTATTCAGAAATCGATTGAATTAGTTCTTTTTTTAATAAATCAATATTTGCAATAATATTTCAGAAGTACATTTATTTATTATTTTTACATTAAGAAATAACTCTATTTATTTTTGTTCTCTTGACAAAATCGATCTAACTAGTTCATCTTCAAGAAAACGAATTTGTATATCTCCAAACAAATCCAGTTATTCGTTCCTCATTTGTATATCTCCAAACAAATACAGTTATTCGTTCCTCGTCAGATAATGATGATAAGTAGCAATGCTTTAAGACATCACATTTGCTAAACTTTATCAGATTATGTTAAGTGACTTTCCGTCCACCATAATGTTTGTTCACTTTTAGTGGAAAAGTTAACGTTCCTCATGTGACCAGTCATTCAGCATTCAATATATAGAGTAATAAACCCTAGTTGAGTGATCCTCCAATCTTCATTCAATATAAGAATAAACATAAATTATGCTATTTTTGGTCAATCTACCTTCAATGTAAGAATGGACCTTTCTGTGTGATCCGTCAATCTACCTTCAACATGAGAATATATTTTCCTGTTGAGATCTATCTACCTTCAATACAAAATAAACAATCCTTTGGTGATCTGTCAATCTAAATTCAATACAAGAATAAATATTCGTGAATTAATGCTTTAGTCTACCTTTTATAAAAAATAAACCGTCATGGAATGATTCCATCAATATTCCTTCAATATAAGAATAAACCTTGGTGGAAGGTCCCCATCAATATTACCATCAATGTAATAATACATTTTCTTGTAATGATTTTAGCAATATACCTTTAATATAAGTATATAATTTCCTGAATGATCCATCAATAAGCATTCAAAAGAAAATAAACCTTGCTGGTGTGATAAAATTCGTATCCTTCCAATATTACAGCATACACTCCTGGTGTAATATTACTGTCAAGCTATAAACTATGATAGGGCGTACTATGTTCTCGCTAATTTAACTTAAATCGTAGAACAAACAGGCGTGATGTTATCACATTAATGTAACTTCAATCGAAGAACTAACCGCTGTAGTGGGATCACGTTAATGTATCTTCAATGGAAGATCTTAAAGCCCCAATATGTACACTGTATTCTACGTTAATTAGTGCAGCTTAAGATATTGGCATAATATTACCGACAAGGTAAAGATTATGTCATAACACATTGTGTGACTTAAATGCATCCCGCTAGCCAGAAGGAGTCTGAACATTAACACATTCGAATAATATCACTAAGTGAGACAATAATACATATAATAGTGGTCGCACTTCGAGTAATACTGTCAGCATAGTTTTATTAGAGACATTTTAATGAATTCAAATTATTATGTCAACAGTTACAAGAAAACTGGCTAGATGACGTATTGAAAGTAGTCACAGCTGTCGAACCTATCGTTGTCCCACTCATCTCGGGTAGAGATGTAAGTATCGTACATGTATGTCCATCTTTCTTCAACAAATATATATAACGAGTATTTTCAGTTGTTCCCTGTACTATATTTTAATGTGCCATTTTCGAATATGGACGTTGTAGAAAGGTTAATAAGATAGACATAATAACTACTTGTGATAGATACACATAAAAAGAATTTATAATTTTAAGTTCATTTTCAAGAGATCAAGTTCATTAAATCTTCACATCACATCAATTTCAAGAGATCAAGTTCATTAAATCTTAACATTACATTAATTTCAAGAGATCAAGTTCATTAAATCTTCACATTACATTAATTTCATTTTTGTCATCTTTATAAAACAATTATATTATGTAATTATTCAGAAATCGATTGCATTATTTCTTTTTTTAATAAATCAATATTTGTAATTAATATTTAAGAAGTACATTTATCTATTATTTTTAAATTAAGAAAAACCTCTATTTATTTATGTTCTCTTGATAAAATCGATGTAACTAGTTCATCTTCAAGAAAACGAATTTGTATATCTCCAAACAAATCCAGTTATTCGTTCCTCATTTGTATATCTCCAAACAAATCCAATTATTCGTTCCTCATTTGTATCTCTACAAACAAATATAGTTATTCGTTCCTCATTTGTATATCTCCAAACAAATCCAGTTATTCGTTCCTCATTTGTTTATCTCCAAACAAATCCAATTATTCGTTCCTCATTTGTATATCTACAAACAAATATAGTTATTCGTTCCTCATTTGTATATCTCCAAACAAATTAAGTTATTCGTTCCGCATATGTATATCTCCAAACAAATCCAGTTATTCGTTCCTCATTTGTATATCTCCAAACAAATTCAGTTATTCGTTCCTCATATGTATATCTCCAAACAAATTCAGTTATTCGTTCCTCATTTGTATATCTCCAAACAAATTCAGTTATTCGTTCCTCATATGTATATCTCCAAACAAATCCAGTTATTCGTTCCTCATTTGTATATCTCCAAACAAATCCAGTTATTCGTTCCTCATTTGTATATCTCCAAACAAATCCAGTTATTCGTTCCTCATTTGTATATCTCCAAACAAATCCAGTTATTCGTTCCTCATTTGTATATTTCCAAACAAATCCAGTTATTCGTTACGCATTTGTATATCTCCAAACAAATCCAGTTATACGTTCCTCATTTGTATATCTCCAAACAAATCCAGTTATTCGTTCCTCGTCAGATGATACTGATAAGTATCAATGCTGTAATACATCAAATTTGCTAGACTTTATCAGACTATGTGTAGTGACTTTCCGTCCACAATATTGTTTGTTTACTTTTTGTGGAAAAGTTAACGTTCCTCATGTGACCAGTCATTTAACATTCAATATATACAGTAATAAACCCTAGTGGAGTGATCCTCCAATCTTCATTCAATATAAGAATAAACATAAATTATGCTATTTTTGGGCAATCTTACTTCAATGTAAGAATGGACCTTTCTGATGTGATCAGTCAATCTACCTTCAACATGAGAATATATTTTCCTGTTGAGATCTATCTACCTTCAATACAAAATAAACGCTCCTTTGGTGATCTGTCAATCTAAATTCAATACAAGAATAAATATTCGTGAAATAATGATTTAGTCTACCTTTTATAAAAAATAAACCGTCATGGAATGATTCCATCAATATAACTTCAATATAAGAATAAACCTTTGTGGAAGGTACACATCAATATTACCATCAATGTAATAATACATTTTCTTGGAATGATTTTAGCAATATACCTTTACTATAAGTATATAATTTCCTGAATGATCCATCAATATACATTCGAAAGAAAATAAACCTTGCTGGTGTGATAAAATTCGTATCATTTCAATATTACATCATACATTCCTGGTGTAATATTACTGTCAAGCTATAAACTATGATAGGGCGTACTATGTTCTAGCTAATTTAACTTAAATAGGAGAACAAACAGTCGTGATGTTATCACATTAATGCAACTTCAATCGAAGAACTAACCGCTGTAGTGGGATCACGTTAATGTATCTTCAGTGGAAGATCTACAAGCCCCAATATGTACACTGTATTCTACGTTAATTAGTGCAGCTTAAGATATTGGCATAATATTACCGACAAGGTAAAGATTATGTCATAACACATTGTGTGACTTAAATGCATCCCGCTAGCCAGAAGGAGTCTGAACATTAACACATTCGAATAATATCACTAAGTGAGACAATAATACATATAATAGTGGTCGCACTTCGAGTAATACTGTCAGCATAGTTTTATTAGAGACATTTTAATGAATTCAAATTATTATGTCAACAGTTACAAGAAAACTGGCTAGATGACGTACTGAAAGTAGTCACAGCTGTCGAACCTCTCGTTGTCCCACTCATCTCGGGTAGAGATGTAAGTATCGTACATGTATGTCCATCTTTCTTCAACAAATATATATAACGAGTATTTTCAGTTGTTCCATGTACTATATATTAATGTGCGATTTTCGAATATGGACGTTGTAGACAGGTTAATAAGATAGACATAATAACTACTTGTGATAGATACACATAAAAAGAATTTATAATTTTAAGTTCATTTTCAAGAGATCAAGTTCATTAAATCTTAACATTACATTAATTTCAAGAGATCAAGTTAATTAAATCTTAACATTACATCAATTTCAAGAGATCAAGTTCATTAAATCTTAACATTACATCAATTTCAAGAGATCAAGTTCATTAAATCTTTACATTACATTAATTTCAAGAGATCAAGTTCATTAAATCTTCAAATTACATCAATTTCATTTTTGTCATCTTTATAAAACTATTATATTATGTAATTATTCAGAAATCGATTGAATTATTTCTTTTTATTATTAAATCAATATTTGTAATTAATATTTCAGAAGTACATTTATTTATTATTTTTACATTAAGAAAAACCTCTATTTATGTTCTCTTGATAAAATCGATCTAACTAGTTCATCTTCAAGAAAACGAATTTGTATATCTCCAAACAAATCCAGTTATTCGTTCCTCATTTGTATATCTCCAAACAAATACAGTTATTCGTTCCTCGTCAGATGATGATGATAAGTAGCAATGCTTTAAGACATCAAATTTGCTAAACTTTATCAGATTATGTTAAGTGACTTTCCGTCCACCATATTGTTTGTTTACTTTTAGTGGAAAAGTTAACGTTCCTCATGTGACCAGTCATTCAACATTCAATATATAGAGTAATAAACCCTAGTTGAGTGATCCTCCAATCTTCATTCAATATAAGAATAAACATAAATTATGCTATTTTTGGTCAATCTACCTTCAATGTAAGAATGGACCTTTCTGATGTGATCCGTCAATCTACCTTCAACATGAGAATATATTTTCCTGTTGAGATCTATCTACCTTCAATCCAAAATAAACGCTCCTTTGGTGATCTGTCAATCTAAATTCAATACAAGAATAAATATTCGTGAATTAATGCTTTAGTCTACCTTTTATAAAAAATAAACCGTCATGGAATGATTCCATCAATATTCCTTCAATATAAGAATAAACCTTTGTGGAAGGTCCCCATCAATATTACCATCAATGTAATAATACATTTTCTTGGAATGATTTTAGCAATATACCTTTACTATAAGTATATAATTTTCTGAATGATCCATCAATAAGCATTCGAAAGAAAATAAACCTTGCTGGTGTGATAAAATTCGTATCCTTCCAATACTACAGCATACATTCCTTGTGTATTATTACTGTCAAGCTATAAACTATGATAGGGCGTACTATGTTCTCGCTAATTTAACTTAAATCGTAGAACAAACAGGCGTGATGTTATCACATTAATGTAACTTCAATCGAAGAACTAACCGCTGTAGTGGGATCACGTTAATGTATCTTCAGTGGAAGATCTACAAGCCCCAATATGTACACTGTATTCTACGTTAATTATTGCAGCTTAAGATATTGGCATAATATTACCGACAAGGTAAAGATTATGTCATAACACATTGTGTGACTTAAATGCATCCCGCTAGCCAGAAGGAGTCTGAACATTAACACATTCGAATAATATCACTAAGTGAGAAAATAATACAGATAATAGTGGTCGCACTTCGAGTAATACTGTCAGCATAGTTTTATTAGAGACATTTTAATGAATTCAAATTATTATGTCAACAGTTACAAGAAAACTGGCTAGATGACGTACTGAAAGTAGTCACAGCTGTCGAACCTCTCGTTGTCCCACTCATCTCGGGTAGAGATGTAAGTATCGTACATGTATGTCCATCTTTCTTCAACAAATATATATAACCAGTATTTTCAGTTGTTCCCTGTACTATATTTTAATGTGCCATTTTCGAATATGGACGTTGTAGAAAGGTTAATAAGATAGACATAATAACTACTTGTGATAGATACACATAAAAAGAATTTATAATTTTAAGTTCATTTTCAAGAGATCAAGTTCATTAAATCTTAACATTACATTAATTTCAAGAGATCAAGTTAATTAAATCTTAACATTACATTAATTTCAAGAGATCAAGTTCATTAAATCTTCAAATTACATCAATTTCATTTTTGTCATCTTTATAAAACTATTATATTATGTAATTATTCAGAAATCGATTGAATTATTTCTTTTTATTAATAAATCAATATTTGTAATTAATATTTCAGAAGTACATTTATTTATTATTTTTACATTAAGAAAACCTCTATTTATGTTCTCTTGATAAAATCGATCTAACTAGTTCATCTTCAAGAAAACGAATTTGTATATCTCCAAACAAATCCAGTTATTCGTTTCTCATTTGTATATCTCCAAACAAATCCAGTTATTCGTTCCTCATTTGTATATTTCCAAACAAATCCAGTTATTCGTTCCTCATTTGTAAATCTCCAAACAAATCCAGTTATTCGTTCCTCGTCAGATGATGATGATACGTATCAATGCTTTAAGACATCAAATTTGCTAAACTTTATCAGATTATGTTAAGTGACTTTCCGTCCACCATATTGTTTGTTTACTTTTAGTGGAAAAGTTAACGTTCCTCATGTGACCAGTCATTCAACATTCACTATATAGAGTAATAAACCCTAGTGGAGTGATCCTCCAATCTTCATTCAAAATAAGAATAAACATAAATTATGCTATTTTTCGTCAATCTACCTGCAATGTAAGAATCTACCTTTCTGATGTGATCCGTCAATCTACCTTCAACATGAGAATATATTTTCCTGTTGAGATCTATCTACCTTCAATACAAAATAATCAATCCTTTGGTGATCTGTCAATCTAAATTCAATACAAGAATAAATATTCGTGAATTATTGCTTTTGTCTACCTTTTATAAAAAATAAACCGTCATGGAATGATTCCATCAATATACCTTCAATATAAGAATAAACCTTTGTGGAAGGTACACATCAATATCACCATCAATGTAATAATACATTTTCTTGGAATGATTTTAGCAATATACCTTTACTATAAGTATATAATTTTCTGAATGATCCATCAATAAGCATTCGAAAGAAAATAAACCTTGCTGGTGTGATAAAATTCGTATCCTTCCAATATTACAGCATACATTCCTGGTGTATTATTACTGTCAAGCTATAAACTATTATAGGGCGTACTATGTTCTAGCTAATTTAACTTAAATAGGAGAACAAACAGTCGTGATGTTATCACATTAATGTAACTTCAATCGAAGAACTAACCGCTGTAGTGGGATCACATAAATGTATCTTCAGTGGAAGATTTAAAAGCCCCAATATTTTCACTGTAATCTACCTTCATTAGTGCAGCTTAAGATATTGGCATAATATTACCGACAAGGTAAAGATTATGTCATAACACATTGTGTGACTTAAATGCATCCCGCTAGCCAGAAGGAGTCTGAACATTAACACATTCGAATAATATCACTAAGTGAGACAATAATACATATAATAGTGGTCGCACTTCGAGTAATACTGTCAGCATAGTTTTATTAGAGACATTTTAATGAATTCAAATTATTATGTCAACAGTTACAAGAAAACTGGCTAGATGACGTACTGAAAGTAGTCACAGCTGTCGAACCTCTCGTTGTCCCACTCATCTCGGGTAGAGATGTAAGTATCGTACATGTATGTCCATCTTTCTTCAACAAATATATATAACGAGTATTTTCAGTTGTTCCCTGTACTATATATATATTAATGTGCGATTTTCGAATATGGACGTTGTAGACAGGTTAATAAGATAGACATAATAACTACTTGTGATAGATACACATAAAAAGAATTTATAATTTTAAGTTCATTTTCAAGAGATCAAGTTCATTAAATCTTAACATTACATTAATTTCAAGAGATCAAGTTAATTAAATCTTAACATTACATCAATTTCAAGAGATCAAGTTCATTAAATCTTAACATTACATCAATTTCAAGAGATCAAGTTCATTAAATCTTCACATCACATCAATTTCAAGAGATCAAGTTCATTAAATCT
Source organism: Meghimatium bilineatum (assembly GCA_034231615.1). Lineage (NCBI taxonomy): Eukaryota > Metazoa > Mollusca > Gastropoda > Stylommatophora > Philomycidae > Meghimatium > Meghimatium bilineatum. Next base: position 18,061,935 of record CM067302.1, read on the forward strand.
TAACATTACATTAATTTCATTTTTGTCATCATTTTGTAGAGATTTAAGTATCGTACATGTATGTCCATCTTTCTTCAACAAATATATATAATGAGTATTTCCGGTACTGCCCTGTATTATATATTAAAGTGCGAGTTTTGGATTATGGACGTTGTACAAAGATTGATAAGATAGTGATAGCTACTACATGTTGCGGAAACACGTAAAATTAATTTGAAATTGTAAGTTCATTTTTAAGAGATTAGGTTCATTAGCTGCCTCTGAACATATCAATGTCATGCTTTCATCTATATACATCTATTGTTGTCATTTAATTATTTAAAAATCTATAAAGGTTCGTTTTTTATTAATCCATATTTGCAATTAATATTTCAGAAGAACGTATATTTTTTTTACGTTTATCTGTCATCTCCGGGATATTTTTTTTTAGGAGTTCGTCCTAGAGAAAGTGTGTTTTTTTGGGAGGATCAACATGTACCTCTTTTTGAACATATTTTGCTTTGTATGTAGGGGTCTAGTATATCGTCATTAGACATAAAGCTACTTTTAAGAAGACGGATTATCAACTTTTTAAATTGTGCAAAAAAGGAAAGCCCTAGGGCAGGCAAATCACACCAATCTTCAGAAACAAAAATGAAGATTTAAACATCAAAATAACACTTTTCAAAACGATTATTATGCCAAAGCTGTGCTACCAAAGCCAAACATGGACAACGACATCGCCAGCAGAACGTGAACTTGTGACGGTTTTAAATGGCATGCTTACGAAGAATCCAAGGAATATCGCTAAGAGACAAGGTGAGAAATGAGGACATCTGACAAAAAGCCGGCACCACCGCAGTCTTAGAATACATCAAGAGACATCATATAAAATGGTTTGTAGACATCAGGAGACTACCATCAGCCAGCATACCAAAGCAAGCTATGCAACACAGATACATCGAATACAGACCTAGAGGCCAACCAAGAAAACGATGGACTACTGAAATAAAATAGGTGACAAATTCCACAATATACTCAGCACACACGAGGACGTCTCCAGAATACTTTTCTACACCTGACGCCGAAAGGCAACAAAGTGTTTCAGCTCGTATTTCCCACCGGAATGTGCACACATAATAACATTTAATAATATTTTTTTATGACAGGTACAAGATGCTAAGTGGCTTGATGACGTCCTTACAGTGATTAAAGATGCCGAACCCTTTCTTGTTCCCCTCATCGCTGCCGCTGTAGGAAAACGAGAGGTAAGTCCAGGTGCACTTAACGCTTCTAACATTTAAGAATCATTACATATGTTTACTGGTGATATGAATTGTACAGACCAAATCAATTTGCAGCTATGCAGTCATAGTTTCAGTTCACATGAATGATGTGATGTCCGGTGATAGTGTAGTCTTCAATGACAATGTCATCTCATTTACAATGAGTGTCAATATATACATGTACATATTTTGCTCTGTATTTAGGGGCGCAATTGTTTTTAAACCTAAGCCACTTTTAAAAGGCCGCATTACCGAATTGTTAACAAATTAAATTGTACAAACCGTGCAAAACTGATTACGTTTAAACCACCTCAATTTTACTATTTTTTTAATTTCTCTATTAAATGTGTATAAAATATTTTTTTCTTATTCTCACCCGGGTAACGCCGGGTATTGCTTCAAGTAGCATATACAATTTCAGTTTACTACATTTACACGCGCATACAAACAGGAGTATTGGCAAAATAGAGAGCAATGAAGTGTTGTATATTTCTTAAACTGCACATAAAGTAAACGAAGCCGACGTTTCGATCTCGATACCATCATAAGGAATATAGCAAAACAAAATGACAAACCAGGACCAGAACATGGCAGTGGAGCTTGTCTGTCAGAGCTGTTTCAGATGGTCATTGTTCTATTGTCTTTGTGATACAATAGACAGTTCTGTACAATATGTTCTGGTTTTTATTTCTCATGATCTTCCGCCGCATTGCCCATATAATAATATGTAATAATATCTATGTTGACAGGTACAAGATGCTAAGTGGCTTGATGACGTCCTTACAGTGATTAAAGATGCCGAACCCTTTCTTGTTCCCCTCATCGCTGCCGCTGTAGGAAAACGAGAGGTAAGTCCAGGTGCACTTAACGCTTCTCTTATATAAGAATCATGACAATTGTTTACCTTTGAAATAAATTGTACAGAACTAATCAATTAAATCTTCCTGGGGATGAATAGACACATAATCTGATCTCGGTGTCGCCAACTGTGAACTCGTCTCTGACTTGCAACAGCTTGCATGGTGGAAAAAAAGCAACATAGTTGCGTGCGTTCTATAAAAAGAGATTTGATGGGTAAGGAAAGCATACTGACGTTACTTGATGGAAACACCTGAATGGGGACTCTCAAAAATAACGTATGGGGGCTACTGTTCCAACAATTCTGCACGAAGACTGGTAAAGGTAAGTCTAGATATCTTACGGGCAAAGTAAAGTGTCATTTACACTGAAGAGGTACTTCAGCTACCAGCGTGATTAGCCTTGCACAAACGCCCGTCTATGCTAATGACTAGACACTAAGTAAAATTGTGTTTCGCAAGGCATTTGCATTTTCGCGCACAAATTCTGTTAGGTTAGAAAATGATCCTCAAATACTACCTCATATGCATATTGCCTGTATGAATGTGTAGCTTTTCAAACTACCCACTCAAACACACATACATAAAACATATTAAGATACCAATGACGGCTTTTTGTTTCGGACGAAGGATCACCGACGCCTTGTTTTGCCAACATTTAAGTCATGTTTATTACATTTAATAGTATTTGTTTTTCATATCCAATCTTGTCAGAACATCGTCGTTTGTTTTATTCTTTTATTTTAACAATCCCGCAATCAACTAGTTCATCTTTTAGTCACGCAGTCAACTAGTTCATCTTCAGATCATGCAGTCAATTTGTTCATCTTCAAATCATACAGTCAACTATTTCATTTTCAAATTATTTGGTCAACTAGTTCATCTTCAAATCATGCAGTCAGTTTGTTAACTTTCACATAGTGCTGTAAATTTGTTCATTTTCAAATCATGCAGGCAACTAGTTCATCTTCAAATAATGCAGTCAGTCACTTACAAACATTTCAATACTTGTCAAACAGTTTCATGACCTGAAATGTTTGTTTTCTCATCTCTAAACACAGGTACAAAACGACAACATAATCGCTGACATCATTAAAGTCGCTGAAGACATCTTTGGTGAACTCCATGGGTGATCCACTGGAAAACGGGAGGTAAAAATACCTGCTATGAGTTAGAATAGTGACATATTACGTTAATTTGTTTTTCAAGTTTAGAAGTAAGTTCTTGAAATTCTTTCTCACTGCCAGGTATAACATCAATGTCATCTACAAACCGCAAGTTGCAAACAGGACAGCCAACGATTGAGATTGTTGTTTGATGGTTTCTGTATTGTCTCTTGCAAGAAGTGTTCCAAGAATATATTGAATAACACTGGTGATATTATGTATCCTTGTCGAACTCCTGCAGTTGTTTTGAAAAAAAGTTGCAATATCCCAATAACACAATTAACTAGAACAGCACTAGTTGCTGCTTACTGATTCAATGATTTCTATTTGTATGTCAAAATTAAAAATTCTCAAAATCTTCCATAATCCTTCTTGCCATACTCTATCGAATACCATAGTGAAATCGATAAAGCTGTGATTGATTTCATACTGATGTTGTAAATATTTCTCAATGATTATTCTGATGTTGACAATTAGTTCTATGGAAACTTTTTTCGAAATACTGCTTGTTCTTCAACTAATATTTATTCTGATCTTTTTTTGTTTAATCTGTTTAACAATATTATCAACATCAGCTTTCTTGGATGAGTGATAAGGCTAATATATAATTAGTTATCTAATATAAAGTTCTATAATATTTTCAACAATCAATAACAGGTAATACTATGTGAAACGTAACAACAATAGTACTTACGTAAAACACAGGTGTTTAGAACGTTCCACGTAGATACGACGCACTATCACTAAAACTAGGGGGTTATGATGTGGAAACATAAAAACATGCAAATTACACTACACAAAACATATTCAACGTTTCGACCAAAAGGCATTATCACGACTCGCACAAAACATCAACAGACGATTAATAGAAATTATTACAACACAAAAACGTGTGAAACTGAAATGTGAAAATTAGATGCCAGAAGGACAGTAACAGGAAGTAAATAAAACATAAATATAGGTGAAAACGAAGCGAACAAAATTATGACGTAAATGTCGGAACAAAAGAAATAAAGACAACACCAACCGCGAACTAGACAAAAGAGTGGTCGGAATTTAGTCCAAAAGGCTTGAGGAAACCCAAAAATAAGACGATTTAGATCTAGAGCTTAGTACTTAGATCTATCATCGGTGGTCCAGGATCTGATGGCAGTGACCTGAATATCAAGAGCACCATGATCGCCATCGCCGTTGAAGCGTGTGCCATTATGAGTAGGTGGTCTGTGGTTGATGGCATGAAGATGGTTACAGAAGCGGTCGCTCAATCTTCAGCCAGTTTTCCTGGTATACTGATTACCGCAGTGTTTACATATGATCATGTAAATAACATTACGGTATTCACATGTAAAGGCCTCATCAATGGAGAAGTAGCCATGGGAAATGAAATGGAGCGCATCTGAACCACATAAGGACATGTATAGCAACGGCCACGTGAGCAACGTACAGTGCCAAAATGGTCGGGTACAGAACACTTAAGGTGGCTATGGACCAAGATGTCCTTCAGAATGTTGTCGCGTCTATAGACCACCAAAGGTAATTCATGGAAAGCGACACTTGTGTCAGGATCAGATTGGAGACGGGAATAATGTTTAAGCATGATGCGTCAGACAGAAGAGTGAATGGGGATGAAAGAAGAAGTTAACTCTATCAGACGAGGAGGAAGAACAATGACAGCCAGTCAAGGTGTTGAGGTAAGACAACTGGTGTACACGGAGTCAAGTGGATAAAAAAAAGGATGACTAGAAGTGTAGAGAAGAAAGCCATATACATCAGTAGGTTTATAGTAAACAGATGTGCTACGGTAAGGGGGATCAATTTTGACAATGATGTCATGGAAGTTGACAGAGATAGTGAAGATGTTAGATGTATATTAAATAGCAAGGTTGAAATTATTGATGAAGTTGATGAAGCGAGACAATTCTATTGCTATGTCGGTGATACCTAGAAATCAAATGATTGTGTATTATGTGTATTATCGACAATGCATTTGTGGAAAAGAGATGAGAATGGACCATCATAGGTCCACAAAACTAGATGTTCAAGGTGTCCCATGAAAAGACAAGCATAACTAGGTCCCATTTTGGTGCTCATAACAACGCCACTGATCTTATAGAAAAAGAGCCCATCGATTTAAAACAGTTGAGTTTAAACACCAGTTCAGTAATCTGTTAAGAATAGAAGTGGGTACAGAGAGATAGGGACTCTTGTCCAGAAAGAACTGCAGAGTCCTGAGACCATCTGCATGTGGTATAGAAGTGTACAAATAACAGACGAACAGGTCAAAAGACAACTTGACGGAAGAAATAATGGTTAGGACATATTTGGTATAATTTTTGAACAATTTTAAATTCCCTTTCTTTGGCAGTGATAAAAGTTCCATTCATTAGACCACTTTTTTTGTTTCTCATATGATCTGCAGAAGTGTTCTGATAACATTTATTGTTTCCATTCACCATGTTTGAAGAGTTCTGTAGAGATATTATCTATTCCTGGTGTCCTATCGCTTTTTAATGATTGTATTACATTTTCAACTTCTCTCAAGATTCCAGAATCACATTATTTTTTTTATTTTTTTATGAATCACATACGTTTCTGAGTATTTCACGGTCCTGGGTTGTTGTAAAGTTGTATAATTCTGTAAAATATTCCGTCTGTCTATTAATTATTTGTGATTTTTGTGGAGTTTAGCCATGCATTTTTACCGTGTTTATACCGTCTTTCACGGTATAATTTTAGTGTTCACAAAGAATGAATGTTCTGTCGACTGATATTCAAAACCACAATAACAAGAAATGGTGGGGATACAACGTATTCCTGCGTATCCCCAGAAAAAATCCATGGAGTTAAGACTCATATGTATATTTGATAACATGTATAAAATTATTTCATTTATTTCCTACAGCTGTTAACAACCAGAAAATTCCACGTTCAAGAATGTAAAGATCTTAGATAACACCAAGGAATGCAGCATTATCACCTACTTAACACAGAGTATGATTGACAGTTAGTTGTCCACTGAAATATAAGTGGGCGTAATTGCGTGTCACGTAACTAGTGTGTTAATGAGTGGTGATAAATAAAGTGTGTTACCATGGTGAAAAAATTGTTTTCTTTATGTCATTAAGTGTAAGACTTGTCTAGTTTGATTTTATGTTTGTAAACACGAGAGTTATGTCCCTGCCATACGTTGTTTCTCTACAAATAATGACGGGATCAAACAAGTCCTTCCTGACAACAACCCTGCGCACTGATCTCATACAGTGTCATTTATCTTTGCTTATGTGAACGAGCATTGATCGTTTTGTGTTGTCACCTTTTTGGAAGTGCATGGTCAATATAAATACCACTGCTCGGTTTCCTCGAGCAGGATTATATTGAAGAAGTGCTTGCTAAGATATGAAAGTTATTGTGGCCGAAGAGAAAGTGCAAGTCTCATAATTCAGATTACTTATCTAGCGGTCATGATGAAATGACAACCTAATCCACTTCTAATATTGTTTATGATCGCAGCTTTGATATAACCGTATTGAACTATCGATCGTCTACGATTGAAAGGGGAATACTTCATCATGTGATGTACGTTCTTAATGCAGGCATGTCAACTATTCGGGTTGCATGACACCATGGTTTCTGGAACCCCTTTCGACCTGATATCTCTTTCAGCAGATTTGCTTGCTTTTACAGGGCTATGGTCTTGTTCGATATTGAGTTGGCTCGACCAATCTTAATTTCCAGCCTCTGTTGGTTGAACTAAGCCCCATCTCCACTTCGAGGAGTTGGCCTCGATGAGGTACTTTCTTAGTGAGGAACGTATCATTCAACAGGTGGGGATTGGAGCTATCGTGAATAAGCTCTATGTTCGCATAGCAAAATAACAGACAGTGGCATCTCGTTACACTTGCAAATACATAATTACCACACACAAAACATACCTTCATCTGTAAATAACATTATTTGAAAACTAAATATATAATCAATATAACTAAAAACACAATAAGGTTGTTTGCATTTCGGCACAAAAAATTATATTACTCGAATACACCACTAACATAAATATTACAGTAAACACAATAAACAAACTCGTACGTTTACACCAAAGAAAAAAGATGACTCCTTATATAAGAGAAAATCAATATTTCTGAATTAACGGCTTTCGTGATATCTTTATTCTTCTATCAATTTCTGAAATAACGGCTTTCGTGATATCTTCATTCTGCTATCAATTTCTGAAATAACGGCTTTCGTAATATCTTCATTCTGCTATCAATTTCTGAATTAACGGGGTTCAAGATCTTTTCAAATAAACTAACAAAAAAAAAACCGACAAAACACTAAGCTTCACTCACCTATCAAAAAAACTTATGAAAGCCAATGAAGTAGTAACCAGCAACAATCCGGATGAATGGGAACAGGTAGAAGCCTTTTACAAAATCGAAAACGCCTCACCCATATACACTGCAAAACTTACAATCCAGGCATCGACAGCAAAACTATTGAAAACCCTACTGCCCTCAAGTCAAAAACACTTGACCACCTATACACCAATTACCCCAGCTGACAGTGGATTCTTGTCTTTACAGATGGATCATCAGAGAATTCAATAACAAAATGGGAGCTGAAATACTAATGTATATGTATATATATATATATATATATATATATATATATATATATATATATATATATATATATATATATATATATATATATATATATATATAATGGGACATAATCTTTTCCGAACTTTGTCGTTACTGTGGATACTCTGAGCGCCTCAAAGCCCCAGAGACAGCAGGCCCGCATTGCCTAGAGACATGTGCATACATTGTTTGATGTCGCTGGTCCATCGTCTTCTTGGTATTCCTCTTCTTCTCTTTCCTGACACTCTGCCCTCTATAATAAGCGATACCATCATGTCGCTTTAAGTGCCCAAAATACTGTAGCTTCCTTCTTATGATGGTATGTAGAAGCCAACCTTCGTTTAGTTTCAGTAATTTCACAACTTCAATTTTCTTCATTTTTTTAGTCCTTGATATTCATAGGATCTTTCTGTAGCATTTCATTTCAAATTAATTTATTCATTTAATACTAAAACACTAATACTCACACCAAACACCCCAAAACTAGAACTCTCAATCGCTAAATTATAATTACTAAGAAACTACAGGTCAGAGTTACAAACAATCTTAGATTCATCAAAGGCTCTAGAGAAACAAAGATTCAAAGGAGATAATATAGTCTTCCTGTGCCACTGCATGCCAGTACTTCCGACCATCCAAAATGAACCTAAAGATCTCCTAACCAAAACAACTGTAAAAAAAGTAAAGTAACCCATAGCATTTATTAATGCCGTAGGGGTGTGAGATGTTAGCGATCTCACATTTCACAGGCTCTGCAAATGAGGGCGGTAGCCATCTCCTCTCCCTCGCAGTCTTTACTTCCCGGATTAATCCGGTACCCATTTAAGGCTGGGTCGACCTGGGAGCCGTTGCGATCTGAAAACATTTCCGCCTCAACTGGGGAATGAACCCAGGACCACTCATATGCGAAGCCTGTGCTCTAACCACTGCGCTAACGCGGCTCCCAAAAAAAAAAAAACTGCAGAACTTGTTGATTTATAAGTCTGCTAACAATAAAGTTGTGCTGCTGTGGATCCCTGCACACTGTGGAGTTGCAGGAAATAAAACAGTTTCAAAAGCAGGTGCAAAAAAGGAACAATTCCATCGCAATATCACTTATTGATGCAAAAACTGTCATTAAAAGAGAATACAAACATACGTGGATTCAGAGAACAGGCAGCAATTTTCCACAGGGAGTCCCATTCTAAAGTTAAGGAGATCACTGCGAATAACAATGTGTAGACTCCGCACAGGACACTTCAGGTTACAAGCACATCTCCACAAAATCAAGACCGTCCAAAGTAACCAATGCATATGTCAAAAGGGTCCCCAGACTCCAGAACATATTCTGCAGACATGACCACTCTTTGATGACGTGAGAACAAAAATATGACCTCAAGAGACAGATCTGAAGGTGAATCTGTCGGGCATCCGTGAGGACCTCATGGTGACGACTGAATTCATGGGTGCATCCTACCTTCTTGTATTGACTTATGAACATAGGAAACTGATGGCAGAAGAAGAAATAGATTAAGACCTCTTAATTCCATTGAATTGTGTATATGTCCATTGTGTTCTTAATATTCTTCTACACAGATTCGTTGGGCAGGTCATATTGTTTATATGTTATACCATCTCCTGCCAAAGATACTCCTCTATGGTGAGTTGCAGAAGGGCATACGATCTCAAGGTGGTAAAAAGAAGCCTAAGAAATATGGAAGAACGTGCACTAAAAAGAGCTACATGACAATCATAGCACTCTATGTTTACAATTACGCAATTTCTCTCCGGCAGCTGGATTTTTGTTGTGGAAAATATTACGAGATAGGTTGGGACTGTTTTGAAAACGCGATAAAGTTTTAATTGTTAGAGATATTTAAATAATATTTGTACATATAAAAAAAAAGAATTGAATTCTGCATTTATTGATGTAAGTTGTGTTTATATTGATGTGTGTGTATGTGTGATATTGATGTGTGTGTATGCGTGATATTGATGTGTGTGTATGTGTGATATTGATCTTATAACTGGGTCAGAACAATCATTGCAAGAATTAACATCAAAGTTGGAAAAATTTACCAGCAAGTACGGAATAGAAATCAATACAGATAAGAGCAAAATCTTGGTAAACAGAAGAGACACAGAAAATCAGACTAATATCATGATGAATGGACATAAGCTTGAGGAGGTGAATAACTTCAAATACCTCGGATCCAGTATATGCAGCGATGGTAAATGCAAAGCAGAACTAAAAATAAGGCTGGAGATGGCTTTGTCGTCCTTGTCAAGGCTAACTGTGATTTGGAAAAGCAACATCAGTGTTGGAGTGAAAAGCAAACTGTATAAGTCGCTGGTGCTTTCTGTTGTGTTGTATGGTTGTGAGAGTTGGACACTCACTGCGGACATGGAGAGAAGATTACAGGCTTTCGAGTATAAATGCTACAAAAGAATTATACGAATTTCCTATAGGGAACATAAGACCAATGTGTACGTAAGAAATAAAGTAGAGATGTGTACAGGTGTCCAGGAGCCATTGCTTTCAATAGTGAAACGACGAAAACTAGCATGGTTCGGACATGTATACAGGCACGATTCCTTGTCAAAAACAATACATACTGCAGGAACTGTCGAGGGTGGAAGAAGCAGAGGAGGTCAAATAAAGACATGGACAGACAACATCAAGGAATTGACAGGGCAAGATATGTCCACACTCATCCGCATCGCTGAGGATAGAATTCGCTGGAGGACTCTGTGTGCTGAAGCATCCAATGTGGTACCCCTACGACCCTGAAGGGTTATGGATTTATTGATTGATTGATTGATGTGTGATACGAGACCTGTGAGAAATCCGTAAAGACATTTTAAATCAAAATCAAAACGCAAAATAAAAATAGTAATAAATGTCTAACTTTCTTGAGAAAGTAATTAAAGTGGCAACAGTGTGAGGTAACCTAATTCTACCCTTTTTTGGGGTCAAATTGTCATAAATTTACTGCGGAAATTGAATAAGCCCTAATGATGTGTCATGAAATTGTTCTTTAAAGCTAGATCTAGTCCAAAACCTAATCGATCTAAAACAGTATCTGGATTAACGTCAAATTAAAGTAAAAAGCGTGATCTAACCTATTTTTGAGCCACTTCTCACCTCTTCTGGCCAGTCTATATTACAAATGCCGAAGTGAACGTCCATAGTCTTACTGTACGTTTTCTGTTGTATGTGTTAATTTTGTTTTAATTATTTGTCTTGATTTAAGCTTTTGGTCGAAACGTCGATTTGGTATGCTGTTATGTATTTCTTGAGTGATTAAGCAAAACTTCATTACCTTATTCTTGGATTTACATATCACAAATTATGAAGCAGAGACTGAGGCCGTCATGACAGTCATTGAGTTAATACATCAACAGTTTGATCTCATAAAACAAAAACGATCAGACATAGTAATTTCTACCGACGCTATGTCACTTTCGGAAGCACTTAAACATACCCCATATGGAAATCAAGATATTCTCCACATAGCAAATACAGCGCAAAGTTTTATCTACGAATATTCAATGAGTGTGACAATGCAATTGATCTTTGGACATGTTGATTTTGCAGGAAATCAAGTAGCGGACAGACTTGCGAAAAGAGACGTCTCAAAACAACAAAAACAAAGACCATATAGTATGGGAACGGTAAATAAGAATTTCAGAACCGCTGAAGACGGATGTGTTGGGCTATTGGCGCGAATAAAAAGGCAACGCAACGCGTTTCAATTCTCTGGACTACAATCAACTGGAAATCTTTTAGGACTATTGCCCTGTTACAAGAGAAATCCACGGGGAGTTTGAGAAGAAACGCTGAAGAAGAAGAAAAAGAAGACGATTCTCAGAAACAGCACCAAGGAAATCTATCTTAACAGACAGTCAAATAAGCTGACTGGTCGAAATATATATAATAAAATGACACGGCCAAAGCAAAATGACAAAATAAACAAACACTGCAGGAGTAATTAATCCCTTGTCTTTCATTTTCGAACATGACGTCAATAGTCAATGAGTCAATAGCCATTTCAAAAGTCTAAAACTCAAGCAACTACCCATTTGTAGGCACAGCTCTTATTCCAACGAAACATTGCAACATGTCCTTATTGACTTCCCTTACCTTTCAACTGCCAGGACAAAAAAAAACTTATACGGACACCCTTAACAGTCACTAACTTACTGTATGGCTCACTAAGTCAATTTCAGAAGAACGTGCACTATTTTAAGAACGGTGTTATGCCAACAAGAGTAGAACTACTCATCAGAATGTAAATATTGACAACAACAAAAGTTGGTAATTTATTACACGAACTAGTAGCGACTCATCGATCTGAATGGTGATTTGTACCACGACAACAGACTAGGGCCTCGAAGATCTGCAGTTGATGACTAGTAACTCAAGGATATACTTGCACCTCGTAGATCTATAGTTGATGAGTAGGAACTCAAGGATATACTTGCACCTCGTAGATCTGCAGTTGATGAGTAGTAACTCAAGGATATACTTGCACATCGTAGATCTATAGTTGATGAGTTGTAACTCAAGAATATACTTGCACCACGTAGATCTATAGTTGATGAGTTGTAACAAGAGAACACACTTGGGCTTATACATATATAGTCGGTTAGTTGTAACAAGAGAACACACTTGGGCGTATACATATATAGTCGGTTAGTTGTAACAAGAGAACACACTTGGTCGTATACATATGTAGTCAGTTAGTTGTAACAAAAGAACACACTTTGGCTGATACATATATAGTCGGATAGTTGTAACAAAAGAACACACTTGGGCTTATACATATATAGTCGGTTAGTTGTAAGAAGAACCCCAGAAATATGTTCTGCGCTCCTGACAGTACGAAAGAATCTTGATATACTGTCGCACAGGAAGGGCCCCCTTTGAGGACTAAATCTGCATCGATATGCATACTAAATAGCACACTGGCTTCATATATGAGTTGTCCTCGGTTCCTCATTTCCCCAGTTGAGGCGGAAATATTTTTAAGAACGCATGGGCTCCCCAGTCGACCCAGCGATATTTGGATACCGGAGCAATCGGCAAGTAAAACTGCGAAGGAGCGGAGATGGCTACAGCCTTCATATAGCGAAGCCACTGAAATGTGAGATCGCTACATCTCATACTAATACGGCAATTACATTGTATGAATAACCTTTACTTTTACTTATGCATACATAAACATTCCTTACAAAACCATTTCTCTGAGATAACATTTACATGAGTCCAGGTGTACTTCAGTTAACTACTTATAAGACATGTCATTTTGTCGGAAGGACTATCAATTGTCAAGAGCTATATGTTCACAGCTAATAGGACTACTGCATCAGTATTATATTTCACAAGAAGCATCTAACTCTTGAATCCCTCTCACAAAAGAAACGACAATATATATCATATGTCGACTAACTAACTTGCTAACTTACTAACTTACTAACAAACTAAGTAACTATCTAACTAACTAACTAACTTACTAACTTACTAGCTAACTTACTAATTAATTTACTAACTGACTAACTTGCTTACTAACTTACTAACTAACTATCTAACTTACTATCGTACTAAACAATTTGTTAACTATCTATCTAACTAACTTACGAACTAACTAACTAACTTACTCACTAACTAATTTACTAACTAACCTACTAACTTACTAACTAACTAACTTACTAAATTACTAACTAACTAGCGAAATAACTTACATACCAACGTACTAACTAACTTACTAGCTAACTAACTAACTTACTAATTAACTAAACTAGCTAGCTATAAAACTAAACAACAGAGAAAACTAGTAACGTTTCAACCAGCACCTGGCAAAATATTTGATAAACCCTACAAATTGATAAATGGTGTGTTATTGACAATGATGACTAGATGCACATACCTTGGATGTACACAATCACAAAATGACACATAAAGTGTTTCCCGGGATCTCTGAGGCAAGAAAAACGTTTGACAAATTTATGAAGTTATCTGTCTTTGACCATGTGGATCGAATTGTCCAAATGGTCAGGCAGTGTTCCTTTAAGGCTTCGTTTGTCTACACCTATCCAGTTCTTGTTCTTCATTGTGCCTTATAACCATTTTCCACAATCGTCTATAGGCAAAGGGCTGTTGTATTGGTCATCATCCCATCATCATCATCATCAAGTGCCGTCTCTGCGACAGATCTCCAACATTCCATGTCTCCTGTTTTGGTGGCGCATTCTGCTAAACTGTAACCTGTTCATCTTGTGATGTTACTCTCCCACTTGTATCTCTGTCTACCTATTGTACGTCTCCTTTTGACTTTACCCTCAAATAAGATCTTCAACAAGGTGTCATGTCTTTTAATGTGTCCAAAATATTTTATTTTCATGATCTTTATTTCTCTTAGTATTTCTTTCTTCATATTAGGTGTTTTAGCACCTCTTTATTTGTTTTCTTTTCTTTCAATTATGTTCTCCATATTCTTCTATATACCCACATCTCAAAGGCATCAATTCTGTCTTCTAATTGTTTATTTAGTGTCCAAGTTTCTGATCCATACATTAATATGTAGGTTAATGAGTTTGCCTCTCTTTTGGAGAGGTGTGCCCTTTCAACTAGTGGACAAAGTCCAATTAGGTTATATAATGACACATATCATAAAATATTAATGGTAACAAAGACCCCGTGACTTACATTAATATAGAATAGATATAGCATTTTATAATTCTCATTTTTAACTTGTTTGCAATTTGTTTAGATGCTACTATTTTCCTCATGTCATTGAAGGTACTTTTAGTCATTCATATTCTCCTTTTAACCTCTGTTTCACATCTGCCATCATTTGTGACTATGTGTCCAAGATATTGATAATGTTTTACTTGTTGTAGTTTCTCTCCATGTATGTTTATGTTTAGCTCTTGTTCTTCTGTGTCTTTGCTAATTATCATGGTTTTTTTTTTTTGATATTTATATCCAGTCCATATTAATTACTTGATCTCGCCCGTGTGTTGCCGGGGCCCGAAAGGGGAGCAAAGAATAGCAACACTGTTTACCTTCCACGCATGTCGTAAAAGGCGACTAAGGAGGTTATGGGATGGAGTTGGCTGTCCCATCACATATAGGGTCAGTGACACAAAGCCATGCTGAAGTCGGATGTATTAGGCCGAAAGGCGCAGATATCGCAGCAATGCTGTAAACCATGACACAACGCATTCCGTTCTCCGGACTACATCCTGCTAATCTCCAGGAGTTTGAGAACGAACGCAGAAGAAGAAGAAGATAACTTGATCTACTGACTTGATCTATTAGTCTTTGTAGTTCATGTTCACGTTCTGCTAAAAGAACAGTGTCATCTGCATATCTAAGGTTGTTTATTATTTTCCCATTGATCTTGAGTCTTGTCATTTATTCTATATTTTCTAGCAAACAGTACATCGGGGAAACCGGCCTACGATTGTGCGATCGCTTTTGTAATCATCTTCATGCCATTAAGCACAGAACACCCACTTTTGTGGCCACACACTTCAACGGCGTTGGTCATCATGGTGCGTTGGATATTCAGGTCACCGCCATCAGATCTTCCACCACCGATGATAGATATAGGTACGCTCTAGAAAATCGTCTTATTTTCGAATTGGGTACACTCAAGCCTTTTGGACTCAATTCCGACCACTCTTATGTCTAGTACTGGGTTGGTGTGGTCTTTGTCTTTATTCCTTTTGTTCCGTCATTTACTCATCTTATTGTTCGCTTTGTTTCCACATATATTTACGTTTGTATGTACTTTCTGACCTTCCGGCATATCATTTCCATATTTCCGTTGGACGTTGTGATAATTTTTCTATTCGTCGTCTTTTAATGTTTTGTTTGTGTCTTGATAAATACCTTTTGGTTGAAACGTTGAATGTGATTTGTGTATTGTAATTTTTATGATTTCTTGTGTGCTCATCATTGCCCATCATTACCCACTAGTTTTAGATATAGTCTATCGTGTCCCATTGAGACGAAATATAAACCTGTGTTTTACGTAAGTCTATATTTTTTAAAGATATTCTCTGTGTAGATATTAAATAGGCTTGGGGATAAAATGCAGCCTTGTCTTACCCCTCTTCTTATTTCTATGTATGGTTAGCAGCTGTTTTCACACCTTATTGATTCAGGCGGTTCCAATTATATATTTCTAATCAGTCTGATGTCTTTTCCATCTATGCCTACTTCTTGAAGACATTTTATTAATTTTTCATGTTTGACTCCGTCAAAGGCCTTGCTCTAGTCTATGAAGCAAATGTAGATACTTGTTTGGACTTCTATATATTTATCTATCACTAGTCGGATACTAAGTATAGCTTCTCTAGTTCCTTTGTTTTTCCTAAAACCGAATTGTTCTTCACCGACCTCCATGTCTATCTTGTTTTTAATTCGTTCATGTATTATTTTAGGAGTATTTTAGTTAAATGTCTCATTAGACTTATTGTCCTATATTGTGTACAATCCACATCCCTGGGCTTCTTGGGTAGTTGTATGAATACTGATGATGTTAGGTCACTAGGTATGTGGCCTGTTTCATATATGTCCTTGCAAAGTTCTGTAATAATATCACACCAAATTCAGTTAGATTTTTTATTATGTCTGCTATTATGTTGTCAGGGCCTACAGCTTTCCATATTTTATTGATGATATTGCACGTTGTAATTATGCTTTCAGTAATGCTGGTTCACCATTGTTGTGTATTGTTGTTTTTTTTGTTCCGTTGGTCGTCAAACAGTTCTGTCACATAATCTGCCCATCTTGTAAGAACTTCTGTTTATCAATTATTATTTTTCCGGTTTTATCTTTAATGCACCCACTCCCAAATATATGATTTTTGGTATTTGTGATCAGCCTTATCTCCTTATGCATTAATTGTGTCTTCTGTTGTATGGACATCTCCTCTATTTCACTGCATTTTGTTTCTAAACATTGTTTTTTCGCTGATGCGCACTTGTTTCGTATCACATTGTCTATAATTGAGTATTTTGGTATATTTTTAGCTTTCTTTCTTTCTGACATTTTCTCTAATATTTCATCTGACATCAATGTGTGTTTGTTCTTGGCTTTTTAAATGGTGTTGATCCGTTGCTTGACTTTGGGGTGTGCGTGGTAAGGTCCCAATATTTTCCACGGTGGCCAGCCAACAGTCATTCTTATGCCCTAAACTTACATCTTGTGAGCCACACACTTTGCTGTGTCGTCGTTTGAGCCGTTGATCCATTTGGATTCCTCCGCCTCGCGCACCGTCACAAACTTTTTGTCTAGGAATGGACATTCCCTATTGTTGCCTTTTGGTTGTCTCTTTGCGAGGAAATTCTAAGCTGTGAAATTAGCAGCTAACTGGAGTAGTCGAGACGGTCTTTTTTGGTCTTTATCTAAGATATCGCAGGTCGGAAGATACTTGAATGATTAACACTCCTCGTATAACCGTCTACACTCCACCTATAACCGACTACACTCCACCTATAACCGACTACACTACACCTATAACCGACTACACTCCACCTATAACCGACTACACTCCACCTATATCCGACTACACTCCACCTATAACCGAATACACTCCACCTATAACCGACTACACTCCACCTATAACAGACTACACTCCACCTATAACCGACTACACTCCACCTATAACCGACTAAATTCCAGCTATAACCGACTACACTCCATCTATAACCGACTACACTCCACCTATAACCAACTACACTCCACCTATAACCGTCTACACTCCACCTATAACCGACTACACTCCATCTATAACCGACTACATTCCACCTATAACCAACTACACTCCACCTATAACCGTCTACACTCCACCTATAATCGACTACACTCCACCTATAACCGACTACACTTCACCTATAATCGACTACATTCCACCTATAACCGTTTACACTCAACCTATAACCGACTACCAAAAAAACCAAAAAACCAAAAAAAGAACCAAAAAAACCAGATCTTACATGTTGGAGCTAAATTTTGTATCACACTGTGCCCAGCACTACGCTAACCACACCATTGAAACCACGTAATCTAGAAAACACAAATGTAAACATCCATTCTCAAGATGTGACCAAACCACCTGGCTTGCTTTCTTTCGATGTAGTCTTGACTTGAGATAGTCTATATTTCTTTCCTGAAAATTCGTTCATTTCTCCGTCGGTCTCTTCTTGTAACATTCCTTCCCTGCTCATTTCATTTCACACAATGTGATATGTTTTGCTAGGGGTCAAGTTTAACATTGGTAACACTCCTTATCATCATTTTGCTTCTATGCCAATATTGGCACATAGGGCAGATGTCATAGCTCTCCATGCTTGTCGGCAAGCTTAGCACATAGGGCAGATGTTATAGCTCTCCATGCTTGTCGGCAAGCTTAGCACATAGGGCAGATGTCATAGCTTTCCATGCTTGTCGGCAAGCTTAGCACATAGGGCAGATGTCATAGCTTTCCATGCTTGTCGGCAAGCTTAGCACATAGGGCAGATGTCATAGCTTTCCATGCTTGTCGGCAAGCTTAGCACATAGGGCAGATGTTATAGCTTTCCATGCTTGTCGGCAAGCTTAGCACATAGGGCAGATGTCATAGCTTTCCATGCTTGTCGACAAGCTTAGCACATAGGGCAGATGTCATAGCTCTCCATGCTTGTCGGCAATCTTAGCACATAGGGCAGATGTCATAGCTCTCCATGCTTGTCGGCAAGCTTAGCACATAGGGCAGATGTCATAGCTCTCCATGCTTGTCGGCAAGCTTAGCACATAGGGCAGATGTTATAGCTCTCCATGCTTGTCGGGAAGCTTAGCACATAGGGCAGATGTCATAGCTCTCCATGCTTGTCGGCAAGCTTAGCACATAGGGCAGATGTTATAGCTCTCCATGCTTGTCGGCAAGCTTAGCACATAGGGCAGATGTCATAGCTTTCCATGCTTGTCGGCAAGCTTAGCACATAGGGCAGATGTCATAGCTCTCCATGCTTGTCGGCAAGCTTAGCACATAGGGCAGATGTCATAGCTCTCCATGCTTGTCGGCAAGCTTAGCACATAGGGCAGATGTTATAGCTCTCCATGCTTGTCGGCAAGCTTAGCACATAGGGCAGATGTCATAGCTTTCCATGCTTGTCGGCAAGCTTAGCACATAGGGCCGATGTCATAGCTCTCCATGCTTGTCGGCAAGCTTAGCACATAGGGCAGATGTCATAGCTTTCCATGCTTGTCGGCAAGCTTAGCACATAGGGCAGATGTCATAGCTCTCCATGCTTGTCGGCAAGCTTAGCACATAGGGCAGATGTTATAGCTCTCCATGCTTGTCGGCAATCTTATCACATAGGGCAGATGTCATAGCTCTCCATGATTGTCGGCAAGCTTAGCACATAGGGCAGATGTCATAGCTTTCCATGCTTGTCGGCAAGCTTAGCACATAGGGCAGATGTCATAGCTCTCCATGCTTGTCGGCAAGCTTAGCACATAGGGCAGATGTCATAGCTCTCCATGCTTGTCGGCAAGCTTAGCACATAGGGCAGATGTCATAGCTCTCCATGCTTGTCGGCAAGCTTAGCACATAGGGCAGATGTTATAGCTCTCCATGCTTGTCGGCAAGCTTAGCACATAGGGCAGATGTCATAGCTCTCCAGGCTTGTCGGCAATCTTAGCACATAGGGCAGATGTCATAGCTCTCCATGCTTGTCGGCAATCTTAGCACATAGGGCAGATGTCATAGCTCTCCATGCTTGTCGGCAATCTTAGCACATAGGGCAGATGTCATAGCTCTCCATGCTTGTCGGCAATCTTAGCACATAGGGCAGATGTTATAGCTCTCCATGCTTGTCGGCAAGCTTAGCACATAGGGCAGATGTTATAGCTCTCCATGCTTGTCGGCAATCTTAGCACATAGGGCAGATGTCATAGCTCTCCATGCTTGTCGGCAATCTTAGCACATAGGGCAGATGTTATAGCTCTCCATGCTTGTCGGCAAGCTTAGCACATAGGGCAGATGTCATAGCTTTCCATGCTTGTCGGCAAGCTTAGCACATAGGGCAGATGTCATAGCTCTCCATGCTTGTCGGCAAGCTTAGCACATAGGGCAGATGTTATAGCTCTCCATGCTTGTCGGCAATCTTATCACATAGGGCAGATGTCATAGCTCTCCATGCTTGTCGGCAAGCTTAGCACATAGGGCAGATGTTATAGCTCTCCATGCTTGTCGGCAAGCTTAGCACATAGGGCAGATGTCATAGCTTTCCATGCTTGTCGGCAAGCTTAGCACATAGGGCCGATGTCATAGCTCTCCATGCTTGTCGGCAAGCTTAGCACATAGGGCAGATGTCATAGCTTTCCATGCTTGTCGGCAAGCTTAGCACATAGGGCAGATGTCATAGCTCTCCATGCTTGTCGGCAAGCTTAGCACATAGGGCAGATGTTATAGCTCTCCATGCTTGTCGGCAATCTTATCACATAGGGCAGATGTCATAGCTCTCCATGATTGTCGGCAAGCTTAGCACATAGGGCAGATGTCATAGCTTTCCATGCTTGTCGGCAAGCTTAGCACATAGGGCAGATGTCATAGCTCTCCATGCTTGTCGGCAAGCTTAGCACATAGGGCAGATGTCATAGCTCTCCATGCTTGTCGGCAAGCTTAGCACATAGGGCAGATGTCATAGCTCTCCATGCTTGTCGGCAAGCTTAGCACATAGGGCAGATGTCATAGCTCTCCATGCTTGTCGGCAAGCTTAGCACATAGGGCAGATGTCATAGCTCTCCATGCTTGTCGGCAAGCTTAGCACATAGGGCAGATGTCATAGCTCTCCATGCTTGTCGGCAAGCTTAGCACATAGGGCAGATGTCATAGCTCTCCATGCTTGTCGGCAAGCTTAGCACATAGGGCAGATGTTATAGCTCTCCATGCTTGTCGGCAAGCTTAGCACATAGGGCAGATGTCATAGCTTTCCATGCTTGTCGGCAAGCTTAGCACATAGGGCAGATGTCATAGCTTTCCATGCTTGTCGGCAAGCTTAGCACATAGGGCAGATGTTATAGCTCTCCATGCTTGTCGGCAATCTTAGCACATAGGGCAGATGTCATAGCTCTCCATGCTTGTCGGCAAGCTTAGCACATAGGGCAGATGTCATAGCTTTCCATGCTTGTCGGCAAGCTTAGCACATAGGGCAGATGTCATAGCTCTCCATGCTTGTCGGCAAGCTTAGCACATAGGGCAGATGTTATAGCTCTCCATGCTTGTCGGCAAGCTTAGCACATAGGGCAGATGTCATAGCTCTCCATGCTTGTCGGCAAGCTTAGCACATAGGGCAGATGTTATAGCTCTCCATGCTTGTCGGCAAGCTTAGCACATAGGGCAGATGTCATAGCTTTCCATGCTTGTCGGCAAGCTTAGCACATAGGGCAGATGTCATAGCTTTCCATGCTTGTCGGCAAGCTTAGCACATAGGGCAGATGTCATAGCTCTCCATGCTTGTCGGCAAGCTTAGCACATAGGGCAGATGTTATAGCTCTCCATGCTTGTCGGCAAGCTTAGCACATAGGGCAGATGTCATAGCTTTCCATGCTTGTCGGCAAGCTTAGCACATAGGGCAGATGTCATAGCTCTCCATGCTTGTCGGCAAGCTTAGCACATAGGGCAGATGTCATAGCTCTCCATGCTTGTCGGCAAGCTTAGCACATAGGGCAGATGTTATAGCTCTCCATGCTTGTCGGCAAGCTTAGCACATAGGGCAGATGTCATAGCTCTCCATGCTTGTCGGCAATCTTAGCACATAGGGCAGATGTCATAGCTCTCCAGGCTTGTCGGCAATCTTAGCACATAGGGCAGATGTCATAGCTCTCCATGCTTGTCGGCAAGCTTAGCACATAGGGCAGATGTCATAGCTTTCCATGCTTGTCGGCAAGCTTAGCACATAGGGCAGATGTCATAGCTCTCCATGCTTGTCGGCAAGCTTAGCACATAGGGCAGATGTCATAGCTCTCCATGCTTGTCGGCAAGCTTAGCACATAGGGCAGATGTTATAGCTCTCCATGCTTGTCGGCAAGCTTAGCACATAGGGCAGATGTCATAGCTCTCCATGCTTGTCGGCAAGCTTAGCACATAGGGCAGATGTCATAGCTCTCCATGCTTGTCGGCAAGCTTAGCACATAGGGCAGATGTTATAGCTCTCCATGCTTGTCGGCAAGCTTAGCACATAGGACAGATGTCATAGCTTTCCATGCTTGTCGGCAAGCTTAGCACATAGGGCAGATGTCATAGCTCTCCATGCTTGTCGGCAATCTTAGCACATAGGGCAGATGTCATAGCTTTCCATGCTTGTCGGCAAGCTTAGCTCATAGGGCAGATGTCATAGCTCTCCATGCTTGTCGGCAAGCTTAGCACATAGGGCAGATGTCATAGCTCTCCAGGCTTGTCGGCAATCTTAGCACATAGGGCAGATGTCATAGCTCTCCATGCTTGTCGGCAAGCTTAGCACATAGGGCAGATGTCATAGCTCTCCATGCTTGTCGGCAAGCTTAGCACATAGGGCAGATGTCATAGCTCTCCATGCTTGTCGGCAATCTTAGCACATAGGGCAGATGTCATAGCTCTCCATGCTTGTCGGCAAGCTTAGCACATAGGGCAGATGTCATAGCTCTCCATGCTTGTCGGCAATCTTAGCACATAGGGCAGATGTCATAGCTTTCCATGCTTGTCGGCAAGCTTAGCACATAGGGCAGATGTCATAGCTCTCCATGCTTGTCGGCAAGCTTAGCACATAGGGCAGATGTCATAGCTCTCCAGGCTTGTCGGCAATCTTAGCACATAGGGCAGATGTCATAGCTCTCCATGCTTGTCGGCAAGCTTAGCACATAGGGCAGATGTCATAGCTCTCCATGCTTGTCGGCAAGCTTAGCACATAGGGCAGATGTCATAGCTCTCCATGCTTGTCGGCAATCTTAGCACATAGGGCAGATGTCATAGCTCTCCAGGCTTGTCGGCAATCTTAGCACATAGGGCAGATGTCATAGCTCTCCATGCTTGTCGGCAATCTTAGCACATAGGGCAGATGTCATAGCTCTCCATGCTTGTCGGCAAGCTTAGCACATAGGGCAGATGTTATAGCTCTCCATGCTTGTCGGCAAGCTTAGCACATAGGGCAGATGTCATAGCTTTCCATGCTTGTCGGCAAGCTTAGCACATAGGGCAGATGTCATAGCTCTCCATGCTTGTCGGCAAGCTTAGCACATAGGGCAGATGTCATAGCTCTCCATGCTTGTCGGCAAGCTTAGCACATAGGGCAGATGTTATAGCTCTCCATGCTTGTCGGCAAGCTTAGCACATAGGGCAGATGTCATAGCTCTCCATGCTTGTCGGCAAGCTTAGCACATAGGGCAGATGTTATAGCTCTCCATGCTTGTCGGCAAGCTTAGCACATAGGGCAGATGTCATAGCTTTCCATGCTTGTCGGCAAGCTTAGCACATAGGGCAGATGTCATAGCTTTCCATGCTTGTCGGCAATCTTAGCACATAGGGCAGATGTCATAGCTCTCCATGCTTGTCGGCAAGCTTAGCACATAGGGCAGATGTCATAGCTCTCCATGCTTGTCAGCAAGCTTAGCACATAGGGCAGATGTCATAGCTCTCCATGCTTGTCGGCAAGCTTAGCACATAGGGCAGATGTCATAGCTCTCCATGCTTGTCGGCAAGCTTAGCACATAGGGCAGATGTCATAGCTTTCCATGCTTGTCGGCAAGCTTAGCACATAGGGCAGATGTCATAGCTCTCCATGCTTGTCGGCAAGCTTAGCACATATGGCAGATGTCATAGCTCTCCATGCTTGTCGGCAATCTTAGCACATAGGGCAGATGTCATAGCTCTCCATGATTGTCGGCAAACTTAGCACATAGGGCAGATGTCATAGCTCTCCATGCTTGTCGGCAAGCTTAGCACATAGGGCAGATGTTATAGCTCTCCATGCTTGTCGGCAAGCTTAGCACATAGGGCAGATGTCATAGCTTTCCATGCTTGTCGGCAAGCTTAGCACATAGGGCAGATGTCATAGCTCTCCATGCTTGTCGGCAAGCTTAGCACATAGGGCAGATGTCATAGCTCTCCATGCTTGTCGGCAATCTTAGCACATAGGGCAGATGTTATAGCTCTCCATGCTTGTCGGCAAGCTTAGCACATAGGGCAGATGTCATAGCTCTCCATGCTTGTCGGCAAGCTTAGCACATAGGGCAGATGTTATAGCTCTCCATGCTTGTCGGCAAGCTTAGCACATAGGGCAGATGTCATAGCTTTCCATGCTTGTCGGCAAGCTTAGCACATAGGGCAGATGTCATAGCTTTCCATGCTTGTCGGCAATCTTAGCACATAGGGCAGATGTCATAGCTCTCCATGCTTGTCGGCAAGCTTAGCACATAGGGCAGATGTCATAGTTCTCCATGCTTGTCAGCAAGCTTAGCACATAGGGCAGATGTCATAGCTCTCCATGCTTGTCGGCAAGCTTAGCACATAGGGCAGATGTCATAGCTCTCCATGCTTGTCGGCAAGCTTAGCACATAGGGCAGATGTTATAGCTCTCCATGCTTGTCGGCAATCTTATCACATAGGGCAGATGTCATAGCTCTCCATGATTGTCGGCAAGCTTAGCACATAGGGCAGATGTCATAGCTTTCCATGCTTGTCGGCAAGCTTAGCACATAGGGCAGATGTCATAGCTTTCCATGCTTGTCGGCAAGCTTAGCACATAGGGCAGATGTCATAGCTCTCCATGCTTGTCGGCAAGCTTAGCACATAGGGCAGATGTCATAGCTCTCCATGCTTGTCGGCAAGCTTAGCACATAGGGCAGATGTCATAGCTCTCCATGCTTGTCGGCAAGCTTAGCACATAGGGCAGATGTCATAGCTTTCCATGCTTGTCGGGAAGCTTAGCACATAGGGCAGATGTCATAGCTCTCCATGCTTGTCGGCAAGCTTAGCACATAGGGCAGATGTTATAGCTCTCCATGCTTGTCGGCAAGCTTAGCACATAGGGCAGATGTCATAGCTCTCCATGCTTGTCGGCAAGCTTAGCACATAGGGCAGATGTTATAGCTCTCCATGCTTGTCGGCAAGCTTAGCACATAGGGCAGATGTCATAGCTTTCCATGCTTGTCAGCAAGCTTAGCACATAGGGCAGATGTCATAGCTTTCCATGCTTGTCGGCAAGCTTAGCACATAGGGCAGATGTCATAGCTCTCCATGCTTGTCGGCAAGCTTAGCACATAGGGCAGATGTCATAGCTCTCCATGCTTGTCGGCAAGCTTAGCACATAGGGCAGATGTCATAACTTTCCATGCTTGTCGGCAAGCTTAGCACATAGGGCAGATGTCATAACTTTCCATGCTTGTCTATCAACAGCCAGTTGTCTCATATCGTTCATTTTTATACCAGCTGTTGTTATTTCTTTTTCAATAGTTCTTTTCACTGTTGTTTTTGGTCTTCCCTTTTTTCTTTTGCCACTCGGTGATCATGGAACGACTTTACGTGGAATACTGTCTTCATTCTTTCTGAGTGCGTGACAGATGTATGCCTAGCGCCTTTTTCTAATAACGTATGTGATGTATTATTGCATTATTTCTTCTGTTAGTGTCTCGTTCGACTTAAAGTTTTTCGATTTTATGTTTGTGATTTTCCTGAGACATTTGTTTTCAAAGGCATTTAGTTTGTTTTCTAAAGATGTAGTTGATATCCAGCTATCACACCAGTACGTCAAAACCGACCGAGGTAACACTGAGTTGGTATAACAAAAATGTTCATCAATTGCCGATTTATTGCCAAGTAGATTGATGACTAATTGAGTATTGGTCACAACATTAACTCATTCCTTGGATATCTAATATCTGGTTTCGTTCTCTTTATCAAGTTTGCCATTTTCTGTAACGATGCTTTCTAAATATTTGAAGTGTGAGACCACCTTTAAATTTTTACCATTGACAGATACATTGAACTGGCCTGTGGTCTGCTTATTTTCATATCTCTGTTTTAGATGGAGCCCATGGCCGTATAGCTAGAACGTCGGCCTCAGAACCCTCTGGTTCCTGATTCAATTTGGGACAAGGATTTTGTCTTTTGAAGGTGCAATGAAGAAAGTTCCCTGTACATGTCACGGAGACAGTTATGGCATACCGGCCTTTATTACCACATCCAATCTTTCTTTAAGGTTTCGTTTATTGTCTCCACCCATTGTTTATTGTCTCCACCCATTGTTTATTGTCTCCACCCATTGTTCATTGTCTCCACCCATTGTTTATTGTCTCCACCCATTATGACATAATGTAAAATAAAGTAACCCATATCATTTATTAATGCCGTAGGGGTGTTAGATGTTAGCGATCTTAAATTTCAGAGTCTCTGCAAATGAGGGCGCTAGCCATCTCCTCTCCCTTGCAGTCTTTACTTCCAGGATTAATCCGGCACCCATTTAAGGTCGACCTGGGAGTCGTTGTGATCTGAAAAACATGTCCGCCTCAACTGGGGAATGAACCCAGGACCACTCATATGCGAAGCCAGTGCGCTAGCCACTGCGCTACGCGGCTCCCATATATGGCATATCTGCCTTTATTTCCACAGCCAAAGAACCTCCCTCCACGCCTTAACAGAAAAACATGCAGTAATGACAGTTTTGTTTAGATGTGTTTATTTTCATATTGTATTGATCGTAAGTTGTATGGAGCAGGTGTGCCTGCCACTGTAACGTATCGTGACATGCAACAAATGGTCATCATCACTTGAGACAAACAAACAACAATATAATCGGTCCATTCATCTCAGCAATATTGATTTCTTTTAGTCTTAATCATTAAATAACAGAAAATCTTTTATATGGAGTAATGCTTCATTCTTGTTTTTTTTTTTTTTTTTTTTTTTTTTTTTTTTTGGAGATTGTAAAACCTGTTGGTGTGAATACGCTTCACTCGTATGTTTTACAGCCATCACCTGCGCTACAATGATATGCTTCCCCATGTTTCTCCATTTCTACGCTCTCTAATAATAGGATATTAATAGTATCTATTAATAGAAGTTTGCTCCACATATACTCCTTCCGTAACATCATCCTCACATCTTCTTCTCGTTCTCAAACTCCTGCAGATTAAGAGGATGCAGTCCTGAAGATTAAGAGAATGCAGCCTTGAAGATTAAGAAGATACAGTTCTGCATATTAACAGGATGTAGTTCTGCACATTAAGAGGATGCAGTCATGCATATTAAGAGGGTACAGTTCTACATATTAAGATGATGTAGCTCTGCAGATTAAGAGGATGCAGTCCTTCAGATTAAGAGGAGGTAGTTTTGCATATTAAGTGGATGCAGTCCTGCATATTAAGTGGATGCATTCCTGCAGAATAATTGGATGCAGTTGTGCAGAATAAGAGGATACTGACCGAAGAATGGAAATGCTTTCTATCATCGTTTACAGCTTTGCTGACATAAATTAGTTTGTTTCTGCCTAACATATCCGACTTCAGCATGACGTCTAGGTTAAATTGACCCTATATGGTATGTGGCAGTCAACTTCTCGAAACCTTTTTTAGGGGCTTCTTACATACATGGAAGGTAAACGGTGTTGATATTCGTTCCCACTTTATCAGCCCCGCCAACACACAGCAGGATTCTCCCATCTAAATATCAAATTTGTTCTCTCATTTTCCCGTAACAAATCCTCATCTGGATGTCTATGTCTTTCCTTCTCTACTCTTCCTTTTCTATGAAAACCCTGCCCACTCCTAATTCTTTATTAGTCACTACTGTCATCCTTACACTGAGACCAATAGGACCGTAAAGCAGAATGAAAACCGATTACAATAAGCCTTCCTCTCCTTATTCATCCTATTCTTCTTCTTCGTGGTCGTTCTTCAGTCAGATATCAGGATACAGTGCTATAGCCTCGATAATTTGTGTGATTCGCTTCAGGTCATCCATGGAACCCTTCAGTTCTGAAATTAGTGCCGTCTCATATTTTCTTCCTGGCTTTTTTGTAGAGTTGACAAGCGAATAGAGTTGAAAATGTACTGCAATCTCTGGACTCAGTCCACAGTTTCACAAGTCTGTCTAGCGAATTTTCAGCTTTCGGAATATGCTACTTCTCAGTCTGTTGTGAAGCCTGGCCAGTTCGTTGTTGTGGCCAGTTCGTAGTCTGAAATTGATGGTTTGTTCCTTGCGTGATATTTGATTGTAGAGGTCATTTGGTTCTGCAGTTGGGTGCATTGCTTTCACATTTTCTTGTATTCTACTTTTGCCATAGTCTTATATTCATAGTACGTACAACCCTACTGGAATGATGAACTGGAAAAGCTGCAAAATGAGATGGAAACATCTAGAAAGCAGGCCGAGAACAGACCTAGCCAAGAACATCACAACAAATATCAGCAAACAAAGGCTAAATTTCAAAGAGCCAAGTTACAAGCCAGACGGAGCAGCTGGAAAGAAAAAACAGAGTCGCTGAACCTAGAAAGAGATACTAGGAAATTATGGAAACTTGTAAAACAACTAAATGATGAAGGTACAGGGAGAAATACCAGGATCACACTTTATAAAGATAGAAACATTTTAACAGGTAAACATGCAGCTGATTACTTTGCAGATTCCTTTGCAGAAGACAATAACGTCAAAGTCAGCCCAGACAAACAACAGGAGGTTCGAGAGAACCAGCAAAACATTGGACAAGGTGAACCTATACCTGAAGTCATGGAGGCACCAATCACAATGAGAGAACTGGAGCATGCAATATCCAAATTGAAAATGAAAAAGTCCCCTGGAGCTGATGGAGTGTCCAATGAAATGATTAGAAACCTGGGAAGTGCAGCAAGAGCAAAGCTACTGCAGATCTTTAACACAAGCTGGTCCACAGGTAATGTACCACAGGCGTGGAGAGAAGCAATAATGATACCACTCCTCAAATCAGGAAAAGATGGCAACACAGTCTCCAACTACAGGCCCATCAGCCTCACAAGCTGTCTATGTAAAACAATGGAACGCATTATCAATCTTAGGATGCAGTGGTACCTTGAAAGTGAAAACCTTCTGGTATCACAGCAAGCAGGTTTCAGACAGTGCTACTCTACTGAAGATCAGGCAACCTACCTCTCCCAAGAGATTGAGGATGCCTTCCAAGAAAAGAAACTGGTACTAGCAGCATGGATAGACCTCAGGAAAGCATTTGATAAGGTCTGGAAAGAAGGGCTCCTAAAGAAATTGCGAAATTGCAGGGTTAGCTCAAGAATGTACAAATGGGTAAAAGCATACCTGCATAATAGAAGAGCCAGGGTACAATTAGATGGTCGCAAGAGCAAGAAAGTTCTACTGCGTCATGGAGTCCCCCAGGGAGGAGTCCTGTCACCCACACTTTTC
Source organism: Meghimatium bilineatum (assembly GCA_034231615.1). NCBI lineage: Eukaryota > Metazoa > Mollusca > Gastropoda > Stylommatophora > Philomycidae > Meghimatium > Meghimatium bilineatum. The sequence goes on from CM067302.1 coordinate 18,091,261, forward strand.
TTGGTTTACATCAATGACCTAGTTGCTGAACTACCTCACGGGATCAAAGTGGCAATGTATGCTGACGACCTGGTGATCTGGTGCACGGAAGAACATGCAACAGTGGCCACTAAACAAATACAAAGAGCTATCGATGCCCTAACCTTATGGGCTAATAGATGGTGCGTCAGCATTAACACAGATAAGTGCAGCACTACACTCTTTACCCTCTCACCAAAACAAAAAGCTGGTCATATCAAGATAGATGGAGAGCTCTTGAAAGAAGACAAACAACCCACATACCTCGGAGTTACTTTTGATGATAAGCTGACATGGAAGCAGCACATAAACAAAGCAACAACAAAAGCCAGGAGGAAGCTAGCTATCCTGAGAAAACTAAGTGGAACCACATGGGGAGCCAGTGGAAATATACTCAGTAAAGTTTACCAGCAAGGCATAAGACCACACCTGGAATACGGTTCAGCTGCGTGGTGTCCTGCATCAAACACCACATTACAAGATCTAGATAAAGTGCAAAACCAGGCACTTAGAATAATGTTGGGAGCAATGAAATCAACACCCATAGCAGAGATGCAGAAAATGGGAAGAATGCAAACACTTGGCGAACGCAGAGACACAAAAGTACTAATTCAAGCAGAAAAGTTTCAGTGTATGCCAAGTCATCCAATGAAGGAAAGATTCCAAAATCTAGCAATGGGACGACTGAAAAGGAGCAGCTTTATCCATCAAGCTAAACGACTCCGTAGACAACTTACAGACCTACCTGAAGTTGGCAGCCCCTTAAGGTCTGTACCAGAGCAAACCCCGTGGAGTGAAAGCCATGGAATGCCAATATACATTCAGACCCATGTGAAAGGAATACTAAGCGAGGACGAACAGAACAGTGTGCAGCGAATGACAATCACCCTCAGTTTCCTGGATGAGGAATATCCACAAGATATATGGGTCAGAGTGTACACAGATGGGTCAGCACAGAATGCTGTGAGGAATGGAGGTGCAGGTGTATATATAGAATATCCACACAAGCCTAGAGATACAATCAGAACACCGACAGGAAAATTCTGCAATAATTATGATGCAGAAATCCAGGCAATTAGTGTGGCAGCTAAACAACTGCTGAACTCCAACTCTGACCTACAGCCTGTGGTATTCCTGACAGATGCAAGGTCAGTGCTTCAAGCTCTCCAGTCTGGAAAACTAACAGACTTAAAAAAACTACTTAGCGAATTGTCTTACCAGTATAGGGTAACCATGCAGTGGATACCCTCTCACTGTGGAATACCAGGAAATGAAAAAGCAGACCAACTGGCTAAGGAAGGTGCTGCCGAAGACCAACCAGATATACCAATCACCTACCATCAGAAAAAACAGATGATAAAGTCAATAAGAAAGCCACAAACACCAACACAAGATGACTATCACAATATGAACAGATCAGAACAAGTTATAATTCTACGTCTCAGAACAGGACACAACCGACTCCGCAGTCACATGTATACAAAGTTCAAAATTGGCAACACGGCCATGTGTACATGTGGACAGGCAGCACAGAGTGCCAAACATATACTTCAAGAGTGTTCTGAGCATGAAACGCTGAGGCAGACATATTGGCCAGAGGAAACAACACTGGAATCAAAACTCTATGGGACACTGTATGAACTACAAAAGACAGTGAGTTTTATTAAGGAGACAGAATTACAGATATAGACATGTTTCAAGTGAACGAAAGAAGAAGAAGAAGAAATAGTACGTACTATCCCTTCCATTTAACTCTATTTTAATATACTTGTGTGTTGTCTGCCAACAGGCTTCATTGAATACTGTTTGTACTTCCTCTATTGATTACACCTTATGCGCGTCTAGTTAACCATAAAATTATATTTAGAACACAGTGACGTAAAGTAGACTTAGCTACTGGTACGTTCCGTCAGTAGAATTATCTACTTTATATCTGGACATGTTAAGCTTGTATGCTACATTGTCACGACCTGTCGATATGTGCACTTGTGACTCCATTCTAATATTTTCAAACTCTCTTATCACTGTTTTACATTCATGAAACAGATGTAAAATAATCCAGCATTGTGTTCTGCTGTCTCACATTCCCTAAGCAGGTGTAACATAATAATGCACTATTTCTACTGTCTGCTGTAAGGAAAACTAATATGAATATCTGCGTTGAACGAACTAGACAGAGAAAGCCTACGATGGATAGCTGAAGTCGACGACCTTCAGAAAATTACACTAGAAGAAGCTGAAAAAATTGCACAGAACCGAGAGGTTTACAGACTGGAAGTGAGGACACATTTTTGAAAAGAATACGACAGATAGAATGAAATGCAGCACGGACAAACTGGACAGACATGACAGGATAGAAAAGGACAAATGTAGGACATAGACAGATGACGGCTGACAGACAAACGTGACCACAGACAGACATGACCACAGACAGGCTGAGGGAACATCAAGCAGGAGGACAGGCAGACATAACATGATGAATGGACAGATGGATGGATATGCACACAGACAGGCAGATAACGGACGGACAGACAAAAATATAGATAGACAGACAGACAGACATATAGATAGATAGATAGATAGATAGATAGATAGATAGATAGATAGATAGATAGATAGATAGATAGATAGATAGATAGATAGATAGATAGATAGATAGATAGATAGATAGATAGATAGATAGATAGATAGATAGATAGATAGATAGATAGATAGATAGATAGATAGATAGATAGATAGATAGATAGATAGATAGATAGATAGATAGATAGATAGATAGATAGATAGATAGATAGATAGATAGATAGATAGATAGATAGATAGATAGATAGATAGATAGATAGATAGATAGATAGATAGATAGATAGATAGATAGATAGATAGATAGATAGATAGACAGATAGATAGACAAACAGACAGACAGATAGATAGATAGATAGATAGATATATAGATAGATAGATAGATAGATAGATAGATAGATAGATAGATAGATAGATAGATAGATAGATAGATAGATAGATAGATAGATAGATAGATAGATAGATAGATAGATAGATAGATAGATAGATAGATAGATAGATAGATAGATAGATAGATAGATAGATAGATAGATAGATAGATAGATAGATAGATAGATAGATAGATAGATAGATAGATAGATAGATAGATAGATAGATAGATAGATAGATAGATAGATAGACAGATAGACAGATAGACATATAGACAAATATCCAGATAGACAGATAGACAGATAGATGTGAGATAGAGAAAGTATTCTTCTTGAAAGAAAAATTACTCTTCTTCATAGGGAGAGAGAAGGAGAGAGAAAGAATGAGAGAAAGAAAGAGACAGAGAGAGAAAGAAAGTATTGTTCTTGAGAAAGAAATACCTTATTTCTATGAAAATGAATGAATATAAATCATTTCATTGTTCAAAGAAGAATAGCGAGAAAAGGAAGTGTGTTCTAATTTTAAAGAGAGATAGAGAGAGAGAACGTGAGAGAGAAAGAGAAATGAGCAGAGCGAAAGAACAGGACGGATCATATTCCGCTTGAGAGTGAGAGAATGGCGGATTATGTTCCTGCTTGAGAGAGATAGAGGGTGGATCATATTCCTGCTGCAGAGAGAGAAAGAGAGAGAGATCGTGTTCCTGCTAGAGAGAGAGGGAGAACAGGAGAATGAACCATACTTTCCTACTTAAGGAAGAGAATGGAACACTTTCCTGCTTGAGAGAAAATTAAATCATGCCGCAACTAGAAAGATAACGAGATAATTAAATTGTTTGACATCACTTCCGGTGGTCAAATTTTAAATCCAATTCTTCTTATAATCTGTTAGTCCACCTGCCAGTGTCCCATACGTTAATATAGGTTGCGTGATTTCAATATATAGTTTCAAATAGAAAGTATGTTATCTTGTTTAACACGATTCGGGGAGTCTCACATTATGTATCTATAACATCCCCATCGAGGCCAATTCCTTGAAGTGGAGATACGGCTTAGTCCAGTCTAGAGTCTGAAAACTAATATTGGTCGAGCAGTCCCCTATATCGAGAAGATTCACGGTTCTGCTGGCACATATGTTGAAGTCGGGGATAATGGGTCAACAGCGCACCCTTAATCATAATATCAATGAAAATTCAACATGTATACACTGTCGTATTTCAAAGCATCATTTATAGGAACACATTTACCAATACATAGAGGGGCCAACATGATGCTGGGGTTGGCGCCATGAATGTACAAATAATAATAGAAATGGAGGTGATCAGTATTGATTTGAGAAAGCGTCCTGGAAACTAACGAAAGAGTACTGGAACTAGAGAAAGTGTTCGGAAACTACAGAAAGAGTACTGGAAACTAGAGAATGGGTCCTGAAAACTAGAAAAGAGTCCTGGAAACTAGACAAAATTCCGCGAAACTAGAGAAAGAGTCCTGGGAACTAGAGAAAGAGTCCTGGAAACTAGAGAAAGAGTCCTGGGAACTAGAGAAAGAGTCCTGGAAACTAGAAAAGAGTTCTAGAAACTATAGAAAGAGTCCTGAATACTAGAGAAAGAGTCCTGGAAACTAGAGAAAGAGTCCTGGAAACTAGAGAAAGAGTCCAAGAACCTAGAGAAAGAGTCATGAAAACTAGAGAAAGAGTCATGGAAACTAGAGACAGAGTCTTGGAAACTAGAAAAAATTCCTCGAAACTAGAGAAAGAGTCCTGGAAACTAGAGAAAGTGTTCGGAAACTACAGAAAGAGTCTTGGAAACTAGAGAAAGTGTTCGGAAACTACAGAAAGAGTCCTGGAAACTAGAGAAAGCGTCCTGGAAACTAGAGACAGAGACCTGGAAACTAGAGAAAGAGTCATGGAAACTAGAGAAATATTCCTGGAAACTAGAGAAAGAGTTCTGGAAACTAGAGAGAGTCCTAGAAACTAGAGAAAGAGTCATGAAAACTAGAGAAAGAGTCCTGGAAACTAGAGAAAGAGTTCTGGAAACTAGAGAAAGAGTCCTAGAAACTAGAGAAAGAGTCCTGGAAACTAGAGACAGAGTCTTGGAAACTTGAGAAAGAGTCATGGAAACTAGAGAAAGAGTCATGGAGACTAGAGAAATTACGCTTTTGAGCACATGAAAATACAGGATACTTTTTTGAAGCAAACATTTTAGGGAGGGGGGAACAAACATTTTAGGGAATCCTAAAAGAAAATGAAAAAGATAAAAATGTGTAGATGAATGGGGGAAACAAGAAATTGAAAAATTACATTTAATCACAGTGTATTATCAAGACAGGATATAGCCAATGGAAATTAATTGCAGTAAAAATTTTTCTCGGAGACTGTACGCTATCTGATCTAAGACTTCTTGTGTTTAAAAGTGAGAACCACTGAAGATCACATAGAAAAACAAAAAAAGTGCATGACAAATCATAATTATTACATAAAAGTTACATAAAAAATGCACTAACCAGCGTATAAAAGACGTGAGAATATCTAGAATAAGCAAGACAAGTTGTTCCTGTTCTGAGGTAAGGACTTAAACTGTATTTACAATTATTTAATTTGTAAAATACATATCTTAGATACTCTTAAATATTGGTCTGAAAAAATTCAAAAATACAATTTAAAAAATACAAATTAAGAGACGACACAAACATCAATATTTTTCAATAACAATAAGAAGACAACGATGTACCTGTGTCTGAAATGTACTTAAAATGAATGAAAACAAATTGCGGTCGGCAATTGGTACCAGATGGCAAAAAAAGGAGGAAAGCCATAATAAATTCTTCTTAGTTAAACCATTAAAGAATGTTTGACTGTGAGTCTCAGCAATATGCAAGTAGCAATACATCGCTCAAACTTGAGAGCACTGGTTTCTGTCATTTGTACCGTATTCAGCGCTAATATAGATAGATGTGTATTATGAGACAGTTTTACACAGCAGTGCTCAATAGGTAGCATATGCTGAACAGGATGTAGCAGACATCACAGCCTTTCGAAATTTATGTCGATCTTGAGCCTGTATTCCTGCTTCTGTTAATGTCATATTCGAGTGGTCTTTGATGTCTTGAGTCCATTTTCTTACTGGTCTGCCTCTTGTTCGTCTCCTTGACATCATCCTCTCCAGTATTGTCGTCTCTAGGCCGTCATGGAATTTGATATGACCAAAGTATTGTAGTTTTCTGGAAAGAATCAAGCTGTTTAGCCAATTTTCATTTACATTCATTCTTCTTATAATGGCTACATTGCTGATCTGTTTCGTCCATGGTGTTCTGGGGATAATTCTGTAATATTTTGTTTCAACTACTGCCGCTTTTTTGCACAGAATATTTATGAAGAGAAATGTTCAGGCAATTACCGTCTAACGATAAACTATCTAATTAACTATCTAAATCTTTAGCTCACTATCAACTAAGTATCTAATTATCTATCTCACTATCAACTAAGTATCTAATTATCTATCTCACTATCAACTAAGTATCTAATTATCTATCTCACTATCAACTAAGTATCTAATTATCTATCTCACTATCAACTAAGTATCTAATTATCTATCTCACTATCAACTAACTACCTAGTTAACTAACTAACTGACTATCAACTATCTAATTAACTAAGTATATCTCTATCAACTCATTAATATTTTTTAATGGTACATGTTAACGTTTCACTAATATATGTTGTTTTTTTCTCTCTCTTGTACCATCTTCACCATCAACAGCTGTTGTCAATAAAAGCCTGACAGGATGATGAAAACAGCTTTTGCTCTCTTGGCTCTTCTTGGTGCCATTATCGCCGCACCCGTAGCAGAGGTTAGATCGATGCTTAGTACAAACTGTCTTTCATATCTACTCTTAATTTGAATACAGTAATTAACCGCCATCATTGTTGTCATCTTTGGCGTCATCATTGTCGTCATCTATGGCGTCATCATTGTCGTCATCTTTGGCGTCATCATTGTCGTCATCGTTCTCTGTTGTGATCATTGTCGTCATCATTATCATTAGTTTGTGTAATCTGCCCTATTGTTGTGATCGTACTAGTGTTGGAGAACGGAAGCTCAAGAGAATTATAATTGATTAATATTAATTTAACTATCTAAAGTTATATTTATCTAATCATCCCTGATTCATAGATCTTGCCATCAACTAGTCACTATATATATATATATATATATTTGTTTGAGAACCCCAGGAATTAGTTTGCGATTACCTCGTACGTCCTATATGTGAGGGGATCGTTTTTCTGAGCTTCCTTTCATACTCAGGAGACTTCAGTTTTCTGCTTAGTGCAATGCCTATTGAAGGATCCTTCTACTATGAGGGGGTCTATAATTTAAATAGATGACATGCTACAAAGCTTCAATTAGAGAGACTCAATATAACGGCATGTCATCTACGAACGTTTTCTGCTGTATGGTTAATTTATATAGTCGGCCATTGGTCAGACCCACAGACGGAATCGCATGCGTATATATACCTAAAAGTCTAAGCCAGAAAGGCAGCAAGAGCAACTGTCTTTCTATTTTCAGGATGCACCAAGAGAAGGTACTTTTACGATCTTCATTATCTGTTAACCCTAGTTTCGCCACGTGCAATGTGGTATCCTTCTCACTTATATTTATCTATAAATGAGTAATCTATATATGTAAATATATAAACGAGTAATCTATATATGTATATATATATACGAGTAATCTATATATGTATATATAAACGAGTAATCTATATATGTATATACAATCGAGTAATATATATATATATATATATATATATATATATATATATATATATATATATATATATATATATATATATGTATATATATACGAGAAATAATCAAATCATGAAATATTTTCATGTTATAAAAAAACATCATCAAATATTTTCTTCACACAGGTGCAGGATGGTCTCCTAGACGACATCCTCCATGAAATCGAGGAACATCTTCCACATCTTCCACCAATCCACACCAGAGAAGTAATTATTTCGTTCTCTTATTTATTAGTATTCGTTATTCGGGGTTGCCATTCTTCCTATTTTATCTGCCAAGGCATCTTTATTTAGGCTTTAAATTACGGTCATGATGGGTTTTTAACATAGTGAAAACAATAACTCGCTCCTCTGTGTTATGTGTAAGTACGCTATTGGTTATACTATATGTATATTCATGTTTGTCAGCAAGTTGTCTATTTGGTCTTTCTATTTTCTGCATATTTACTATGGGTGTTGATATCATTGCTCGCAACATTATCCTAAGTGCCTGGTTTTGCACTTTATCTATATCTTGTAATGTGGTGTTTAATGCAGGACACCAAGCAGCTGATCCATATTCAAGGCGTGGTCCTATGCCTTGCTGGTAAACTTTACAGATTATATTCCTACTGACTCCCCATATGATTCCACTTAGTTTTCCCAGTAGCTAACTTCCTCCTGGATTTAGTTGTTGCTTTGTTTATGTGTTGTTTCCATGTCAGCTTATCATCAAAGATAACTCCGAGGTATATGGGTTATTTGTCTTTTTTCACAAGTTCTCCATCTATCTTTATATAACCGGCTTTTTTGTGTGAATATGTACATATAAACGAGTAATCTATATATTTATATATAAACGAATAATCTATATATGTATATATAAATGAGAAATACACAGAAAAATCATCAATTATTTTCTCCACACAGGTACAGGATGGTCTACTAGAAGACATCATCAAGGACATCGAAAATCTTCCACATTTTCCAATTCTTCCACCAATCCACGTCAGAGAAGTAATTACTTCGTTCTTTTATTTATTAGTATTCTTCAATCGGGGTTGCCATACTTCCTACTTTATCGGCCATGATTTCTTTATTTAGCCTTTAATTTACGGTCTGGCTGAGTTTGTTAACAGTTTGAGTACGATAACTCGCTCCTGTGTGTTATGTGTAAGTACATTATTGGTTGTACTATTTGTATTTCATGTTTGTCAGGAAGTTGCCCCGCCTCCTTTATGGACATGTGCAGGTATTCCTTAATGTCTTGTGTCCAACGTCGTATTGGTAGTCCTTTATCTCTGTTACCGTCTATCATCCCCTCCAAAATCAAGTTCTCCATATCACCATATATGGGTTGTCTTTTTTCACAAGTTCTCCATCTATCTTGATATAACCGGCTTTTTTGTGTGAATATGTACATATAAAAGAGTAATCTATATATTTATATATAAACGAGTAATCTATATATTTATATATAAACGAGTAATCTATATATTTACATATAAACGAGTAATCTATATATTTATATATAAACGAGTAATATATATATATATATTTACATATAAACGAGTAATCTATATATTTATATATAAACGAGTAATCTATATATTTACATATAAACGAGTAATCTATATATTTATATATAAACGAGTAATCTATATATTTATATATAAACGAGTAATCTATATATTTATATATAAACGAGTAATCTATATATGCATATATAAACGAGTAATCTATATATGTATATATAAACGAGTAATCTATATATTAAATATATAAACGAATAATCTATATATTTATATATAAACGAGTAATCTATATATGTATACATAAATGAGAAATACACAGAAGCATCATCAATTGTTTTCTCCACACAGGTACAAGATGGTCTACTAGAAGACATCATTCATGACATCGAAAATCTTCCACATCTTCCAATTCTTCCACCAATCCACGTCAGAGAAGTAATTATTTCGTTCTTTTATTTATTAGTATTCTTCAATTGGGGTTGCCATGCTTCCTACTTTATCGGCCATGATTTCTTTATTTAGCCTTTAAATAATTTAGCCTTTAAATACGGTCTGGCTGAATTTGTTAACAGTTTGAGAACGATAACTAGCTCCTGCGTGTTATGTGTAAGTACATTATTGGTTGTACTATTTGTATTTCGTGTTTGTCAGGAAGTTGTCCCGCCTCCTTTATGGACATGTGCAGGTATTCCTGTATGTCTTGTGTCCAACGTCGTATTGGTCGCCCTTTATCTCTGTTACCGTCTATCATCCCCTCCAAAATCAAGTTCTCCATAGCATCATATCTATAAACGTGACCGAAGAAAACCTCGATTTTTCTTTAATATGATGTTCAGAGGTCAGCACTCTTGGATGCTGATTGTGCTTAGCACGACCTGGTTTGTTTTCTTTGCTGTCCATGACATTCTCTGAAATCGTCTGAAATGTTCAAATGATATTATTCTTTTGGACAATGTTTAATTTTCTGATTTTACTAATATCTTTCTTCTGACTACTTTGTTTATATGTATTTTACTGGAGAAGGACCTTATGATTGAAACGTTGATTTGTTTTCTTGTATAAGAGATATTGTCAAGTATTTCTTGAAGCAGAGAAAGATCACGTAGATGTGACATACATTAAATAAACATAGAGAAAGCATAGTAAGACAATCATTGTTCCATAACGCACAAGCAGAAAGGAAAAAGAACTTAAAGAAATACTTCGAGCAAAGAGATAGATGCAGAAACACGAATTCTTGGTTAAACATGGGAAAAAAACAAAGCAACAAAGATAAAACATACGGAAGAGATTAGGTAAAGACATATGTTCCACATGAAGCATACATATAGTAATAGTGAGCTAAAATATAGTAATAGTGAGCTAAAATAAAGTAATAGTGAGCTAAAATATAGTAGTAGTGATCTAAAATATAGTAATAGTAGTAGTAATTAATTGTTCAGAAAAAGGAATTGAATTTAATTGATGTATATGTTGTTTAATCTGAAATTTCAGGAGCAAGATAACATCATTGATGATCTGATTAAAGATGCTCAGGATGTTTTGAGTCTCATTAAGTCCAGTATTTCATCTATTGGTACCAGGGAGGTAAGATTATCAACAGACATCTAGAGATCATTACGTTAATTGTGCGGAGATACAGGGGATCGTCTAGCTCTGTCATGTCAACAGTGCCGTTCTTACTCGTCCGTTTTTGTTGTGTACCCATTGTTAATAAAGATGTTTCGGTCGAAACGTCGATTTATGTGTGTTTCCAGTGATTAGAATAACCTGATTACCCAGTTCCAAGCTTTGCCTGTTGGATTTCAGTTTTACTGCAGCTAGTACATATTCTCAAGAGATGTGTAGTAGCATTAGGACTTAGCGATCCATCCAGCATCCGCGGTGAAATTTGAACCAGGCACCTTGGCTGTCACAGACGTGCTCAGTACCTCTTCGCCACAGAATCAAATATGGGGGATATACATAATGCATGCCTTACTGAATCAATGAGGTGGTTTGTTGACAGGGACTCTGGCTACTTTTTTTTTAGGTTTCGGTCCATGTTTTCGGTTAGAGACGGGGAAGGAATTTTGCTAAGAAAAGGTCATTGGATACTTCTCGTGATAAATTGCCTCTTTCTCATTTGACCTGTGATGATATTTGTTAGCAGAAATGTGTTGGGGGAGGGGGTTCACTTGCCCACCTTTAAGCTACGCTCCTAGTACTAAAAGTATAAAAGTCATGTTCTATTTTTAAAAATTGTCTCCTACCACGACACTTCCCCCCCCCCCGCTTTATCTATAGGGTTATTTGTTGTCATAATCTGTTTCCCAGAAAGATTACAGTTATATTGTGGTGCTAATAGTAATAAACGATCCGAGATACTGGCACGATAGACAACAGTATCAAAACAGATTCGTCAACGGATCGATATGACATATTCCAGGGATCGATCTGACATATTCAGCGGATCGATCTGACATATTCAAATAATTTTATTTTCTGAAGAGTGATTAACTGGGAATCTGAAGAATCTGAATATTCGTCTGCGTTCTTTCTCAGACTCCTGCTTGCTAACAGCATGTAGTCCAAAGAACTGAATTTGTTCTGTAATGTTTTACACCTTGGCTACGATATAATCAAGTCTCTGACAAATGTATGAACAAGTTCTAATATTATTGTATATAGTATATTATTGCATAATGTTGTTGTATATAGTATAATATTGTATAATGTTGGTATATTTAGTATAATATTGTATAATGTTGTTGTATATAGTATAATATTGTATAATATTATTGTGTATACTGGCTCTGTGTCGGCTAGGTACAGGGCTCTTCTGTGAAGCGAAGGTTCAGGATTTAAATCCCCGCAGAAAATTGTGCATCATGATAGTTCATAAAATAAAGACAAATTTCAGAACGTATTTATATTGCCTTGAAAGAAAATCACTACATCCATAAATGTATTGGTTCATGGCTTCGTCCTGAACAGGAAATGCTACAAGACCACAAACTGATTGGTTGATGTCTACGTCCTGAGTAGGGTATAGTAAAGTAAAGTAGCCCATACCGTTTATTAATGCCGTAGGGATGTGAGATGTTAGCGATCTCACATTTTAGTGGCTCTGCAAATGAGGGCGGTAGCCGTCTCCTCTCACACACAGTCTTTACTTCCCGGATTTAACCGGTACCCATTTAAGGCTGTGTAGAACCTGGAGCAGATGCGATCTGAACAACATTTCCGCCTCAACTGAGAAATGAACCCAAGACCCATCATATGCAAAGACAGTTCGCTGACCACTGCGCTATGGCTACATACAGGATATGCTACACGACCTAAAACTGATTGGTTGATGGCTACCTCCTGAACAGAATATGATACATAACCACAATTTTACATAGCATACCTCCGTTAAATGATCACAATAACAATGACACATTCTCTGTTCACAGTCAAAAGCCGACACCATTATTAATGACATCGTTAAAGTTATGGACGCTCTCGATCCAGTACTGGTCCCCATAATTAACTCAGCCCTGAATGGAGGAAAACGAGATGTGAGTTTTGACAGTTTTAAAGCTTGTGAAACATGACTGGTCAAATATGTTTACTATAGTGATAGATGAAAAATACAAGTTATTTCAGGGAAAACGAAGCCTAATCTTATAATTTTACTTGCTATAATTATACATGTAGATGTACCAACAGTGTGTCTTTTACTTGAGACGGTCTTCATTTCTTTCCTGATATCTTTATCTTTCCGTCGATCTCTTGGAGGTATCAGAAAATAAGTAAAAACCATCCCAATATTCCAAGTTAAGACTACATCGAGCTAATTCAATTAAACACACCAGCACAGTATATATATATATATAGAGAGAGAGAGAGAGAGAGAGAGAGATATAGAGAGATAAATATAGAGAGAGATAGAGAGAGATAGAGATAGATAGAGACATAGAGATAGATAGAGATAGAGAGAGATAGAGAGAGATAGAGATAGAGAGATATAGAGAAAGAGAGAGATAGAGATAGAGATATATAGAGAGATAGAGAGAGAGAGAGATAGAGAGAGATAGAGAGAGATAGAGAGATAGAGAGATAGAGAGAGAGCAAGAGGAATAAACGTGAAATTTTGATAAATATTTTTGTTAAACGAAGGTCATAGATAAATGATACAGTTTAGAATCATTAGAACAAAAATTAAATAGAGGACATACATAAACTATGACAGGAACGAGACCTTCAACGCCTATAGCTACTAAATAATGTATTTAAATAATGAAGTATCGTCTTTCAATATATTTATCAATATATATATACATCTACGTATTTATTTATCTATCTATATATCTATCTTTTAACTATTAATCTATGTATCTATGTATCAATGCATCTGTCTATTTATCTACCTATCAATCTGTCTGTCCATTTTTATCTATATATCTATCTATTTATCTATCTATCTATTTATTGTTCTATGTATCATCATGTGACATATTCTTTCCAGAACATGATTTTCCTTATGGATTCTCTGAACACTCCGCGATTCTGTGCGAGTTTACCTGCCGCAGCTAGAAACATGTTTAATCAATCTGATATTATCACTGCACCATCGTTGTCATGGGCGTCCTCTTCCCCTGTCTCCGTTATCTCTTCCTTCATCTATTAATCTCTCCATACTGTTATGTTATCATTCTACATGTCTATTTAATTATCTATTGAGTATTCTATCTATCTATTGAAATATAATTACTAATCTACACACACATATATATATATAGATATATTTTCCTTTCGCTGTTTACCCACCCCCCCCCCTTTATGCCTTGCAACGTCAGGATAAGAAGAGTTATCTGGAGATGATTATTTTGTGTGTTCCATATATGTTTGTTTTCGTTGACTCTTTTATTTATGTAATTTGTCATAGCAAGTTCTGCATCTAACTTTTTATCCATCGTGTCTGTAAATTAATTCTTTGTAATATACACTATCTGATGGTAGTCTGGAAGCATGCGAAAATCACTTAATCTGTTGTCTTCTGATATAATCCAGAAGTGGCATTGTGTTTATTAGTCTTATGATGTTTTCATTCCTAATTATGTCTCTTACTGTTACTCCAAAAATTCTAAGTAGACAAGTCATCTGTGTTGTAACGAGTATTCTTGCTGTTTTAGTCTATATAGTGTATCTATTTTTGTTCTATTTACATATATGTCTGTTTATATCTCTCTCAATTGTTCTCTCTTTTATTTATTCATCTAACTATTTATGTATCAATATAGTTTTATCGATTTATTTTTCTATGTATCTATCTATTTATTTATATCTTTATTGATCTATTTATTAAACTGTTTGACTTTATTGATCTATTTTTCTATATATTTACCTGTTAATCCATCTATTTATTTTTCTATTTTTTTGTTACTTTTTGCCTATCTAACTATGTATCTATATATATATATATTATATATGTCCACACTTAAAGACACAGTTTTCGTGTGTCAGTGATGCATGTCGCAGACATTTCATGTGTCGAAACAGCTTCATAACATCATGAGTCTCATCTGTTCTTCTCAATTCTCAGGTACAACAAGACATCTTTGATGAAATTCTACACATAATCGAGCAGATCTTTGGAACTGATAACTCTTCTACCGATACCAGGGCGGTAAGACAATGTTTGCAGTGGTTTACAGAACAGATGAGATCAATCTTAGAATCAATAATTGCATGTCAGAAAAGGAATGCTGGTGTGGAACATATTTTTAAAAATTGTGGAAAAAAATAATAAAATCAGACTTACACATTTGCAGTAAAGAATGAATGACTACAGCAGTGGTCATTAATTATTTACTACCGACAGCTTAAGGAAGCTTCGGAACATTTGCGAAAATAAACTAGCGATATATCACATCTCCATTATCTGGACAATGTCCTGGAAAGCTAGAAGGGATATTGTCTTGCTACAAGAAAGAACCAGCGGGAGATTTTAGAATAAGTGATGAAGAAAATGCAAAGAAATAATTTCCACCAGAACAATAGACATACAATATATTTGTTAACTTTCTTTGATAATGTTTGAATATATTGTATTTAATTTAGTCCGGCTCTGTGCTAGCATGTTACTGTCAGACTAGAAATAATACCAAAGTAGTAATATTCTCTATATAAAAAAGGGAAATAACTGACTTCCCTCTAAGCCCACTTTGTCAGTTTTATCTAATTATTACTTACAATATCTCCCATGTAAATGTTAGTTACAATATCTCTCCTGCCTGTGCTAACAACAATGTTTTTATCGTTGACTTTGTATATGTTTCTAGCTAATTGCGTTAGTTATGTCCAAGTCGTCAATATTTCCTCTTCATGTAATGTCGTCAGATAGTTTATGTTCCCATGAAATTCCGTTCATTTTCAAGTGATGCAGTTAGTACATCTTTAAGTCATACACTTAGTTCATCTTCAAGTTAGACATACAGTGCATGTTCACGCCATGCAATCAGTTCATATTCAAGTCCGTTACTAAAACACTATAAATCACTTACTTAGACACATTTAGTCAGTTAATTAGACACATTTAGTCAGTTCCTTAAACACATTTCGTCAGTTCTTTAGAGACATTTAGTCAGTTACCTAGAAACACTTGAAGACATTTACGACAGGTACTCGACGTATTTCATTCATTTCAATCTAAACTCAGGTACAACAGGACACCATTGCCGACATCATTAAAGTCGTTGAAGAAGTCATTAAAGACATTACTGGAGGATCTAAAAGGGAGGTAAGAATGTCTGCAAGGAGGTAAGAATGTCTTCAAAGAGATCAGATTGTCCCCACGGAAGTAAGAATGTCTGCAGGGCAGTAAGATTGTCTAAAGTGAGGTAAGATTGTCTGAAGTGAGGTAAGATTGTATGAAGTGAGGTAAGATATTCTGAAGTGAGGTAAGATAGTCTGAAGTGAGGTAAGATTGTCTGAAGTGAGGTAAGATTGTCTGAAGTGAGGTAAGATTGTCTGAAGTGAGGTAAGATTGTCTGAAGTGAGGTAATATTGTCTGAAGTGAGGTAAGATTGTCTGAAGTGAGGTAAGATTGTCTGAAGTGAGGTAAGATTGTCTGAAGTGAGGTAAGATTGTCTGAAGTGAGGTAATAAAGCAAGATTTACAGAAGAAATGAGTCAAATCGTAGAATCTATAATGGCATGAAAAAATCGGAATGGTGCGCAGAATAGATTTAAAAAATATTGTGGGGAAAAATATTGAAAAAAGGCTTATGAAGTTACAGTAATGAATTGATGATTAATTCAGTGGTCATAAATTATTTACTTCATCTGAAGAAACATGTTTCTGATTATTGCGCAAAAAAAAACCGCGATAAAGCGCATCTCCATTCTCTGGTCAATATCCCGAGGGAAAGCTAGTAAGGCAATTGTCTTGCTACAAGAGAGATCCAGCGGGAGATTTTAGAATGAATGATGAAGAAAACAAAGAAATAATTTCCAACAGCCTAATAGACATAAGATATATTTGTTAACTTTATTTGATAATATTTGAATATATTGTATTTAATTTAGTCCGGCTCTGTCCTAGCATGTTACTGTCAGACAAGACATATTTCCAAAGTAGTATTTTCAATAACAGCAAGGGAAATAAATGACTTCCATCTAAGCCATCTCTGTCAGGTTTTCCTTCCTTACCAGTGTTAATTACAATAGTTCCTTTGTCAGTGTTTGTTACATTGCCTCCTTTGTCAGTGTTAATTACAATAGCTCCTTTGTCAGTGTTAATTACAATATCTCATTTGTCAGTGTTGATTACACTATCTCCTTTGCCAGTGTTAATTACAATATCTCACTGTCCGTGTTAATTACAATATCTCCCGTGTAAGTGTTAATTACCATATATCCACTGTCAGTGTTAATTATAACATTTCTCTTGTCAGTGATAGTTACAATATTTCCCTTGTCAGTGTTAATTAACAAATCACCACTGTCAGTGTTAATTATATCATTTCCCTAGCCAGTGTTAGTTATAATATCTCCCTTTGCCGGTGCTAACAACATTGTCTTTATTGTAGACTTCTTATATGTTTCTAGCTAGTAGCGTTAGTTTATGTCCAAGTCGTCAATACTTCCTCTTTATGTGAAGGCGTCAACTAATTTGTGTTACCATGAAATTCTGTTCATTTTCAAGTAATGCAGTTAGTACATCATGAATTAATACACTTAGTTCATCTTCAAGTCAGGCATACAGTTTATGTTCACGCCATGCAATCAGTTCAGCTTTAAGACAGTTACTAAAACACATTAAGTCAGTTACATAGACACATTAAGTCAGTTGCTTAGACACGTTTATTCCGCTACTTAGACACATTTAGTCATTTACTTAGACACGTTTGGTCAATTAACTAAGAGACATTTAGTCGGTTGCTTAGACACGTTTAGTCAATTACTTTGACATATGTAGTCAGTTATTTAGATACATTCATTCAGTTGATTAGACACATTTAGTCATTTACTAAAACACATTTAGTCAGTTACTTAGACAAACTTGAAGACATTTAAGACAGGTACACGACGTATTTCATTCATTCCAATCCAAACTCAGGTACAACAGGACACCATTTCTGACATCATTAAAGTCGTTGAAGAAGTCATTAAAGACATTACTGGAGGATCTAAGAGGGAGGTAAGAATGTCTGCAATGAGGTACGAATATCTGAAGGGAGGTAAGAATGGCTGATGTGAGGCAAGAATTTCTGCACGGAGCTAAGAATGCAAGATTTACAGTAGAAATTAGACAAATCGTAGAATCAATAATGGCATGTCAAAAATGGAATGGTATGCGGAACACATTTAACAAATATTGTGGAGGAATATATTAAAAAAACGACTTATGAAGTTACAGTAAAGAATTGATGACTAAGGAAGTGGTCATAAATTATCTACTTCCATCTTAAGAAACATGTTTCTGATCATTAGCGGAAATAATATAGCGATATAGCGCATCTCCATTCTCTGGACTATATCCTGATGGAAAGCTAGTAGGGCAATTGTCTTGCTACAAGAGAGATACAACGGGAGATTTTAGAATGAATGATGACGAAAGCAAAGAAATCATTTCCACCAACCTAATAGACATAAGATATATTTGTTAACTTTATTTGATAATATTTGAATATATTGTATTTACTTTAGTCCGGTTCTGTGCTAACATGTTACTGTTAGACAGGAAATATTACCAAAGTAATATTGCCAATATCAGCAAGGGAAATAAATGACTTCCATCTAAGCCATCTCTGTCAGTTTTTCCTTCCTTCCCAGTGTTAATTACAATATCTCCCTTGTCAGTGTTAATTACAATATTTCCTTTGTCACTGTTAATTACAATATCTACCGTGTCAGTGTTAATTACAATATTTCATTTGTCAGTGTTAATTATAATATCTCCCTTGTCAGTGTTAATTACAATTTCTCTCCTGCCGGTGCTAACAACAATGTCTTTATCGTAGACTTTGTGTAATTTTCTAGCTAATGGCGTTAGTTTATGACCAAGTCGTCAATACTTCCTCTTTATGTGATGGCGTCAGCTAGTTTATGTTCCAATGAAATTCGGTTTCATTTTAAGTCATGCAGTTAGTTCATCTTAAAGTCAAAAACTTAGTTCATCTTCAAGTCAGACAGATAGCGTATTATCACGACATGCAATCAGTTCATCTTCAAGTAAGATACTAAAACATTTTTAGTCCGTTACTTAGACACATTTAGTCAGTTACTTAGACACTTTTAGTCAGTTACTTAGACACATTTAGTCAGTTACATAGACACTTTTAGTCAGTTACTTAGACACATTTAGTCAGTTACTTAGACACATTTTGTCAGTTGCTTAGACACATTTAGTCAGTTACTTAGACACATTTAGTCAGTTATTTAGACACATTTAATCAGTTACTTAGACACATTTAGTCAGTTACTTAGACACATTTATTCAGTGACTTAGAAACATTTATTCAGTTACTTAGACACATTTATTCAGTTACTTAGACTCTTGTATTCAGTTACTTAGACACACTTGAAGACATTCAAGACAAGTACACGACGTATTTCATTCATTCCAATCTAAACTCAGGTACAACAGGACGTCATTGCTGACATCATTCATGCCGTTGAAGATGTCATTAAGGAAATTAATGGAGGATCTAAAAGGGAGGTAAGAATGTCTGCAAGGAGGTACGAATATCTAGAGGGATGTAAGAATGTCTTCAGTGAGGTTATAATATCTGCAGAGAGATAGGATTGTCCCCAGAGACGTACGAATGTCTGCAGGGAGGTAAGAATGCAAGATTTACAGAAGAAATAAGACAAATCGTAGAATAAATAATGGCTTGTCAAAAATGAAATGGGGTGCGGAATATATTTTAAAAAATTGTGTGGAAAAATGTTTAAAAAAATAAAACTTAAGAAGTTACAGTAAAAAATGGATGACTAAATCAGTGGTCATAAATTATTTACTTCCATCTGAAGAAACATCATTCTGACCATTGGCGGAATAAAAAGCGATACAGCGCATCTCCATTCTCTGGACTATATCCTCATGGAAAGCTAGTAGGGCAATTGTCTTGCTACAAGAGAGATCCAGCGGAACATTTTAGAATAAGTGATGAAGAAAACAGATATATAATTTCCACCAGAACAATAGACATAAGATATATTTGTTAACTTTGTTTGATAATATTTGAATATATTGTATTTAATTTATTCCGGCTCTGTGGTATTATGTTACCGTCAGACAATAAATATTACCAAAGTAATATTTTCAATATCAGTAAGGGAAATAAATAACTTCCATCTAAGCCATCTCTGTCAGTATTTCCTTCATTACAAGTGTTAATAAGAATATCTCCTTTGTCAGTGTTAATTACAATATCTCCTTTGTCAGTATTAATTACAATATCTCCCTTGTCAGTGTTAGTTACAATATCTTCCGTGGCAGTGTTAATTACAATATCTCACTTGTCAGTGTTAATTGCAATATCTCACTTGTCAGTGTTAATTACAATATCTCACTTACCAGTGTTAATTACAATATCTCACTTGTCAGTGTTAATTACAATTTCTCACTTGGCATTTTAATTACAATATCTCACTTGTCAGTGTTAATTACAATATCTCACTTACCAGTGTTAATTACAATATCTCACTTGTTAGTGTTAATTATAATATCTCACTTACCAGTGTTAATTACTAATCTACACACATATATATATAGATATATTTTCTTTTCGCTGTTTACACCCCCCCCCCCACTTTATGCCTTACAACGTCAGGATAAGAAGAGTTATCTGGAGATGATTATTGTGTGTGTTCCATATATGTTTGTTTTCGTTGACTCTTTTATTTATGTAATTTGTCATAGCAAGTTCTGCATCTAACTTTGTATCCATCGTGTCTGTAAAGAATTTCTTTGTAATATACACTATCTGATGGTAGTCTGGAAGCATGCGAAAATCACTTAATCTGTTGTCTTATGATATAATCCAGAATTGGCATTGTGTATGTTAGTCTTATGATGTTTTCATTCCTAATTATGTCTCTTACTGTTACTCCAAAAATTCTAAGTAGACAAGTCATCTGTGTTGTAACGAGTTTTCTTTCTGTTTTAGTCTATATAGTGTATCTATTTTTGTTCTATTTACATATATGTCTGTTTATATATCTCTCAATTGTTCTCTCTTTTATTTATTCATCTAACTATTTATGTATCAATATAGTTTTATCAATTTATTTTTCTATCTATCTATTTATTTATCTCTTTATCTATCTATTTATTAAACTGTTTGACTTTATTGATCTATTTTTCTATATATTTATCTGTTAATCCATCTATTTATTTTTCTATTTTTTTTTTATTTTTTGCCTATCTAACTATGTATCTATATATGGATATATCTTGTATATGTCCACACTTAAAGACACAGTATTCGTGTGTCAGTGATGCATGTCGCAGACATATCATGTGTCGAAACAGCTTCATAATATCATGAGTCTCATCTGTTCATCTCAATTCTCAGGTACAACAAGACATCTTTGATGAAATTCTACACATAATCGATCAGATCTTTGGAACTGATAACTCTTCTACCGATACCAGGGCGGTAAGACAATGTTTGCAGTGGTTTACAGAACAGATGAGATCAATCTTAGAATCAGTAATTGCATGTCAGAAAAGGAATGGTGGTGTGGAACATATTTTTAAAAATTGTGGGGAAAAATAATAATATCAGACTTACACATTTTCAGTAAAGAATGAATGACTACAGCAGTGGACATTAATTATTTACTACCGACAGCTTAAGGAAGCTTCGGAACATTTGCGAAAATAAACTAGCGATATAGCACATCTCCATTATCTGGACAATGTCCTGGAAAGCTAGAAGGGATATTGTCTTGCTACAAGAAAGAACCAGCGGGAGTTTGAGAATGAACGAAGAAGAAAATGAAGAAATCATTTCCACCAGCCCAAAAGACATAAGATACATTTTAAAATTTCTTTGATAATATTTGAATATATTGTATTTAATTTTGTCCGGCTCAGGGGTAGCATGTTACCTTCAGACTAGAAATATTACTAAATTAGTAATATTATCTAAATCAACAAGGCAAAAAACTGACTTCCCTCTAAGCCACCTTTGTCAGTTTTAACTCATTGTTACTTACAATATCTCCCTTGTAAGTGTTAGTTACAATATCTCCCTTGTAAATGTTAGTTACAATATCTCCCTTGTAAATGTTAGTTACAATATCTCCCTTGTAAATGTTAGTTACAATATCTCCCTTGTAAATGTTAGTTACAATATCTCCCTTGTAAATGTTAGTTACAATATCTCCCTTGTAAATGTTAGTTACAATATCTCCCTTGTAAATGTTAGTTACAATATCTCTCCTGCCTGTGCTAACAACAATGTTTTTATCGTTGACTTTGTATATGTTTCTAGCTAATTGCGTTAGTTATGTCCAAGTCGTCAATATTTCCTCTTCATGTAATGTCGTCAGATAGGTTATGTTCCCATGAAATTCCGTTCATTTTCAAGTGATGCAGTTAGTACATCTTGAAGTCATACACTTAGTTCATCTTCAAGTTAGACATACAGTGCATGTTCACGCCATGCAATCAGTTCATATTCAAGTCCGTTACTAAAACACTATAAATCACTTACTTAGACACATTTAGTCAGTTAATTAGACACATTTAGTCAGTTCCTTAGAAACACTTGAAGACATTTACGACAGGTACTCGACGTATTTCATTCATTTCAATCTAAACTCAGGTACAACAGGACACCATTGCCGACATCATTAAAGTCGTTGAAGAAGTCATTAAAGACATTACTGGAGGATCTAAAAGGGAGGTAAGAATGTCTGCAAGGAGGTAAGAGTGTCTTCAAAGATATAAGATTGTCCCCACGGAAGTAAGAATGTCTGCAGGGCAGTAAGATTGTCTGAAGTGAGGTAAGATTGTCTGAAGTGAGGTAAGATTGTCTGAAGTGAGGTAAGATTGTCTGAAGTGAGGTAAGATTGTCTGAAGTTAGGTAAGATTGTCTGAAGTGAGGTAAGATTGTCTGAAGTGAGGTAAGATTGTCTGAAGTGAGGTAAGATTGTCTGAAGTGAGGTAAGATTGTCTGAAGTGAGGTAATATTGTCTGAAGTGAGGTAAGATTGACTGAAGTGAGGTAAGATTGTCTGAAGTGAGGTAAGATTGTCTGAAGTGAGATAAGATTGTCTGAAGTGAGGTAAGAAAGCAAGATTTACAGAAGAAATGGGTCAAATCGTAGAATCAATAATGGCATGAAAAAATCGGAATGGTGCGCAGAACAGATTTAAAAAATATTGTGTGGAAAAATATTGAAAAAAGGCTTATGAAGTTACAGTAATGAATTCATGATTAATTCAGTGGTCATAAATTATTTACTTCATCTGAAGAAACATGTTTCTGATTAATGGCGCAAAAAAAACCGCGATAAAGCACATCTCCATTCTCTGGTCAATATCCTGAGGGAAAGCTAGTAAGGCAATTGTCTTGCTACAAGAGAGATCAAGCGGGAGATTTTAGAATGAATGATGAAGAAAACAAAGAAATAATTTCCAACAGCCTAATAGACATAAGATATATTTGTTAACTTTATTTGATAATATTTGAATATATTGTATTTAATTTAGTCCGGCTCTGTCCTAGCATGTTACTGTCAGACAAGACATATTTCCAAAGTAGTATTTTCAATAACAGCAAGGGAAATAAATGACTTCCATCTAAGCCATCTCTGTCAGGTTTTCCTTCCTTACCAGTGTTAATTACAATAGTTCCTTTGTCAGTGTTTGTTACATTGCCTCCTTTGTCAGTGTTAATTACAATAGCTCCTTTGTCAGTGTTAATTACAATATCTCATTTGTCAGTGTTGATTACACTATCTCCTTTGCCAGTGTTAATTACAATATCTCACTGTCCGTGTTAATTACAATATCTCCCGTGTAAGTGTTAATTACCATATATCCACTGTCAGTGTTAATTATAGCATTTCTCTTGTCAGTGTTAGTTACAATATTTCCCTTGTCAGTGTTAATTAACAAATCACCACTGTCAGTGTTAATTATATCATTTCCCTAGCCAGTGTTAGTTATAATATCTCCCTTTGCCGGTGTTAGTTACAATATATTCCTTGGCAGTGTTAGTGTTAGTTATAATATCTCTTCTGCCGGTGCTAACAACATTGTTTTTATTGTAGACTTCTTATATGTTTCTAGCTAGTAGCGTTAGTTTATGTCCAAGTCGTCAATACTTCCTCTTTATGTGAAGGCGTCAACTAATTTGTGTTACCATGAAATTCTGTTCATTTTCAAGTAATGCAGTTAGTACATCATGAATTAATACACTTAGTTCATCTTCAAGTCAGGCATACAGTTTATGTTCACGCCATGCAATCAGTTCAGCTTTAAGACAGTTACTAAAACACATTAAGTCAGTTACATAGACACATTAAGTCAGTTACTTAGACACGTTTATTCCGCTACTTAGACACATTTAGTCATTTACTTAGACACTTTTAGTCAATTACTTAGACACGTTTGGTCAATTAACTAAGAGACATTTAGTCGGTTGCTTAGACACGTTTAGTCAATTACTTTGACATATGTAGTCAGTTATTTAGATACATTCATTCAGTTGATTAGACACATTTAGTCATTTACTAAAACACATTTAGTCAGTTACTTAGACAAACTTGAAGACATTTAAGACAGGTACACGACGTATTTCATTCATTCCAATCCAAACTCAGGTACAACAGGACACCATTTCTGACATCATTAAAGTCGTTGAAGAAGTCATTAAAGACATTACTGGAGGATCTAAGAGGGAGGTAAGAATGTCTGCAATGAGGTACGAATATCTGAAGGGAGGTAAGAATGGCTGATGTGAGGCAAGAATTTCTGCACGGAGCTAAGAATGCAAGATTTACAGTAGAAATTAGACAAATCGTAGAATCAATAATGGCATGTCAAAAATGGAATGGTATGCGAAACACATTTAACAAATATTGTGGAGGAATATATTAAAAAACGACTTATGAAGTTACAGTAAAGAATTGATGACTAAGGAAGTGGTCATAAATTATCTACTTCCATCTTAAGAAACATGTTTCTGATCATTAGCGGAAATAATATAGCGATATAGCGCATCTCCTTTCTCTGGACTATATCCTGATGGAAAGCTAGTAGGGCAATTGTCTTGCTACAAGAGAGATACAACGGGAGATTTTAGAATGAATGATGACGAAAGCAAAGAAATCATTTCCACCAACCTAATAGACATAAGATATATTTGTTAACTTTATTTGATAATATTTGAATATATTGTATTTACTTTAGTCCGGTTCTGTGCTAACATGTTACTGTTAGACAGGAAATATTACCAAAGTAATATTGTCAATATCAGCAAGGGAAATAAATGACTTCCATCTAAGACATCTCTGTCAGTTTTTCCTTCCTTCCCAGTGTTAATTACAATATCTCCCTTGTCAGTGTTAATTACAATATTTCCTTTGTCACTGTTAATTACAATATCTACCGTGTCAGTGTTAATTACAATATTTCCTTTGTCAGTGTTAATTACAATATCTCCCTTGTTAGTGTTAGTTGCAATTTCTCTCTTGTCAGTGCTAGTTACAATATCTCCTTTGTCAGTGTTAATTATAATATCTCCCTTGTCAGTGTTAATTACAATTTCTCTCCTGCCGGTGCTAACAGCAATGTCTTTATCGTAGACTTTGTGTAATTTTCTAGCTAATGGCGTTAGTTTATGTCCAAGTCGTCAATACTTCCTCTTTATGTGATGGCGTCAGCTAGTTTATGTTCCAATGAAATTCGGTTTCATTTTAAGTCATGCAGTTAGTTCATCTTAAAGTCAAAAACTTAGTTCATCTTCAAGTCAGACAGATAGCGTATTATCACGACATGCAATCAGTTCATCTTCAAGTAAGATACTAAAACATTTTTAGTCCGTTACTTAGACACATTTAGTCAGTTACTTAGACACTTTTAGTCAGTTACTTAGACACATTTAGTCAGTTACATAGACACTTTTAGTCAGTTACTTAGACACATTTAGTCAGTTAATTAGACACATTTAGTCAGTTCCTTAGAAACACTTGAAGACATTTACGACAGGTACTCGACGTATTTCATTCATTTCAATCTAAACTCAGGTACAACAGGACACCATTGCCGACATCATTAAAGTCGTTGAAGAAGTCATTAAAGACATTACTGGAGGATCTAAAAGGGAGGTAAGAATGTCTGCAAGGAGGTAAGAGTGTCTTCAAAGATATAAGATTGTCCCCACGGAAGTAAGAATGTCTGCAGGGCAGTAAGATTGTCTGAAGTGAGGTAAGATTGTCTGAAGTGAGGTAAGATTGTCTGAAGTGAGGTAAGATTGTCTGAAGTGAGGTAAGATTGTCTGAAGTTAGGTAAGATTGTCTGAAGTGAGGTAAGATTGTCTGAAGTGAGGTAAGATTGTCTGAAGTGAGGTAAGATTGTCTGAAGTGAGGTAAGATTGTCTGAAGTGAGGTAATATTGTCTGAAGTGAGGTAAGATTGACTGAAGTGAGGTAAGATTGTCTGAAGTGAGGTAAGATTGTCTGAAGTGAGGTAAGATTGTCTGAAGTGAGGTAAGAAAGCAAGATTTACAGAAGAAATGGGTCAAATCGTAGAATCAATAATGGCATGAAAAAATCGGAATGGTGCGCAGAACAGATTTAAAAAATATTGTGTGGAAAAATATTGAGAAAAGGCTTATGAAGTTACAGTAATGAATTCATGATTAATTCAGTGGTCATAAATTATTTACTTCATCTGAAGAAACATGTTTCTGATTAATGGCGCAAAAAAAACCGCGATAAAGCACATCTCCATTCTCTGGTCAATATCCTGAGGGAAAGCTAGTAAGGCAATTGTCTTGCTACAAGAGAGATCAAGCGGGAGATTTTAGAATGAATGATGAAGAAAACAAAGAAATAATTTCCAACAGCCTAATAGACATAAGATATATTTGTTAACTTTATTTGATAATATTTGAATATATTGTATTTAATTTAGTCCGGCTCTGTCCTAGCATGTTACTGTCAGACAAGACATATTTCCAAAGTAGTATTTTCAATAACAGCAAGGGAAATAAATGACTTCCATCTAAGCCATCTCTGTCAGGTTTTCCTTCCTTACCAGTGTTAATTACAATAGTTCCTTTGTCAGTGTTTGTTACATTGCCTCCTTTGTCAGTGTTAATTACAATAGCTCCTTTGTCAGTGTTAATTACAATATCTCATTTGTCAGTGTTGATTACACTATCTCCTTTGCCAGTGTTAATTACAATATCTCACTGTCAGTGTTAATTACAATATCTCCCTTGTTAGTGTTAGTTGCAATTTCTCTCTTGTCAGTGCTAGTTACAATATCTCCTTTGTCAGTGTTAATTATAATATCTCCCTTGTCAGTGTTAATTACAATTTCTCTCCTGCCGGTGCTAACAGCAATGTCTTTATCGTAGACTTTGTGTAATTTTCTAGCTAATGGCGTTAGTTTATGTCCAAGTCGTCAATACTTCCTCTTTATGTGATGGCGTCAGCTAGTTTATGTTCCAATGAAATTCGGTTTCATTTTAAGTCATGCAGTTAGTTCATCTTAAAGTCAAAAACTTAGTTCATCTTCAAGTCAGACAGATAGCGTATTATCACGACATGCAATCAGTTCATATTCAAGTAAGAAACTAAAACATTTTTAGTCCGTTACTTAGACACATTTAGTCAGTTACTTAGACACTTTTAGTCAGTTACTTAGACACATTTAGTCAGTTACATAGACACTTTTAGTCAGTTACTTAGACACATTTAGTCAGTTACTTAGACACATTTTGTCAGTTGCTTAGACACATTTAGTCAGTTACTTAGACACATTTAGTCAGTTATTTAGACACATTTAATCAGTTACTTAGACACATTTAGTCAGTTACTTAGACACATTTATTCAGTGACTTAGACACATTTATTCAGTTACTTAGACACAGTTATTCAGTTACTTAGACTCGTG
Source organism: Meghimatium bilineatum (assembly GCA_034231615.1). Lineage (NCBI taxonomy): Eukaryota > Metazoa > Mollusca > Gastropoda > Stylommatophora > Philomycidae > Meghimatium > Meghimatium bilineatum. The sequence goes on from CM067302.1 coordinate 18,119,156, forward strand.
TATTCAGTTACTTAGACACACTTGAAGACATTCAAGACAGGTACACGACGTATTTCATTCATTCCAATCTAAACTCAGGTACAACAGGACGTCATTGCTGACATCATTCATGCCGTTGAAGATGTCATTAAGGAAATTAATGGAGGATCTAAAAGGGAGGTAAGAATGTCTGCAAGGAGGTACGAATATCTAGAGGGATGTAAGAATGTCTTCAGGGAGGTTATAATATCTGCAGAGAGATAGGAGTGTCCCCAGAGACGTACGAATGTCTGCAGGGAGGTAAGAATGCAAGATTTACAGAAGAAATAAGACAAATCGTAGAATAAATAATGGCTTGTCAAAAATGAAATGGGGTGCGGAATATATTTAAAAAAATTGTGTGGAAAAATGTTTAAAAAAATAAAACTTAAGACGTTACAGTAAAAAATGGATGACTAAATCAGTGGTCATAAATTATTTACTTCCATCTGAAGAAACATCATTCTGACAATTGGCGGAATAAAAAGCGATAAAGCGCATCTCCATTCTCTGGACTATATCCTCATGGAAAGCTAGTAGGGCAATTGTCTTGCTACAAGAGAGATCCAGCGGAACATTTTAGAATAAGTGATGAAGAAAACAGATATATAATTTCCACCAGAACAATAGACATAAGATATATTTGTTAACTTTGTTTGATAATATTTGAATATATTGTATTTAATTTATTCCGGCTCTGTGGTATTATGTTACCGTCAGACAATAAATATTACCAAAGTAATATTTTCAATATCAGTAAGGGAAATAAATGACTTCCATCTAAGCCATCTCTGTCAGTATTTCCTTCCTTACAAGCGTTAATAAGAATATCTCCTTTGTCAGTGTTAATTACAATATCTCCTTTGTCAGTATTAATTACAATATCTCCCTTGTCAGTGTTAGTTACAATATCTTCCGTGGCAGTGTTAATTACAATATCTCACTTGTCAGTGTTAATTGCAATATCTCACTTGTCAGTGTTAATTACAATATCTCACTTACCAGTGTTAATTACAATATCTCACTTGTCAGTGTTAATTACAATTTCTCACTTGGCATTTTAATTACAATATCTCACTTGTCAGTGTTAATTACAATATCTCACTTACCAGTGTTAATTACAATATATCACTTGTTAGTGTTAATTATAATATCTCACTTACCAGTGTGAATTACTAATCTACACACATATATATATAGATATATTTTCTTTTCGCTGTTTACACCCCCCCCCCCCACTTTATGCCTTACAACGTCAGGATAAGAAGAGTTATCTGGAGATGATTATTGTGTGTGTTCCATATATGTTTGTTTTCGTTGACTCTTTTATTTATGTAATTTGTCATAGCAAGTTCTGCATCTAACTTTGTATCCATCGTGTCTGTAAAGTAATTCTTTGTAATATACACTATCTGATGGTAGTCTGGAAGCATGCGAAAATCACTTAATCTGTTGTCTTATGATATAATCCAGAATTGGCATTGTGTATGTTAGTCTTATGATGTTTTCATTCCTAATTATGTCTCTTACTGTTACTCCAAAAATTCTAAGTAGACAAGTCATCTGTGTTGTAACGAGTTTTCTTTCTGTTTTAGTCTATATAGTGTATCTATTTTTGTTCTATTTACATATATGTCTGTTTATATATCTCTCAATTGTTCTCTCTTTTATTTATTCATCTAACTATTTATGTATCAATATAGTTTTATCAATTTATTTTTCTATCTATCTATTTATTTATCTCTTTATCTATCTATTTATTAAACTGTTTGACTTTATTGATCTATTTTTCTATATATTTATCTGTTAATCCATCTATTTATTTTTCTATTTTTTTTTTATTTTTTGCCTATCTAACTATGTATCTATATATGGATATATCTTGTATATGTCCACACTTAAAGACACAGTATTCGTGTGTCAGTGATGCATGTCGCAGACATATCATGTGTCGAAACAGCTTCATAATATCATGAGTCTCATCTGTTCATCTCAATTCTCAGGTACAACAAGACATCTTTGATGAAATTCTACACATAATCGATCAGATCTTTGGAACTGATAACTCTTCTACCGATACCAGGGCGGTAAGACAATGTTTGCAGTGGTTTACAGAACAGATGAGATCAATCTTAGAATCAGTAATTGCATGTCAGAAAAGGAATGGTGGTGTGGAACATATTTTTAAAAATTGTGGGGAAAAATAATAATATCAGACTTACACATTTTCAGTAAAGAATGAATGACTACAGCAGTGGACATTAATTATTTACTACCGACAGCTTAAGGAAGCTTCGGAACATTTGCGAAAATAAACTAGCGATATAGCACATCTCCATTATCTGGACAATGTCCTGGAAAGCTAGAAGGGATATTGTCTTGCTACAAGAAAGAACCAGCGGGAGTTTGAGAATGAACGAAGAAGAAAATGAAGAAATCATTTCCACCAGCCCAAAAGACATAAGATACATTTTAAAATTTCTTTGATAATATTTGAATATATTGTATTTAATTTTGTCCGGCTCAGGGGTAGCATGTTACCTTCAGACTAGAAATATTACTAAATTAGTAATATTATCTAAATCAACAAGGCAAAAAACTGACTTCCCTCTAAGCCACCTTTGTCAGTTTTAACTCATTGTTACTTACAATATCTCCCTTGTAAGTGTTAGTTACAATATCTCCCTTGTAAATGTTAGTTACAATATCTCCCTTGTAAATGTTAGTTACAATATCTCCCTTGTAAATGTTAGTTACAATATCTCCCTTGTAAATGTTAGTTACAATATCTCCCTTGTAAATGTTAGTTACAATATCTCTCCTGCCTGTGCTAACAACAATGTTTTTATCGTTGACTTTGTATATGTTTCTAGCTAATTGCGTTAGTTATGTCCAAGTCGTCAATATTTCCTCTTCATGTAATGTCGTCAGATAGGTTATGTTCCCATGAAATTCCGTTCATTTTCAAGTGATGCAGTTAGTACATCTTGAAGTCATACACTTAGTTCATCTTCAAGTTAGACATACAGTGCATGTTCACGCCATGCAATCAGTTCATATTCAAGTCCGTTACTAAAACACTATAAATCACTTACTTAGACACATTTAGTCAGTTAATTAGACACATTTAGTCAGTTCCTTAGAAACACTTGAAGACATTTACGACAGGTACTCGACGTATTTCATTCATTTCAATCTAAACTCAGGTACAACAGGACACCATTGCCGACATCATTAAAGTCGTTGAAGAAGTCATTAAAGACATTACTGGAGGATCTAAAAGGGAGGTAAGAATGTCTGCAAGGAGGTAAGAGTGTCTTCAAAGATATAAGATTGTCCCCACGGAAGTAAGAATGTCTGCAGGGCAGTAAGATTGTCTGAAGTGAGGTAAGATTGTCTGAAGTGAGGTAAGATTGTCTGAAGTGAGTTAAGATTGTCTGAAGTGAGGTAAGATTGTCTGAAGTGAGGTAAGATTGTCTGAAGTTAGGTAAGATTGTCTGAAGTGAGGTAAGATTGTCTGAAGTGAGGTAAGATTGTCTGAAGTGAGGTAAGATTGTCTGAAGTGAGGTAATATTGTCTGAAGTGAGGTAAGATTGACTGAAGTGAGGTAAGATTGTCTGAAGTGAGGTAAGATTGTCTGAAGTGAGATAAGATTGTCTGAAGTGAGGTAAGAAAGCAAGATTTACAGAAGAAATGGGTCAAATCGTAGAATCAATAATGGCATGAAAAAATCGGAATGGTGCGCAGAACAGATTTAAAAAATATTGTGTGGAAAAATATTGAAAAAAGGCTTATGAAGTTACAGTAATGAATTCATGATTAATTCAGTGGTCATAAATTATTTACTTCATCTGAAGAAACATGTTTCTGATTAATGGCGCAAAAAAAACCGCGATAAAGCACATCTCCATTCTCTGGTCAATATCCTGAGGGAAAGCTAGTAAGGCAATTGTCTTGCTACAAGAGAGATCAAGCGGGAGATTTTAGAATGAATGATGAAGAAAACAAAGAAATAATTTCCAACAGCCTAATAGACATAAGATATATTTGTTAACTTTATTTGATAATATTTGAATATATTGTATTTAATTTAGTCCGGCTCTGTCCTAGCATGTTACTGTCAGACAAGACATATTTCCAAAGTAGTATTTTCAATAACAGCAAGGGAAATAAATGACTTCCATCTAAGCCATCTCTGTCAGGTTTTCCTTCCTTACCAGTGTTAATTACAATAGTTCCTTTGTCAGTGTTTGTTACATTGCCTCCTTTGTCAGTGTTAATTACAATAGCTCCTTTGTCAGTGTTAATTACAATATCTCATTTGTCAGTGTTGATTACACTATCTCCTTTGCCAGTGTTAATTACAATATCTCACTGTCCGTGTTAATTACAATATCTCCCGTGTAAGTGTTAATTACCATATATCCACTGTCAGTGTTAATTATAGCATTTCTCTTGTCAGTGTTAGTTACAATATTTCCCTTGTCAGTGTTAATTAACAAATCACCACTGTCAGTGTTAATTATATCATTTCCCTAGCCAGTGTTAGTTATAATATCTCCCTTTGCCGGTGTTAGTTACAATATATTCCTTGGCAGTGTTAGTGTTAGTTATAATATCTCTTCTGCCGGTGCTAACAACATTGTTTTTATTGTAGACTTCTTATATGTTTCTAGCTAGTAGCGTTAGTTTATGTCCAAGTCGTCAATACTTCCTCTTTATGTGAAGGCGTCAACTAATTTGTGTTACCATGAAATTCTGTTCATTTTCAAGTAATGCAGTTAGTACATCATGAATTAATACACTTAGTTCATCTTCAAGTCAGGCATACAGTTTATGTTCACGCCATGCAATCAGTTCAGCTTTAAGACAGTTACTAAAACACATTAAGTCAGTTACATAGACACATTAAGTCAGTTACTTAGACACGTTTATTCCGCTACTTAGACACATTTAGTCATTTACTTAGACACTTTTAGTCAATTACTTAGACACGTTTGGTCAATTAACTAAGAGACATTTAGTCGGTTGCTTAGACACGTTTAGTCAATTACTTTGACATATGTAGTCAGTTATTTAGATACATTCATTCAGTTGATTAGACACATTTAGTCATTTACTAAAACACATTTAGTCAGTTACTTAGACAAACTTGAAGACATTTAAGACAGGTACACGACGTATTTCATTCATTCCAATCCAAACTCAGGTACAACAGGACACCATTTCTGACATCATTAAAGTCGTTGAAGAAGTCATTAAAGACATTACTGGAGGATCTAAGAGGGAGGTAAGAATGTCTGCAATGAGGTACGAATATCTGAAGGGAGGTAAGAATGGCTGATGTGAGGCAAGAATTTCTGCACGGAGCTAAGAATGCAAGATTTACAGTAGAAATTAGACAAATCGTAGAATCAATAATGGCATGTCAAAAATGGAATGGTATGCGGAACACATTTAACAAATATTGTGGAGGAATATATTAAAAAACGACTTATGAAGTTACAGTAAAGAATTGATGACTAAGGAAGTGGTCATAAATTATCTACTTCCATCTTAAGAAACATGTTTCTGATCATTAGCGGAAATAATATAGCGATATAGCGCATCTCCTTTCTCTGGACTATATCCTGATGGAAAGCTAGTAGGGCAATTGTCTTGCTACAAGAGAGATACAACGGGAGATTTTAGAATGAATGATGACGAAAGCAAAGAAATCATTTCCACCAACCTAATAGACATAAGATATATTTGTTAACTTTATTTGATAATATTTGAATATATTGTATTTACTTTAGTCCGGTTCTGTGCTAACATGTTACTGTTAGACAGGAAATATTACCAAAGTAATATTGTCAATATCAGCAAGGGAAATAAATGACTTCCATCTAAGCCATCTCTGTCAGTTTTTCCTTCCTTCCCAGTGTTAATTACAATATCTCCCTTGTCAGTGTTAATTACAATATTTCCTTTGTCACTGTTAATTACAATATCTACCGTGTCAGTGTTAATTACAATATTTCCTTTGTCAGTGTTAATTACAATATCTCCCTTGTTAGTGTTAGTTGCAATTTCTCTCTTGTCAGTGCTAGTTACAATATCTCCTTTGTCAGTGTTAATTATAATATCTCCCTTGTCAGTGTTAATTACAATTTCTCTCCTGCCGGTGCTAACAGCAATGTCTTTATCGTAGACTTTGTGTAATTTTCTAGCTAATGGCGTTAGTTTATGTCCAAGTCGTCAATACTTCCTCTTTATGTGATGGCGTCAGCTAGTTTATTTTCCAATGAAATTCGGTTTCATTTTAAGTCATGCAGTTAGTTCATCTTAAAGTCAAAAACTTAGTTCATCTTCAAGTCAAACAGATAGCGTATTATCACGACATGCAATCAGTTCATCTTCAAGTAAGATACTAAAACATTTTAGTCCGTTACTTAGACACATTTAGTCAGTTACTTAGACACTTTTAGTCAGTTACTTAGACACATTTAGTCAGTTACATAGACACTTTTAGTCAGTTACTTAGACACATTTAGTCAGTTAATTAGACACATTTAGTCAGTTCCTTAGAAACACTTGAAGACATTTACGACAGGTACTCGACGTATTTCATTCATTTCAATCTAAACTCAGGTACAACAGGACACCATTGCCGACATCATTAAAGTCGTTGAAGAAGTCATTAAAGACATTACTGGAGGATCTAAAAGGGAGGTAAGAATGTCTGCAAGGAGGTAAGAGTGTCTTCAAAGATATAAGATTGTCCCCACGGAAGTAAGAATGTCTGCAGGGCAGTAAGATTGTCTGAAGTGAGGTAAGATTGTCTGAAGTGAGGTAAGATTGTCTGAAGTGAGGTAAGATTGTCTGAAGTGAGGTAAGATTGTCTGAAGTTAGGTAAGATTGTCTGAAGTGAGGTAAGATTGTCTGAAGTGAGGTAAGATTGTCTGAAGTGAGGTAAGATTGTCTGAAGTGAGGTAAGATTGTCTGAAGTGAGGTAATATTGTCTGAAGTGAGGTAAGATTGACTGAAGTGAGGTAAGATTGTCTGAAGTGAGGTAAGATTGTCTGAAGTGAGGTAAGATTGTCTGAAGTGAGGTAAGAAAGCAAGATTTACAGAAGAAATGGGTCAAATCGTAGAATCAATAATGGCATGAAAAAATCGGAATGGTGCGCAGAACAGATTTAAAAAATATTGTGTGGAAAAATATTGAAAAAAGGCTTATGAAGTTACAGTAATGAATTCATGATTAATTCAGTGGTCATAAATTATTTACTTCATCTGAAGAAACATGTTTCTGATTAATGGCGCAAAAAAAACCGCGATAAAGCACATCTCCATTCTCTGGTCAATATCCTGAGGGAAAGCTAGTAAGGCAATTGTCTTGCTACAAGAGAGATCAAGCGGGAGATTTTAGAATGAATGATGAAGAAAACAAAGAAATAATTTCCAACAGCCTAATAGACATAAGATATATTTGTTAACTTTATTTGATAATATTTGAATATATTGTATTTAATTTAGTCCGGCTCTGTCCTAGCATGTTACTGTCAGACAAGACATATTTCCAAAGTAGTATTTTAAATAACAGCAAGGGAAATAAATGACTTCCATCTAAGCCATCTCTGTCAGGTTTTCCTTCCTTACCAGTGTTAATTACAATAGTTCCTTTGTCAGTGTTTGTTACATTGCCTCCTTTGGCAGTGTTAATTACAATAGCTCCTTTGTCAGTGTTAATTACAATATCTCATTTGTCAGTGTTGATTACACTATCTCCTTTGCCAGTGTTAATTACAATATCTCACTGTCCGTGTTAATTACAATATCTCCCGTGTAAGTGTTAATTACCATATATCCACTGTCAGTGTTAATTATAGCATTTCTCTTGTCAGTGTTAGTTACAATATTTCCCTTGTCAGTGTTAATTAACAAATCACCACTGTCAGTGTTAATTATATCATTTCCCTAGCCAGTGTTAGTTATAATATCTCCCTTTGCCGGTGTTAGTTACAATATATTCCTTGGCAGTGTTAGTGTTAGTTATAATATCTCTTCTGCCGGTGCTAACAACATTGTTTTTATTGTAGACTTCTTATATGTTTCTAGCTAGTAGCGTTAGTTTATGTCCAAGTCGTCAATACTTCCTCTTTATGTGAAGGCGTCAACTAATTTGTGTTACCATGAAATTCTGTTCATTTTCAAGTAATGCAGTTAGTACATCATGAATTAATACACTTAGTTCATCTTCAAGTCAGGCATACAGTTTATGTTCACGCCATGCAATCAGTTCAGCTTTAAGACAGTTACTAAAACACATTAAGTCAGTTACATAGACACATTAAGTCAGTTACTTAGACACGTTTATTCCGCTACTTAGACACATTTAGTCATTTACTTAGACACTTTTAGTCAATTACTTAGACACGTTTGGTCAATTAACTAAGAGACATTTAGTCGGTTGCTTAGACACGTTTAGTCAATTACTTTGACATATGTAGTCAGTTATTTAGATACATTCATTCAGTTGATTAGACACATTTAGTCATTTACTAAAACACATTTAGTCAGTTACTTAGACAAACTTGAAGACATTTAAGACAGGTACACGACGTATTTCATTCATTCCAATCCAAACTCAGGTACAACAGGACACCATTTCTGACATCATTAAAGTCGTTGAAGAAGTCATTAAAGACATTACTGGAGGATCTAAGAGGGAGGTAAGAATGTCTGCAATGAGGTACGAATATCTGAAGGGAGGTAAGAATGGCTGATGTGAGGCAAGAATTTCTGCACGGAGCTAAGAATGCAAGATTTACAGTAGAAATTAGACAAATCGTAGAATCAATAATGGCATGTCAAAAATGGAATGGTATGCGGAACACATTTAACAAATATTGTGGAGGAATATATTAAAAAACGACTTATGAAGTTACAGTAAAGAATTGATGACTAAGGAAGTGGTCATAAATTATCTACTTCCATCTTAAGAAACATGTTTCTGATCATTAGCGGAAATAATATAGCGATATAGCGCATCTCCTTTCTCTGGACTATATCCTGATGGAAAGCTAGTAGGGCAATTGTCTTGCTACAAGAGAGATACAACGGGAGATTTTAGAATGAATGATGACGAAAGCAAAGAAATCATTTCCACCAACCTAATAGACATAAGATATATTTGTTAACTTTATTTGATAATATTTGAATATATTGTATTTACTTTAGTCCGGTTCTGTGCTAACATGTTACTGTTAGACAGGAAATATTACCAAAGTAATATTGTCAATATCAGCAAGGGAAATAAATGACTTCCATCTAAGCCATCTCTGTCAGGTTTTCCTTCCTTCCCAGTGTTAATTACAATATCTCCCTTGTCAGTGTTAATTACAATATTTCCTTTGTCACTGTTAATTACAATATCTACCGTGTCAGTGTTAATTACAATATTTCCTTTGTCAGTGTTAATTACAATATCTCCCTTGTTAGTGTTAGTTGCAATTTCTCTCTTGTCAGTGCTAGTTACAATATCTCCTTTGTCAGTGTTAATTATAATATCTCCCTTGTCAGTGTTAATTACAATTTCTCTCCTGCCGGTGCTAACAGCAATGTCTTTATCGTAGACTTTGTGTAATTTTCTAGCTAATGGCGTTAGTTTATGTCCAAGTCGTCAATACTTCCTCTTTATGTGATGGCGTCAGCTAGTTTATGTTCCAATGAAATTCGGTTTCATTTTAAGTCATGCAGTTAGTTCATCTTAAAGTCAAAAACTTAGTTCATCTTCAAGTCAGACAGATAGCGTATTATCACGACATGCAATCAGTTCATCTTCAAGTAAGATACTAAAACATTTTTAGTCCGTTACTTAGACACATTTAGTCAGTTACTTAGACACTTTTAGTCAGTTACTTAGACACATTTAGTCAGTTACATAGACACTTTTAGTCAGTTACTTAGACACATTTAGTCAGTTAATTAGACACATTTAGTCAGTTCCTTAGAAACACTTGAAGACATTTACGACAGGTACTCGACGTATTTCATTCATTTCAATCTAAACTCAGGTACAACAGGACACCATTGCCGACATCATTAAAGTCGTTGAAGAAGTCATTAAAGACATTACTGGAGGATCTAAAAGGGAGGTAAGAATGTCTGCAAGGAGGTAAGAGTGTCTTCAAAGATATAAGATTGTCCCCACGGAAGTAAGAATGTCTGCAGGGCAGTAAGATTGTCTGAAGTGAGGTAAGATTGTCTGAAGTGAGGTAAGATTGTCTGAAGTGAGGTAAGATTGTCTGAAGTGAGGTAAGATTGTCTGAAGTTAGGTAAGATTGTCTGAAGTGAGGTAAGATTGTCTGAAGTGAGGTAAGATTGTCTGAAGTGAGGTAAGATTGTCTGAAGTGAGGTAAGATTGTCTGAAGTGAGGTAATATTGTCTGAAGTGAGGTAAGATTGACTGAAGTGAGGTAAGATTGTCTGAAGTGAGGTAAGATTGTCTGAAGTGAGGTAAGATTGTCTGAAGTGAGGTAAGAAAGCAAGATTTACAGAAGAAATGGGTCAAATCGTAGAATCAATAATGGCATGAAAAAATCGGAATGGTGCGCAGAACAGATTTAAAAAATATTGTGTGGAAAAATATTGAAAAAAGGCTTATGAAGTTACAGTAATGAATTCATGATTAATTCAGTGGTCATAAATTATTTACTTCATCTGAAGAAACATGTTTCTGATTAATGGCGCAAAAAAAACCGCGATAAAGCACATCTCCATTCTCTGGTCAATATCCTGAGGGAAAGCTAGTAAGGCAATTGTCTTGCTACAAGAGAGATCAAGCGGGAGATTTTAGAATGAATGATGAAGAAAACAAAGAAATAATTTCCAACAGCCTAATAGACATAAGATATATTTGTTAACTTTATTTGATAATATTTGAATATATTGTATTTAATTTAGTCCGGCTCTGTCCTAGCATGTTACTGTCAGACAAGACATATTTCCAAAGTAGTATTTTCAATAACAGCAAGGGAAATAAATGACTTCCATCTAAGCCATCTCTGTCAGGTTTTCCTTCCTTACCAGTGTTAATTACAATAGTTCCTTTGTCAGTGTTTGTTACATTGCCTCCTTTGTCAGTGTTAATTACAATAGCTCCTTTGTCAGTGTTAATTACAATATCTCATTTGTCAGTGTTGATTACACTATCTCCTTTGCCAGTGTTAATTACAATATCTCACTGTCAGTGTTAATTACAATATCTCCCTTGTTAGTGTTAGTTGCAATTTCTCTCTTGTCAGTGCTAGTTACAATATCTCCTTTGTCAGTGTTAATTATAATATCTCCCTTGTCAGTGTTAATTACAATTTCTCTCCTGCCGGTGCTAACAGCAATGTCTTTATCGTAGACTTTGTGTAATTTTCTAGCTAATGGCGTTAGTTTATGTCCAAGTCGTCAATACTTCCTCTTTATGTGATGGCGTCAGCTAGTTTATGTTCCAATGAAATTCGGTTTCATTTTAAGTCATGCAGTTAGTTCATCTTAAAGTCAAAAACTTAGTTCATCTTCAAGTCAGACAGATAGCGTATTATCACGACATGCAATCAGTTCATCTTCAAGTAAGATACTAAAACATTTTTAGTCCGTTACTTAGACACATTTAGTCAGTTACTTAGACACTTTTAGTCAGTTACTTAGACACATTTAGTCAGTTACATAGACACTTTTAGTCAGTTACTTAGACACATTTAGTCAGTTACTTAGACACATTTTGTCAGTTGCTTAGACACATTTAGTCAGTTACTTAGACACATTTAGTCAGTTATTTAGACACATTTAATCAGTTACTTAGACACATTTAGTCAGTTACTTAGACACATTTATTCAGTGACTTAGACACATTTATTCAGTTACTTAGACACAATTATTCAGTTACTTAGACTCGTGTATTCAGTTACTTAGACACACTTGAAGACATTCAAGACAGGTACACGACGTATTTCATTCATTCCAATCTAAACTCAGGTACAACAGGACGTCATTGCTGACATCATTCATGCCGTTGAAGATGTCATTAAGGAAATTAATGGAGGATCTAAAAGGGAGGTAAGAATGTCTGCAAGGAGGTACGAATATCTAGAGGGATGTAAGAATGTCTTCAGGGAGGTTATAATATCTGCAGAGAGATAGGAGTGTCCCCAGAGACGTACGAATGTCTGCAGGGAGGTAAGAATGCAAGATTTACAGAAGAAATAAGACAAATCGTAGAATAAATAATGGCTTGTCAAAAATGAAATGGGGTGCGGAATATTATTTAAAAAATTGTGTGGAAAAATGTTTAAAAAAATAAAACTTAAGACGTTACAGTAAAAAATGGATGACTAAATCAGTGGTCATAAATTATTTACTTCCATCTGAAGAAACATCATTCTGACAATTGGCGGAATAAAAAGCGATAAAGCGCATCTCCATTCTCTGGACTATATCCTCATGGAAAGCTAGTAGGGCAATTGTCTTGCTACAAGAGAGATCCAGCGGAACATTTTAGAATAAGTGATGAAGAAAACAGATATATAATTTCCACCAGAACAATAGACATAAGATATATTTGTTAACTTTGTTTGATAATATTTGAATATATTGTATTTAATTTATTCCGGCTCTGTGGTATTATGTTACCGTCAGACAATAAATATTACCAAAGTAATATTTTCAATATCAGTAAGGGAAATAAATGACTTCCATCTAAGCCATCTCTGTCAGTATTTCCTTCCTTACAAGTGTTAATAAGAATATCTCCTTTGTCAGTGTTAATTACAATATCTCCTTTGTCAGTATTAATTACAATATCTCCCTTGTCAGTGTTAGTTACAATATCTTCCGTGGCAGTGTTAATTACAATATCTCACTTGTCAGTGTTAATTGCAATATCTCACTTGTCAGTGTTAATTACAATATCTCACTTACCAGTGTTAATTACAATATCTCACTTGTCAGTGTTAATTACAATTTCTCACTTGGCATTTTAATTACAATATCTCACTTGTCAGTGTTAATTACAATATCTCACTTACCAGTGTTAATTACAATATCTCACTTGTTAGTGTTAATTATAATATCTCACTTACCAGTGTTAATTACTAATCTACACACATATATATATAGATATATTTTCTTTTCGCTGTTTACACCCCCCCCCCCACTTTATGCCTTATAACGTCAGGATAAGAAGAGTTATCTGGAGATGATTATTGTGTGTGTTCCATATATGTTTGTTTTCGTTGACTCTTTTATTTATGTAATTTGTCATAGCAAGTTCTGCATCTAACTTTGAATGACAATGGAGATATTGTAACTAACACTGGTAAGAAAGGTAAAACTGACAGTGAAGGCTTAGATGGATGTCATTTATTTCCCTTGCTGATATTGAGAATATTACTTTGGTAATATTTCTTGTCAGAAGGTAACAGAATGACACAGAGCCGGACTAAATTAAATACAATATATGCAAATATTATCAAAGAAAGTTAACAAATATATCTTATGTCTATTGGGCTGGTGGAAAGTATTTCTTTGTTCTCTTCATTATTCATTCTAAAACCTCCCATTGGATCTCTCTTATAGCAAGACAATTGTCGTACTAGCTTTCTATCAGGATATAGTCCAGAGAATGGAGATGCGCTTTATCGCGGTTTTTTTTTGCGCCAATGGTCAGAAACATGTTTCTTCAGATGGAAGGAAATAATTTATGACCTCTGATCTGTATGACTTGAAGATGTACTAACTGCAAAACGTGAAAATGAACCCAATTTCATGGGAACATAAACTAGCTGACGCCATGATATGAAGAGGAAGTATTGACGATTTGGACATAAACTAACGTCATTAGCTAGAAACATATATGAAGTCTACGATAAAGACATTATTGTTAGCACCGGCAGGAGAGATATTGTAGCTAACACTGACAATGGAGATATTGTAACTAACACTGACAAGGGAAATATTCTAATTAACACTGACAAGGGAGATATTGTAATTAACACTGACAAGGGAGATATTGTAATTAACACTGACAAGGGAGATATTGTAATTAACACTGACAAGGGAGATATTGTAATTAACACTGACAAGGGAGATATTGTAATTAACACTTACAAGGGAGATATTGTAACTATCACTGACAAGGTAGATATTGTAACTAACACTGACAAGGGAGATATTGTAATTAACACTGACAAGGGAGATATTGTAATTAACACTGACAAGGGAGATATTGTAATTAACACTGACAAGGGAGATATTGTAAGTAACAATGAGTTAAAACTGACAAAGGTGGCTTAGAGGGTAGTCAGTTATTTGCCTTGTTGATATATAGAGCATTACTAATTTGGTAATATTTCTAGTCTGACAGTAACATGCTACCCCAGAGCCGGACAAAATTAAATACAATATATTCAAATATTATCAATGAAGGTTAAACATGTATCTTATGTCTTTTGGGCTGGTGGAAAGGATTTTTTTCATCTTCTTCTTCGTTAATTCTCAAACTCCCGCTGATTTTTTCTTGTAGAAAAACAATATCCCTTCTGGCTTTCTAGTTTATGGGTTATTCTTATAGCAAGACAATATCCCTTCAGCTTTCTAGTTTATGGGTTATTCTTATAGCAAGACAATATCCCTTCTAGCTATCTAGTTTATGGGTTATTCTTATAGCAATACAATATCCCTTCTAGCTTTCTAGTTTATGGGTTATTCTTCTTTATCGCTAGTTTATTTTCGCAAATGGTCCGAAGCTTCCTTATGCAGTCAGTAGTAAATAATTAATGACCACTGCTGTAGTCATTCATTCTTTACTGCAAATGTGTAAGTCTGATTTTATTATTTTTTTCCACAATTTTTAAAAATATGTTCCACACCACCATTCCTTTTCTGATATGCAATTATTGATTCTAAGATTGATCTCATCTTTTCTGTAAACCACTGCAAACATTGTCTTACCGCCCTGGTATCGGTAGAAGAGTTATCAGTTCCAAAGATCTGATCGATTATGTGTAGAATTTCATCAAAGATGTCTTGTTGTACCTGAGAATTGAGATGAACAGATGAGACTCATGATATTATGAAGCAGTTTCGACACATGATATGTCTGCGACATGCATCACTGACACACGAATACTGTGTCTTTAAGTGTGGACATATACAAGATATATCCATATATAGACACATAGTTAGATAGGCAAAAAATAACAAAAAAATAGAAAAATAAATAGATGGATTAACAGATAAATATATAGAAAAATAGATCAATAAAGTCAAACAGTTTAATAAATAGATAGATAAAGAGATAAATAAATAGATAGATACATAGAAAAATAAATCGATAAAACTATATTGATACATAAATAGTTAGATGAATAAATAAAAGAGAGAACAATTGAGAGATATATAAAGCGGGAGATTTTAGAATAAATGATGAAGAAAACACAGAAATAATTTCCACCAGCCTAATAGACATAAGATATATTTGTTTACTTTCTTTGATAATATTTGAATATATTGTATTTAATTTTGTCCGGCACTGTGGTATTCTGTTACCTTCTGACAACGAATATTACCAAAGTAATATTCTCAATATCAGCGAGGGAAATAAATGACTGCCATCTAAATCAAATCTGTCAGTGTTACCTTCCATACAAGTGTTAATTAGAATATCTTCTTTGTCAGTGTTAATTACAATATATCCTTTGTCAGTGTTAATTACAATATCTCAATTGTCAGTTTTAATTACAATATTTCCTTTGTCAGTGTTAATTAAAATTTCTCCATTGTCAGTGTTAATTGCAAAATCTTCCTTGTCAGTGTTAATTACAATATCTCACTTCCCAGTGTTAATGACAATATCTCATTTGTCAGTGTTAATTACCATATCTCCCCGGTCAGTGGTAATTATAACATTTCCCTTGTCAGTGATAATTACAATATCTCCCTTGTCAGTGTTAGTTACAATATCTCCCTTGTCAGTGTTAGTTACAATATCTCCCATGCCGGTCCTAGCAACAATATCTCTATCGTAAACTATGTATATGTTTCTCGCTAATGGTGTTAGTGTGTGTCCAAGTCATCAATACTTCCTGTTTATGTGATGACGTCAGTTAGTTTATGTTCCAAAGAAATTCCGTTCATTTTTGAGTCATGCAGTTAGTACATCTTGAAGTTATACACTTAGTTCATCTTCAAGTCACCATGCAATCATTTCATCTTTAAGTCAGTTACTTAGACACATTTAGTCAATTACTAAAACATATTTAGTCTGTTACTTAGATACATTTAATCAGTAACTTAGACGCATTTAGTCAGTTACTTAGACACACTTGAAGACATTTAAGACAGGTACACGACGTATTTCATTCATTCAAATCTAAATCAGGTACAACAAGACGTGATTTCTGACATCATTCATGCCGTTGAAGATGTCATTAAAGAAATAAATGGAGGATCTAAAAGGGAGGTAAGAATGTCTGCAAGGAGGTATGAATATCCGGAGGGATGTAAGAATTTCTGCAGGGAGGTTAGAATGCAAGATTTACAGAAGAAATAACAGAAATCGTAGAATCAATAATGGATTGTCGAAAATGAAATGGTGTGCAGAACATATTTAAAAAAATATTGTGTGGAAAAATATTTTTAAAAAGACTTATGAAGTTACAGTAAAGAATAGATGACTAAGTCAGTGGTCATAAATTATTTACTTCCATCTGTAGAAACATGTTTCTGACAATTATCGCAAATAAAAAGGCGATATAGCGCATCTCCATTCTCTGGACTATATCCTGATGGAAATCTACTAAGGCAATTGTCTTGCTATAAGAGAGATCAAGCGGTAGATTTTAGAATAAATGATGAAGAAAACAAAGAAATAATTTCCACCAGTCTAATAGACATAAGATATATTTGTTTACTTTCTTTGATAATATTTGAATATATTGTATTTAATTTTGTTCGGCACTGTGGTATTCTGTTACCTTCTGACAAGGAATATTACCAAAGTAATATTCTCAATATCAGCGAGGGAAATAAATGACTCCCATCTAAACCAAATCTGTCAGTGTTACCTTCCATACAAGTGTTAATTAGAATATCTTCTTTGTCAGTGTTAATTACAATATCTCCTTTGTCAGTTTTAATTACAATATCTCCTTTGTCAGTGTTAATTACAATATCTCCTTTGTCAGTGTTAATTACAATATTTCATTTGTCAGTTTTAATTACAATATTTCATTTGTCAGTATTAATTACAATATCTACTTTGTCAGTGTGAATTACAATATCTCATTTGTCAGTTTTTATTACAATATTTCATTTGTCATTGTTAATTACAATTTCTCCATTGTCAGTGTTAATTACAAAATCTTCCTTGTCAGTGTTAATTACAATATCTTCCTTGGCAGTGTTAATTACAATATCTCAATTCCCAGTGTTAATTACAATATCGCATTTGTCAGTGTTAATTACCATATCTCCCCGGTCAGTGGTAATTATAACATTTCCCTTGTCAGTGATAATTACAATATCTCCCTTGTCAGTGTTAGTTACAATATCTCCCTTGTCAGTGTTAGTTACAATATCTCCCATGCCGGTCCTAGCAACAATGTCTCTATCGTAAACTATGTATATGTTTCTCGCTAATGGTGTTAGTGTGTGTCCAAGTCATCAATACTTCCTGTTTATGTGATGACGTCAGTTAGTTTATGTTCCAAAGAAATTCCGTTCATTTTTGAGTCATGCAGTTAGTACATCTTGAAGTTATACACTTAGTTCATCTTTAAGTCACCATGCAATCAGTTCATCTTTAAGTCAGTTACTTAGACACATTTAGTCAATTACTAAAACATATTTAGTCAGTTACTTAGATACATGTAATCAGTAACTTAGACGCATTTAGTCAGTTACTTAGACACACTTGAAGACATTTAAGACAGGTACACGACGTATTTCATTCATTCAAATCTAAACTCAGGTACAACAAGACGTGATTTCTGACATCATTCATGCCGTTGAAGATGTCATTAAAGAAATAAATGGAGGATCTAAAAGGGAGGTAAGAATGTCTGCAAGGAGGTATGAATATCCGGAGGGATGTAAGAATTTCTGCAGGGAGGTTAGAATGTCTGCAGAGAGATTCCATTGTCCCCACGGAGGTATGAATGTCTGCAGGGAGGTAAGAATGCAAGATTTACAGAAGAAATAACAGAAATCGTAGAATCAATAATGGCTTGTCAAAAATGAAATGGTGTGCAGAAAATATTTAAAAAATATTGTGTGGAAAAATATTTTAAAAAAGACTTATGAAGTTACAGTAAAGAATAGATGACTAAGTCAGTGGTCATAAATTATTTACTTCCATCTGTAGAAACATGTTTCTGACCATTATCGCAAATAAAAAGCGATATAGCTCATCTCCATTCTCTGGACTATATCCTGATGGAAATCTACTAGGGCAATTGTCTTGCTATAAGAGAGATCAAGCGGGAGATTTTAGAATAAATGATGAAGAAAACAAAGAAATAATTTCCACCAGCCTAATAGACATAAGATATATTTGTTTACTTTCTTTGATAATATTTGAATATATTGTATTTAATTTTGTCCGGCACTGTCGTATTCTGTTACATTCTGACAAGGAATATTACCAAAGTAATATTCTCAATATCAGCGAGGGAAATAAATGACTCCCATCTAAACCAAATCGGTCAGTGTTACCTTCCATACAAGTGTTAATTACAATATCTCCTTTGTAAGTGTTAATTACAATATCTACTTTGTCAGTGTGAATTACAATATCTCATTTGTCAGTTTTTATTACAATATTTCATTTGTCATTGTTAATTACAATTTCTCCATTGTCAGTGTTAATTACAAAATCTTCCTTGTCAGTGTTAATTACAATATCTTCCTTGGCAGTGTTAATTACAATATCTCAATTCCCAGTGTTAATTACAATATCTCATTTGTCAGTGTTAATTACCATATCTCCCCGGTCAGTGGTAATTATAACATTTCCCTTGTCAGTGATAATTACAATATCTCCCTTGTCAGTGTTAGTTACAATATCTCCCTTGTCAGTGTTAGTTACAATATCTCCCTTGTCAGTGTTAGTTACAATATCTCCCTTGTCAGTGTTAGTTACAATATCTCCCATGCCGGTCCTAGCAACAATGTCTCTATCGTAAACTATGTATATGTTTCTCGCTAATGGTGTTAGTGTGTGTCCAAGTCATCAATACTTCCTGTTTATGTGATGACGTCAGTTAGTTTATGTTCCAAAGAAATTCCGTTCATTTTTGAGTCATGCAGTTAGTACATCTTGAAGTTATACACTTAGTTCATCTTCAAGTCACCATGCAATCAGTTCATCTTTAAGTCAGTTACTTAGACACATTTAGTCAATTACTAAAACATATTTAGTCAGTTACTTAGATACATTTAATCAGTAACTTAGACGCATTTAGTCAGTTACTTAGACACACTTGAAGACATTTAAGACAGGTACTCGACGTATTTCATTCATTCAAATCTAAACTCAGGTACAACAAGACGTGATTTCTGACATCATTCATGCCGTTGAAGATGTCATTAAAGAAATAAATGGAGGATCTAAACGGGAGGTAAGAATGTCTGCAAGGAGGTATGAATATCCGGAGGGATGTAAGAATTTTTGCAGGGAGGTTAGAATGTCTGCAGAGAGATTCCATTGTCCCCACGGAGGTATGAATGTCTGCAGGGAGGTAAGAATGCAAGATTTACAGAAGAAATAACAGAAATCGTAGAATCAATAATGGCTTGTCGAAAATGAAATGGTGTGCAGAAAATATTAAAAAAAATATTGTGTGGAAAAATATTTTTAAAAAGACTTATGAAGTTACAGTAAAGAATAGATGACTAAGTCAGTGATCATAAATTATTTACTTCCATCTGTAGAAACATGTTTCTGACCATTATCGCAAATAAAAAGCGATATAGCGCATCTCCATTCTCTGGACTATATCCTGATGGAAATCTACTAGGGCAATTGTCTTGCTATAAGAGAGATCAAGCGGGAGATTTTAGAATAAATGATGAAGAAAACAAAGAAATAATTTCCATTATCCCAATAGACATAAGATATATTTGTTTACTTTCTTTGATAATATTTGAATATATTGTATTTAATTTTGTCCGGCACTGTAGTATTCTGTTACCGTCAGACTAGAAATATTACCAAAGTAATATTCTCAAAATAAGCATGGGAAATAAATGACTTCCATCTAAGCCATCTCTGTCAGTTTTACCTTCCTTACCAGTTTTAATTACAATATCTTCTTTGTCAGTGTTGAAGTGATAAGTCTAATCGTAGATTGAAGAAATAGATAGAAAATTAAAAGAATGGAGGTGAAATGTAAAAAAAAAATGATGAATTTTTCAATAACCATTTGAGCATCATGCAATAAGTTAGTTCTTCTTCAAGTCTTGCAGTCAACTAGTTCTTCTTCAAGTCTTGCAGTCAATAAGTGTATCTTCTATTCGTGCAGTCAGAAAGTTCATCTTCAAATAAGTCATGTGGTGTTTTCATCTTCAAGACATAAGTTAGCTAGTTCATCATCAAACCAAGCAGTCAGCTAATTCATCATCAAATCATGCAGTCGGTGCTTTCATCATCAAATCATGCAGTCGGTGCTTTCATCATCAAATCATGCAGTCGGTGCTTTCATTATCAAATCATGCAGTCGGTGCTTTCATTATCAAATCATGCAGTTGATGTTTTCATCATCAAATCATGCAGTTGATGTTTTCATCATCAAATCATGCAGTTGATGTTTTCATCATCAAATCATGCAGTCAGTTACTTAGAAAATTTTAAACACTTGTCCAATAGTTGCTTGAGATATAGGCCCAGCAATTATCATGTATGAAATGTATGAACTATGTACATCTTACGGAATTCATTCATTCATTTATCCATTCATTCATTTTCCTTTAACGTTGAAGTTAGTGCATATGGTGGAGGTCAGAACTCTCCAATTCTGTCTGTTCATACCTATTCTGTGCAGTTCCTGAATAGTGTGTATATTGATAGTTTTACTTTCTCTAAGTATTGTTCTTCTGAGAGTTTATTTTGGTCTACCCCATGTTCTTTTGCCTGTAGGTATCCATTCAAGAGATTGGTGGTGTATTATGTTGGTGTCTGAGCGTAGGACATGACCGATATAGGACCAACGGCGTTTTCTGATAACATCTGTGATGAAATTTTGATATGTCTCTGATTTTATCATTCGATTTTAATTCACTCCAATGGGTGTTAGTTATCCTACGAAGACATTTGTTCTCGAAACTCAGTAATTTCTTTTCTGAAGATAAAGAGCTTTTCCAGCTCTCACATCCACATATGATAGCACTGGAATAACACAGGAATTAAATACGCGCATTTTCGTGCGTGTGCTGATTACGGAATATTATTCAGCAGATACAAACAAGTCACGAGTTGAACATGACATCTTATAGTTAGCCCTCAAATCATCGTCATGGTTCTACGGAAACATCAATAGCGAGTCGCTGTAGTGTAGTGTTAAGACAAACACCCGCTCATCGGCAGACCTGGGCTTGATTCCATTTTATTATTCGTGGTATGATATAAAAGTTTCACCCATCTGAATGATAAAAGATGCCATCGCTACTGGGCAAGTACGGTAAGATACGCTAGTCAAACGACCAGAGCAATTGTCGGAAACCCTACGCTAGAACATTAGTTGATATCACACATTACCTTTACCATTACCTCACACAGAGTTAGTCATCACATCATCGTCATGGCACGCCGAATACATCCGTAGTGCTCCGATCTCATATTCAGTATGTACATCAACATGTGGTAACTGATTGTTCAGATCTCATATTCAGTATGTACATCAACATGTGGTAACTGATTGTTCAGATCTCATATTCAGTAAGTACATCAACATGTGGTAACTGATTGTTCAGATCTCATATTCAGTATTTCCTTCAGCATGTGGTAACTGATTGTTCAGATCTCATATTCAGTAAGTACATCAACATGTGGTAACTGATTGTTCAGATCTCATATTCAGTATGCACATCAACATGTGGTAACTGATTGTTCAGATCTCATATTCAGTATGTACATCAACATGTGGTAACTCACTGCTCCTGTTCTCTTTTGGTTACTAAATCTACTGTTGATTCTTATATGCCACTCGTATCTTGCAACATCGTGCTTCACTACCTAGACTTGCACACTAACCATGGACACGGAAGAAGATCCTACATATATACGAGACTACCATGCGATTAAGTCAGAGAAGGATAACACTTTAACTTGTATCTTTCTCATTTATTCTTCAGTATTTAAAAAAATAAATTGTTGGTAAAAAATATTCCGTCGTTGTGCCTAAATATTGTTTATTACTTGTAATCATTGATTATTACTTGCAACTAATTTTATACCCACTGTAAACTTTAAGCTGTTTATGACAACTGTCAATTCTGCTAAACTGTCTTTATAGTAATGACTTTATGTTGTTCTGTTTACAGGCACAAGACGCCGAGTGGCTTGATGAAACCCTTAAAGTTATCGACGCCTTAGAGCCACTTCTTGTTCCCGTCGTACAACACTTAGTAGGAGGAAAACGAGAGGTGAGGGTCGGTATACTTATACACAACTTTAAGTTAGACATTACAATCACAAAGAGATTGATCACGTCACAGTAACAGGCGGTCGTAAACCAAACTTACCGGAATTTGCTTTACAATACTGTTAGTTTTCTATACGTTTCTGAACTATACTGGTGAAGATTTGTCACATTTGGTATCACTTTCTTGAACACCATTCTACCAGTATGTCGTCCTTGTAACAAAGTTACAACTATTAAGAATGTAGATCTTTCCAGTAACGACGTGGTTGTGGGACGTGGGCAATAACATCTGTAATGGAAAAGAAATATCGGCATTCAAAATGAAATGTTGTAGAAGGGTCCAAAGAATATTTTGGAAAACAAAAATTGTTCTATCGCAGATGTCCGATAAGATCTGAACAAAGAAGAAGAATGGATCCTTAAAGCTATCGAGAACATGCAAATTAAAGATAAAAAAACAACCGCAAATGAACATATTTTGGGAAATATAAAAGACACAAATGGTTTAGAAAGATTAATCATGGAGGGTATAGTTCTAGGAAAGCTCAATGGAGGCTCCAAGAGGGAGGTAAGAATGTCTTCTAGGAGTTAAAGACAAGATAAGCCCAATCGTAGATTATATTGAGACATTGAAGAAATAGATAGAAAAGAAAAATAAACGAAATGCATGTGTAAAAACATATAATGGTACATTTTGAGAGTGGTTTTGAATCATGCAGTCAGTTATTCCATCTTCAAGTTGTACAATTAGTTATTTTATTTATTTAATCTTCAAGTCATGCAGATTCTTAACTCATTCTCAAATTACGCAGTCAACTAGTGCATCTTCAAATTTCGTAGTCAAATAGTTCATCTTCAAAATCATGTAGTTTGTGATTTAATCATGAAATCATTCAGTTGGTATTTTCATCATCAAATCATGCAGTCAGTTACTTAGAATATTTTAAACACTTGTCCAATAGTTGCTTGAGATATAGGTCCAGCAATTATCATGTATGAAATGTATGAACTATGTACATCTTACGGAATTCATTCATTCATTTATTCATTCATTCATTTTCCTTTAACGTTGAAGTTAGCGCATAGTGTGGAGGTCAGATCTCTCCAATTCGGTCTGTTCAAACCTATTATGTGCAGTTCTTGAATAGTGTGTATATTGATTGTTTTACATTCTCTAAGTATTGTTCTTCTGAGTGTTTCTTTTAGCCTACCACTGGATCCTTTGCCTGTTGGTATCCATTCAAGAGATTGGTGGTGTATTCTGTTGATGTCTGCGCGTAGGACATGCCCGATATAGAACCAACGGCGTTTTCTGATAACATCTGTGATGAAGTTTTGATTCGTCCCTTTTCTGATTTTATCATTCGATTTGAATTCATTCCAATGGGTGTTAGTTATCCTACGAAGACATTTGTTCTCGAAACTCAGTAATTTCTTTTCTGAAGATAAAGAACATTCCCAGTTCTTACATCCATATGATAGCACCGGAATAACGCAGGAATTAAATAAGCGCATTTTCGTGCGTGTGCTGATTACGGAATATTATTCAGCAGATACAAACATGTAACGAGTTGAACATGACATCTTAGAATTAGTCCTCAAATCATCGTCATGGTTCTACGGAAACATCAATAGCGAGTCGCTGTAGTGTAGTGTTAAGGCAAACACCCGCTCATCGGCAGACCTGGGCTTGATTCCATTTTGTTATTCGTCGTATGATATAAAAGTTTCACCCATCCGGATGATAGATGATGCCATCGCTACTGGGCAAGTACGGTAAGATACGCTAGTCAAACGACCAGAGCACTTGTCGGAAACCATACGCTAGAACATTAGTTGATATCACACATTACCTTTACCATTACCTCACACAGAGTTAGTCATCACATCATCGTCATGGCACGCCGGATACATCCGTAGTGCTCCGATCTCATATTCAGTATGTACATCAACATGTGGTAACTGATTGTTCAGATCTCATATTCAGTATTTCCTTCAGCATGTGGTAACTGATTGTTCAGATCTCATATTCAGTATGTACATCAACATGTGGTAACTGATTGTTCAGATCTCATATTCAGTATTTCCTTCAACATGTGGTAACTGATTGTTCAGATCTCATATTCAGTATGTACATCAACATGTGGTAACTGATTGTTCAGATCTCATATTCAGTATTTCCTTCAACATGTGGTAACTGATTGTTCAGATCTCATATTCAGTATTTCCTTCAACATGTGGTAACTGATTGTTCAGATCTCATATTCAGTATGTACATCAACATGTGGTAACTGATTGTTCAGATCTCATATTCAGTAAGTACATCAACATGTGGTAACTGATTGTTCAGATCTCATATTCAGTATTTCCTTCAGCATGTGGTAACTGATTGTTCAGATCTCATATTCAGTAAGTACATCAACATGTGGTAACTGATTGTTCAGATCTCATATTCAGTATGTACATCAACATGTGGTAACTCACTGCTCCTGTTCTCTTTTGGTTACTAAATCTACTGTTGATTCTTATATGCCACTCGTATCTTGCAACATCGTGCTTCACTACCTAGACTTGCACACTAACCATGGACACGGAAGAAGATCCTACATATATACGAGACTACCATGCGATTAAGTCAGAGAAGGATAACACTTTAACTTGTATCTTTCTCATTTATTCTTCAGTATTTAAAAAAATAAATTGTTGGTAAAAAATATTCCGTCGTTGTGCCTAAATATTGTTTATTACTTGTAATCATTGATTATTACTTGCAACTAATTTTATACCCACTGTAAACTTTAAGCTGTTTATGACAACTGTCAATTCTGCTAAACTGTCTTTATAGTAATGACTTTATGTTGTTCTGTTTACAGGCACAAGACGCCGAGTGGCTTGATGAAACCCTTAAAGTTATCGACGCCTTAGAGCCACTTCTTGTTCCCGTCGTACAACACTTAGTAGGAGGAAAACGAGAGGTGAGGGTCGGTATACTTATACACAACTTTAAGTTAGACATTACAATCACAAAGAGATTGATCACGTCACAGTAACAGGCGGTCGTAAACCAAACTTACCGGAATTTGCTTTACAATACTGTTAGTTTTCTATACGTTTCTGAACTATACTGGTGAAGATTTGTCACATTTGGTATCACTTTCTTGAACACCATTCTACCAGTATGTCGTCCTTGTAACAAAGTTACAACTATTAAGAATGTAGATCTTTCCAGTAACGACGTGGTTGTGGGACGTGGGCAATAACATCTGTAATGGAAAAGAAATATCGGCATTCAAAATGAAATGTTGTAGAAGGGTCCAAAGAATATTTTGGAAAACAAAAATTGTTCTATCGCAGATGTCCGATAAGATCTGAACAAAGAAGAAAAATGGATCCTTAAAGCTATCGAGAACATGCAAATTAAAGATAAAAAAACAACCGCAAATTAACATATTTTGGGAAATATAAAAGACACAAATGGTTTAGAAAGAGTAATCATGGAGGGTATAGTTCTAGGAAAGCTCAATGTAGGTTCCAAGAGGGAAGTAAGAATGTCTTCTAGGAGTTAAAGACAAGATAAGCCCAATCGTAGATTATATCGAGACATTGAAGAAATACATAGAAAAGAAAAATAAAGGAAATACATGTGTAAAAACATATAATGATAAATTTTGAGAGTGGTTTTGAATCATACAGTCAGTTATTCCATCTTCAAGTTGTACAATTAGTTATTTCACTTATTTAATCTTCAAGTTATG
This sequence comes from Meghimatium bilineatum, assembly GCA_034231615.1. Lineage (NCBI taxonomy): Eukaryota > Metazoa > Mollusca > Gastropoda > Stylommatophora > Philomycidae > Meghimatium > Meghimatium bilineatum. Next base: position 18,145,604 of record CM067302.1, read on the forward strand.
CAGATTCTTAACTCATTCTCAAATTACGCAGTCAACTAGTGCATCTTCAAATTTCGTAGTCAAAAAGTTCATTTTTATATCAAAAAAGTTCATTTTCAAATCACACAGTCAAATAGTTCATTTTCAAATCACACAGTCAAATAGTTCATTTTCAAATCACACAGTCATCTAGTTCATCTTCAAATCGTGCAGTCAGTCAATTAAAAACATTTTAATACATGTCCAACAGTTTCATGACTTGATATGTTTGGTTTATAAACTCTAAACACAGATACAAAACGATGACTTACTTGGTGAAATCATTAAAGTCGTAGAAGACATCTTTGGACATGGAAAAAGAGAGGTAAGAATGTCTGCTAGGATTTAACGAAAAGATATGCCAAGAGAGAAGAAGGGATATACCTTTTCTGTAAAATAAACATAATGATTTTTCAATAAGGCAAAGATAGAACTATATCAATAAATTTGTATATTAGATCTTCAAGAATTCAAGGATTGAGAAACTTCATGAAGGTAAATGGGTTTTGGATTTTTATTTTCAATAAGACAAGGATTGAGATGTACACAGAGGAAAGAAGAGAAATGCAGCAGCTCAACCTCAGAGAGCTGCTCTGAATGTCACCGTTAGATCACATACCATCTGCTGTGATCAACTTCTCGCTAAATCCCTTGTTGCCTGTCAACGGTAGAAGATTTTTATGGACACGGCCATCCGTGTTTGCTGATTGTATTGTGAAATTTGTCACCCCTCTTATTTCTGTCAGCCATCGTTTTCGTGGTCGGTTTCCAGGTCTGCCTTTACTGTATCTGTGTAGCTCAGCGTGCTGTGGTATGCTGTCTGATGGTAGTCTGCTGATGTGTGTAAACCATTTGATCTGTTGTCTCTTAATATATTCCAAGATTGGGATTATACCGCTTTTTTGGCTAATGTTCTAATTCCTCACCCTGTCTCTTAACGTTATTTCTAAGATTCTAGGTAAGTATGCCATTTCAGCTATCACAAGTTTACGTTTGCATTCTTATGTCGTTGTTCATATTTGGCATTGGTAGCACATCGTTGGCATAATAATCGTTTTGAATAATGATATATTCAAATATTGGGGTATCACTGTTTTTTGTTCAATGTTCTAATTCCTCACCATGTCTCTTAACGTTATTCCTAGGATTCTACGTAAGCATGACAATTCAGCTGTCACAAGTTTCCGTTTGTCTTGTGATGTCGTTGTTCGTATTTAACATTGGTAGCACATCGTTGGCATAATAATCGTTTTGAATAGTGATAGTTATGTTTTTAAATATGAATTTATGCTGCTGAAGATTGGTGTCATTTGCCGTATGTCTTGGTAATGACTGTGGTCATTCCATGCTCAAACTTTCAAATGGCTATTGTAATTACAATATGACTTGTTATCCATATACGAACTTACAGTCTGGGATGTAACTCTAATTGAATTTCACAAGTGGAATTAACTCTAACTGATTTCACATGTGGATGTAACTATAACTAAATTTAACAGACGGCTGTAATTCTAACTGAATTTAACAAATGGATGTAAGCCTAACTGAATGTCACAAGTGGATGTAATAAAGTCATTATCATCTTGTTTTGGGTGAATCACACTAATTGCGTGTGTGCTACGAAGCAGAGGTGTCATTGGTATATATATGTTGGTTTGTTTATGATTATGTGCACATTATGATTCTGAGAGAGTGAGAGAAACGGAGTAATTATAAACAATCGGGTAATGCTGAGAATAAACCTAACCATCTTCGTTCTCTACACACAGTCAATTAGTTCCTCTTCAAGTCATGCAGTATATTAGTTCATTTTCTGTCATGCAGTCTATTAGTTAATCTTCAAGTCATGGAATCAATTTATTCATATTTATGTTGTGCAGTCAGTTATTCCATCTTCAGGTTATACAATTAGTTATTTCAGTTCTTTAATCTTCAAGTTATTCAGATACTTAACTCATTCTCAAATTACGCAGTCAACTAGTGCATCTTCAAATTTCATAGTCAAAAAGTTCATTTTCAAATCACACAGTCATCTAGTTCATTTTCAAATAGTGCAGTCAGTCAATTATAAAAATTTAAATACATGCCCAACAGTTTCATGACTTGATATGTTTGGTTTATAAACTCTAAACACAGGTACAAAACGATGACTTACTTGTTGACATCATTAAAGTCGTAGAAGACATCTTTGGACATGGAAAAAGAGAGGTAAGAATGTCTGCTAGGATTTAACGAAAAGATATTCCCAGGGAGAAGAAGGGATATAACTTTTGTGTAAAATAAACATAATGATTTTTCAATAAGGCAAAGATAGAACAACTATATCAATAAATTTGTATATTAGATTTTCAAGAATTCAAGGATTGAGAAACTGCATGAAGGTAATTGGGTATTGGATTTTTATTTTCAATAAGACAAGGAATGAGATGTACACAGAGGAAAGAAGAGAAATGCAGAAGCTCAACATCAGAGAGCAGCTCTGATTGTCACCGTTAGATCACATACCATCTGCTGTGGTCATCTTTTCGCTAAATCCCTTTTTGACTGTCAGCGGTAGAAGATTTTTATGGACACGGCCATCTGTGTTTGCTGATTGTATTGTGAAATTTGTCATCCCTCTAATTTCTGTCGGCCATTGTTTTCGTGTTCGGTTTCCAGGCATGCATATATTGTATCTGTGTAGCTTAGCGTGCTGTGGTATGCTGTCTGATTGTAGTCTGCTGATGTGTGTAAACCATTTGATCTGTTGTCTTTCAAAACATTCCAAGATTGAGATGATACCGGTTTTTTGTCTAATTTCATAATTCCTCACCCTGTCTCTTAAAGTAATTTCTAAGATTCTAGGTAAGTATGCCATTTCAGCTATCACAAGTTTACGTTTGTCTTGTGATGTCGTTTTTCATATTTGGCATTGGTAGCACATCGTTGGCATAATAATCGTTTTGAATAATGTAAGTTTGGTGTTTAAATCTGAATTTTTGCTTCCCAAGATTGGTGTCATTTGCCCTAGGGATTGGTAATGTCTGTAGTCATTCCATGCCCGAACTTTCAAATGACTTTTGCAGTTAGAATATGACTTATTATCCATATAGGAACTTACAGTTTGGAACGTATCTCTCACTGAATTTAACAAGTGGATGCAACTCTAACAGAATTTAACAAATGGCTGTAATTTTAACTCAATTTAACATAATACTGTAATTCTAACTGAGTTTCACAAGTGGATGTAATAAACCCATTATAATCGCTTTTTTTGGGTGAGTCACACTAATTGCGTGTGTGCATTCAAGCAGAGGTTTCATGTGTAAATAGATGTTGGTTTTTTTATGATTCTGTGCACATGATGATTGTGAGAGAGCGAGAGAAACTGAATAATTATAAACAATCGGGTAATGCTGAGAATAAACCTAACCATCTTCGTTCTCTACACACATTCAATTAGTTCCTCTTCAAGGCATGCAGTATATTAGTTCATTTTCTGTCATGCAGTCTATAAGTTAATCTTCAAGTCATGGAATCAATTTATCCATCTTTATGTCATGCTGTCAGTTATTACATCTTCAAGTTATACAATTAGTTATTTCAGTTATTTAATCTTCAAGTCATGGAATCAATTTATCCATCTTTAAGTCATGCAGTCAGTTATTTATGCAGATACTTAACTCATTCTCAAATTACGCAGTCAACTAGTGCATCTTCCAATTTCGTAGTCATCTAGTTCATTTTTAAATCACACAGTCATCTAGTTCATTTTCAAATCACACAGTCAGGCAATTAATAACATTTGAATACATGTCCAACAGTTTCATGACTTGATATGTTTGGTTTATAAACTCTAAACACAGGTACAAAACGATGACTTACTTGTTGACATCATTAAAGTCGTAGAAGACATCTTTGGACATGGAAAAAGAGAGGTAAGAATGTCTGCTAGGATTTAACGAAAATATATGCCCAGAGAGAAGAAGGGATATACCTTTTCTGTAAAATAAACATAATGATTTTTCAATAAGGCAAAGATAGAACAACTATATCAATAAATTTGTATATTAGATTTTCAAGAATTCAAGGATTGAGAAACTTCATGAAGGTAATTGGGTTTTGGATTTTTATTTTCAATAAGACAAGGATTGAGATGTACACAGAGGAAAGAAGAGAAATGCAGCAGCTCAACCTCAGAGAGCTGCTCTGAATGTCACCGTTAGATCACATACCATCTACTGTGGTCATCTTCTCGTTAAATCCCATGTTGTCTGTCAACGGTAGAAGATTTTTATGGACACGGCCATCTGTGTTTGCTGATTGCATTGTGAAATGTGTCACCCCTCTAATTTCTGTCGGCCGTTGTTTTCGTGTTCGGTTTCCAGGCATGCCTATATTGTATCTGTGTAGCTTAGCGTGCTGTGGTATGCTGTCTGATGGTAGTCTGCTGATGTGTGCAAACCATTTGATCTGTTGTCTCTCAATACATTCCAAGATTGGGATGATACCGGTTTCTGTCTAATGTCCTAATTCCTCACCCTGTCTCTTAAAGTAATTTCTAAGATTCTAGGTAAGTATGCTTTCAGCTATCACAAGTTTACGTTTGTCTTCTCATGTCGTTGTTCATATTTGGCATTGGTAGCACATCGTTGGCATAATAATCGTTTTGAATAATGTAAGTTTGGTGTTTAAATCTGAATTTTTGCTTCTGAAGATTGGTGTCATTTGTCCTAGGGCTTGGTAATGACTGTGGTCATTCCATGCCCGAACTTTCAAATGACTTTTATAGTTAGAATATGACTTATTATCCATATACGAACTTACAGTTTGGGATGTAACTCTAATTGAATTTAACAAGTGGATGCAACTCTAACTGAATTTAACAAATGGCTGTAATTCTAACTGAATTTAACATAATACTGTAATTCTAACTGAGTTTCACAAGTGGATGTAATAAACTCATTATAATCGATTTTTTGGGTGAATCATACTAATTGCGTGTGTGCATTCAAGCAGAGGTGTCACGTGTATATAGATGTTTGTTTGTTTATGATTATGTGCACATGATGATTGTGAGAGCGAGAGAAACGGAATAATTATAAACAATCGGATAATGCAGAGAATAAACCTAACCATCTTCGTTCTCTACACACAGTCAATTAGTTCCTCTTCAAGTCATGCAGTATATTAGTTCATTTTCTGTCATGCAGTCTATTAGTTAATCTTCAAGACATGGAATCAATTTATCCATCTTTAAGTCATGCAGTCAGTTATTACATCTTCAAGTTATACAATTAGTTATTTCAGTTATTTAAACTTCAAGTCATGGAATCAATTTATACATCTTTAAGTCATGCAGTCAGTTATTTATGCAGATACTTAACTCATTCTCAAATTACGCAGTCAACTAGTGCAACTTCCAATTTCGTAGTCATCTAGTTCATTTTTAAATCACACAGTCAAATAGTTCATCTTCAAATCACACAGTCAAATAGTTCATCTTCAAATCACACAGTCATCTAGTTCATTTTAAAATCGTACAGTCAGGCAATTAATAACATTTAAATACATGTCCAACAGTTTCATGACTTGTTATGTTTGGTTTATAAACTCTAAACACAGGTACAAAACGATGACTTACTTGTTGACATCATTAAAGTCGTAGAAGACATCTTTGGACATGGAAAAAGAGAGGTAAGAATGTCTGCTAGGATTTAACGAAAAGATATGCCCTGAGAGAAGAAGGGATATAACTTTTCTGTAAAATAAACATAATGATTTTTCAATAAGGCAAAGATAGAACAACTATATCAATAAATTTGAATATTAGATTTTCAAGAATTCACGGATTGAGAAACTTCATGAAGGTAATTGGGTTTTGGATTTTTATTTTCAATAAGACAAGGATTGAGATGTACACAGAGGAAAGAAGAGAAATGCAGAAGCTCAACATCAGAGAGCTGCTCTGAATGTCACCGTTAGATCACATACCATCTACTGTGGTCATCTTCTCGCTAAATCCCTTGTTGCCTGTCAACGGTAGAAGATTTTTATGGACATGGCCATCCGTGTTTGCTGATTGTATTGTGAAATTTGTCACCCCTCTTATTTCCATCGTTTTTGTGGTCGGTTTCCAGGTCATTTTTATGTCATGCAGTCAATTAGTTCATTAGTTGATTTTATGTCATATAGTCAGTTAGTTCATTTTTATGCTCCACACACAGGAACACTGGGGTGAGGATGTCATCAAAATCTTTGAATCTCTTGAGCCACTATTACTGCCTCTTGTGACAAAACTCATCCCAACAGGCACAACTCGTGAGGTAAATTTGAAGAAATTGTCATTTCTTTGTTTTGTTCATTTGATCGCAGAAATGACGATCACGTGTATAACAGGCAACAATGCTTCGTCTGAGGACAATACAAAACATAATGAATAAAGACATGTACAGGATGTGACTGTGTGCTACACCACTGTGCACGCGTGAGACACACATACACCTTTGCTAGCGTCTTCTGCACTGACACATGTGCTCTTGGTTCTAGTTTGCCATCTCTCTAAAAACCCTCAACTCTACTTTAATTTTGGCAAAATTATCCACGCGTATTATCCATATCCATTCCGATATATTATCCATATTGGATATGTCCACTTATGACGTAGCCATCTACTCTAAATCCTGTACATACTTCAAGCAGGGTATGCTGCATATTTATTTTGATTTGTACATGGATTTTTTTCATATGCTGTATAGTTTTGTGTGCTTTATACTTTTTTTTTAAACTGACATCTTTGTACTTTGGACTATTATATCACCCGTGGCATACAAGAAATCTATACAAGCATACGTCATACAAGCATATGTCAACAGGCATACATGAACAAGACCTGCAATCCTTGGCAACTGATCGACAGGCATGGAGAGCTGTGACATCCGCCCTATGTGCCAAACTTGGCAAAAGAGGAAAAGAGGAACTGACTGACTGATACAATGAAATGAAAAGGAGGAACAATCAATAGAGCAACACGGATACAGAATACTAAGAAATCACATAGCAAGAAATCACATAACAAGAATCAACTACCAAGAAATCGCATACCAAGAAATCACATACCAATAAATCACATACCAATAATCACCTACCAATAAATCACTTACCAAGAAAAAGGGAACATCATCAAAGTTATTAATAAAGTCGACCATCAAAAAGACGACTATAAATGTCTTGACAGAGCTGAGAAGGTTATTATCTTCAGGATCAGGACAGAACACAACAGGATAAACAAACACTTAAATAGATTGAGAATGGCTCCATCACTCATGTATCCATGTGCACAGGCAGTACAGACTGAGAAACATATTCTGCATGACTGTATTACACTAAATCAACTGATGAAGGAGCACTGACTCACAGAGATGGCACAAGAGACAGACATTCATAAAATGTTGTAGCACTCAGAAGCTTTCAAATACATCAGCATTAATCGAGAAAACCGGACTTCTTGTGTGGACATGTTAAACCTTACTTGCTGTGCGAACATGCTCAACCGAACTAGGCGTATGTGCATGTTAAACCGGACTTGTATGGATATGTTAATCCCGACTTGTTGTGTGGACATGTTAAACCGAACTTGTATAGAAATGTTAAACTCGACTTGTGTGGGCATGTTAAACCCGACTTATTTTGTGCACATGTTAAACTGGACTTGTATGGATATGTTAAACCGGACTTATATGGACAAGTTAAACTGTGAACAAAAAGAAAAGTACCTTGAACTGCTTGTGTTTAGTGTAGTTCTTTATTTATGTGTACCTTAGACAGGTGTATACTGGATCCTTTATGTAGTTATTTAGTTCTTTTACATTAGACAATGTGTTTTTAATGTAGTTCTGAAGTTCTTTCTAATACCTAATTATGCAAGAATAGTTTTTGTTTCAGAATCACGTTTTTTAATACTTCAAAAATTAATAAATTAAACAGGTACAGGAAGATTGGGCTGATGAACTTGTGACACTGATAAACTACTTCGGACCTCTTGTGACTCCACTGATCACAAACCTCATTGACCACAAACAACGTTCAGAGGTTGGTTATATGTACCTACACGTGTGCTTTTGTGAACGTGTTTTTGTATTTGGTGTACAGAGAGGTTGATTTATTTGCTAGAGATACCATGCTGAAATATTCAGGAAACATGAGTGTCATCAGAGCTGTGACGTGCTATGATGCATAGTGGCAGCCACATCATGTATCACCAATCAATATACAATGTCGACGGCGGCATTTCCAAGAAAACCCATTATTGAAGGTAGGGCGGCATTTCGAAGACTTGCATCCTTCTGAGAAAATATACCGCACGACCCTGAAGTTAGCTCTTCTGATTACATCTGGTTAACAACTCCAGGTTAGCTCTTCTGATTACATCTGGTTAACAACTCCAGGTTAGCTCTTCTGATTACATCTGGTTAACAACTCCAGGTTAGCTCTTCTGATTACTTCTGGTTAACAACTCCAGGTTAGCTCTTCTGATTACTTCTGGTTAACAACTCCAGGTTAGCTCTTCTGATTACATCTGGCTAACAACTCCAGGTTGTTAAAAAAAATTTTTTTTAATGTTATGTTTTTCTTGAGAAAGGTGCCTATTAGAACGTAACGTGCAAAATTGACCTTGTTCTGTGTTTTATTATTAGTTTTTTTTAACATTGATATAACTTTATAGTAACCTTTGTACTTTATTTATATATTTACCACTTTTTCGTTTGTTTACTGCTGCACTCTCCATTGTGTCGGACATCCTCTGATATGTTGGCTATTTATACATATATATTCATGAATACTTCATAATGTGTTCTCTTACCTTCTTTTCAGGTTTCAGATAACGTCATCGATGACATTATCAAAGATATTCTTCACAACCTCATACCAGCTATTGACAAATAAACGTATCTGAAGTGAGTATGGACGCCATATTAATATTCTACTAAGCTATGCTTGCTTTCATGCCTATATTCTGACAAAGATTTTACGAATTCTGGAACCGCAATTGGTTCTGTCTATAACGGATATCAATACTATATATACTATTTACTATGTCAATAGTTCACTGCCGAAAGCTGATACTGTTCGAGTGTCAGACAATACGTCATCATCATCAAGTACCGTTTTCGCAACAAAGGTTAATTGCAACGAAGGTTGACTGTAACGAAGGTTGACTATAGCGAAGGTTGACTGCAACGAAGGTTGACTGTAACGAAGGTTGACTGCAACGAAGGTTGACTGCAACGAAGGTTGACTATAGCGAAGGTTGACTGCAACGGTCACCAACATATTATATATCTTAATTTGATGGTGCACTCTGCTAGACACGATATGATTCCCTGTCTAAAACAGTTTTGCAAGAAACAGTGAAGGGTGGAAGAAATAGTGGAAATCAGAGAAAGTCATCGATTGACAATATCAAGGAACGGAATGGAATTGAACTCTACACAAGTCCATGCCAGAAACGACAGAAGAAAATTGATGTTTCTGTTGGCACATCCTCCGCGGCATACCTAATACCTTAAATCGGTTCTGAGATATACTTTTACAACTATCCACACCATCGCTTACTGCGACTACCACTACCACTACTACTACTACCACTACTACTACTACTACTACTACTACTACTACTACTACTACGACTACTACAACTACCACTACTACTTCTACTACTACTACAACTACCACTACTAATATCGATACTACTATTACTACTACTACTACAACTACCACCACTACTACTACTACTACCACTACTACTACTACCACTACTACTACCACTACTACTACTACCACTACTACTACTACTACTCCTACTACTGAATATGGGCTTACCATATATGCCACCTACTAGAAACATCTTAGGTACATATGTCATTTTTCTAAAATACATTTTTTACATGCATTTTGTATAATTAATAGTCTGCATAAATTTCTTTTATTTCGTACTTTGCAGATATTTACGACCCGAATCCTATATTTTATTGGCTATCAGACGATATTTTAATTTATCACCGAGGAATACATCATGAGTCGCTGGCTTAAGGAATACAGCTATTGATTGGTTGTTGATTTAAAGGGACCTAACTGCGTCAAAAAGGTTATGAATGAATTGTGGTGATAAATAAAACTGTTGTCATAGTGATGAACTTCTTTTGTTGATATTTCCATTTTATATTTTACATTCTCGTGTCTTTATGAATAGACTTATCTGAACTATATTGGGCTTCTTCTTCTTCGCCAGCACCTTGAAGTGGTGATTGGGCTTAATTCAGCCATCAGGGGCTGGAAACTAAGACTAGTCGTGCTGTCCCACACTTCATTATCCTGCTCAAGTAAGCAAGGTGCTGAAGACGGAGGCAACCAACCAAATGCCGAACAATTAATCAGGATGTCCGGCAGTTTGTGATCGTATGGCTGCTCTTTCAACTAGATGTTTCGTTGTTATTTAATTTCTGTTATTACATACATATTGCCTCTGTCCGAAGTTGTTATAATGGGATTTGACTAATATATTTGAAGTGAAGAGACAGGGAAGACATCAAGGACATCAAGACTTTAAAATATAACCATATTTATGAAATATCTATGCAGGATATTCAGCGTGACAAGGATTGATTATGATAGAAAAATCAGAGTGTACTATCCTGGCAAACAAGTCTACCATCCAACTTTTTATAAAAAGCTACAGAGATTGAAATTTTGTGATGTCACTGACTACTGGCTGATTCTTAGATACAAAATGGCTAACCTAATCTTACGTTTGTTAGAGATGTAGTAAGTATGTTACACTCGCAAGAACTGCTGTCGGATGCAGTACCACTGGCAACTACTTTCCCATGTGAACCTTCCACTCAGCGTTCCACTCATACAACCCTCCTAAATTAAATATCTCAATGAATATATTAAAGACAAGGGAAATAGTCTATGAAATTTGTTTCATTTTGAGCACACAAAAAAAGGTATGACTTGTTTACCAGGATTGAAATCCTCAAGGATTATAAATAAAATAGCAATATTGGTGAAATATCTATGTAGTAAGTCAGAGAAAGTCATGAATTGTCATCAAGGTAACGGACAGGACTTGAATTCTACACAAATGTCTGCACCACATATAACAGAAGAACGATGGAGATGTCTGTGTGTTGACACATGCTGCGCAACATCACAACATCCCAACATCCCAACATCCTTAACGAAATAACAGGTATTAGAATATAAAGCTACTATTACACAGGCTAAAAGAAGAGAGAATATGTTATTATTATAGTTTCAATCTCCCAGAAATTACTAGTGTTTAGCTCTTGTCTCCGAAGTGCAGTTGGTTAGTTTTGTCACCAGAGCTTTATTTCGTACCCAGAAGACTTGGACTATTGGAGGTGTACGATGTGTTAACCCTACAGACTCAATAGGCTTCGACAGCAGCTGACACACAAACATAACAGTTATCGTGTTTACCAAACACTCAACAACAAAAATAATGCACATTGTCAAAAAAAGAATCTGAGCCCAGGGGAGAACTTGCGTATTTTAATCTGGGGTCCTAAAGGTTACGTAGAAACCATCTTCTAAAGAGGGAAGTCTTCATCTTAGCGCTCATTCCCAAACTCCCACTGAGTTTCTCTTGTAGCAGGACAATGATCCTACTTGACTTCCAGCCGTATGTATTGCAGAGAATGGAAATGCATTGTGTAATAGTTTTATTTGAGCCAATGGGAACGCATTGCTCTAGGTGAACCCAGGGTTAACAGATAACCAAGATCCCAAATGTACCTCCTCGCGGTGCACCCTGGTAACAAAAAAAAGCAACTCGAGCTGATTCTGGCCAAATCAATTGGGAATCGTGTCCGAGAATGTGAAGGTAGCAGATGGAAAGAGATTTGACTGCAAAAGAGACAGACAATATCTTCGACATCACTAGCAACACCACATACATCGACACTGTCGGCATACAGTGAAGCTAGTTAGTCCAGTCCGAAATATGGGGGGGGGGGGGGCGCCAATGAAAAAAAGCAAGAGAAAACGATTCCGGAAATAGGAACTACAAGCTCTGTTAGCTCGTGACGAGTTGCTTGATTTGCTTATAGACAGAAACCCATACCCTAAAATGGGCGTGCAGCAAAGAAAAAGACCTGGCCTAACTCTAATGTCGAGTCTTCCTATACTGGACAAATGCTCGCAAAGAGAAAGGGTGCTGTAACCAATAGACTCAGGCAAAAAAAAGGGACAATGATGGCAGTCCTGGCCCAACTCTACTGTCAAGCTTTTCAATACCGGAAAAACACTTGCAGAGAGAAAGGGTTCCGTACCCAATGGACTCAGGCACAAAAGAGACAAATATTTTAGCCCTGGCTCAACTCTACTGTCAGGTTTTCCTATACCGGAAATACACTTGCAGAGAGAAAGGGTTCAGTATCTGATGAACTCAAGTGATATTGGGACAAGGTCGCTCAGCTCGAGAACGTCTTGCTCTCAAACGAGGTTATGCTCACTTTAAAACAGATTAGTCAGAAATCTTTGTCAATCTACACCGTGCACAAACAACACCCAAAGAAGAGGAAGTTACATACAAACTACTTTTCAATATCACACCACTCTCACATAGAACACAGGACACACGAGAGATGCAAGCTGTGTGCACTTAAAACACCAGGAACAGAAGATCACACATTTTCCCACTGCAACACAATATCCCTCATATTGAACACAATAAAACAAAAACATTACCCCATACACAACATCGGACACAACCATGTACAAGGAAATCATGGTAAACGTACTCCCAAATGCAGACACAATCATTAAAAAAAGAAAAGAATTACTTAAGTTTTCTTGCAGAGTTTAGAAATATCATGTGGTCATTCAGGAACAGAGCAAGACATTAACACCAAAAATTCAACACTCAAACTTTTCCAACATTTGTTTGTGCAAAAATGTAACAAATTATCAATCGCCATCGCAGACACATTAGAAGGTTACAGTTCAAGTTTCAAGTTGAAGTTTCCAGTTGAAGTTTCTAGTTGACGTTTGTAGTTGAAGTTTGTAGTTGAAGTTTGTAGTTGAAGTTTGTAGTTGAAGTTTGTAGTTGAAGTTTGTAGTTGAAGTTTGTAGTTGAAGTTTGTAGTTGAAGTTTGTAGTTGAAGTTTGTAGTTGGAATTTGTAGTTGGAATTTGTAGTTGAAGTTTGTATTTGAAGTTTGTAGTTGAAGTTTGTAGTTGAAGTTTGCAGTTGAAGTTTGTAGTTGGAATTTGTAGTTGAAGTTTGTAGTTGGAATTTGTAGTTGAAGTTTGTAGTTGAAGTTTGTAGTTGAAGTTTGTAGTTGATGTTTGCAGTTGAAGTTTGTAGTTGGAATTTGTAGTTGGAATTTGTAGTTGAAGTTTGTAGTTGGAATTTGTAGTTGGAATTTGTAGTTGAAGTTTGTAGTTGAAGTTTGTAGTTGAAGTTTGTAGTTGAAGCTTGTAGTTGAAGTTTGTAGTTGGAATTTTTAGTTGAAGTTTGTAGTTGGAATTTGTAGTTGAAGTTTGTAGTTGGAATTTGTAGTTGAAGTTTGTAGTTGGAATTTGTAGTTGAAGTTTGTAGTTGGAATTTGTAGTTAAAGTTTGTAGTTGAAGTTTGTAGTTGAAGCTTGTAGTTGAAGCTTGTAGTTGAAGTTTGTAGTTGGAATTTGTAGTTGAAGTTTGTAGTTGATGTTTATAGTTAGATATTTCTAATTTTTTGTTTTGTTGTTGTAAAGAAAAGTTTCTGATCCTGAGAAGAACGAATGGAAATAATGTAAAACTTTTTATTATTTTGATCGTGCATTTAAAATTATTGACAACACAAGGAGACCAATGATCAATCACATAAGCCATGATAAATGACGATGTATGAGAACAGTGCGTAGGGCTGTTGTCTGCAAAGACGTGTTTTATCCCATCATTATTTTTAAATAGAGAAACGTATGACTGGAACATAATTCTCGTGTTTGCAAACATAAAAAAACCAACAAGACAAGTATTACAGCTAATAACATAAACAAAACAATTTTGTCACCATGGTAACACTGTATTTATCACCGACATTAAAACCCACTAGTTACGCGACACGCAGTTACGCCCACTTATATTACAGTAGACAACCTGCTGTCAATCATAGTCTGCATTAAGTCGGTGATAAGCGATGCATTGCGTGGTGTGTAACTTATTTTATTGCACATTGAGGTAGCTGGTTGTAAACATCTGTTGGAAATAAATTAATTAAGTTTATACAAGTTATCAAATATACAAATCAAATGAGACGTAACACCAGGGATTTTTTTTTGAAGATACGCAGGGACACGCTGCATCCCATCACCCCTTTTCTTGTTATTTTGGTTTTGAGTATCAACCTAAAAAAATCATTCACTGTTCGTGAAAACAAAAATTATAACGTGAAACACTCAAAATGTCATCTCATTAATTTTTTTCCTAGTCTTTGCTAAACGATCACGGACATTGCCTCACGGTATAGGCTTAACATGATCAAATATCGTAATCTGAATATATTTCTGACTGTGCTCATTTGCCCATGACAGTAAAATTGATAACATAGCTAGTCTCACGTTTAGAAATATCTAATATCACGTTTGACAAAACTGGATTATTACACCTTGTCTTTTGTCATTTATACAAACACGGTGGCTAATTCAAAGTCTTCCTTCTATAGAGAATCATTTGACTTTATCGGTGACGTTCATTATTTCTTTACAAAAATGAAACTATATATATATATATATATATATATATATATATATATATATATATATATATATATATATATATATGGGAAACAACAAAGTGAGCTATAGATTGGAAACAATTGCTGGTTATAAGAGAACTGCCAAAGATAATGAATATACAATTATACAAATATTATAGAACTATTAGTCTTATCACTTATCCAAACAAACTGGTGTTAAAGCTATTGAACAAAATCCCAGGACATGCTAGCTGAAGAACAAGCAGGTATTCATGAAAACAAGTTCTATAGAACCGATTTTCAACATCAGAATAATTATTGAGAAATACCAACAACATTAGAGTGAAATCTATGACAACATTATCTGCCACAACTTTATCTGCCACAACTTTATCGGCTTCACTATGGTACTCGATCGAGTATGGCTAGAAGTGTTATGGAAGATATTGAAAAATTGTTATTTAAGCATAATTATAAGTATAAATCATTGAATCAATATACAAAGTAGAAACTAGTGCTGTTCTAGTTAATCGTGATATTGGAACATTTTTTAAAACAACTGCAGGAGTTCGACAAGGCTGAATATTATCATCAGTGTTGTTTAATATATTCTTGGAATACATCTTGCAAGAGACACTACAGAACCTTCAACAACAATCTCAAACAGTGGCCGCCTTCTGTGCAACTTGTTGTTTGCAGATGACATATATATTATCGCTGTCGATGTGAAAGAACTTCCAGAAATTAATTATAAACTGTAAACAACTTACAAAACTTTGGTGTGGAAATAAACATGAGGGAAGCAAAATAATGGCAAACAGAGATAACAACACGACTCCTGTTAACATCTGAGTGAAAGGAAAGAAACTGGATGAAATTGATACCCTTAAATACTTAGGATCTTATCATCATCATCATCAGGTGCCATGCCGGGTGGCGTAGGCGGTCATGGCTCTCCACAGCTCTCTATCCACAGTATTATGTATCAAAGTCGTTGTTGTTTCTTTGCCGTGCTAGGTTGTCAAACTGTCTAATATTTTCTCACGTTGTCGCCTTCTGTCTCTGGTGCCTTCAATCTTGCCTGTTGTGATTATGTTTTCTAAACCTGCCTGTCTCATGAAGTGGCCAAAAAAAGAAGATTGCCTTTTTCTTATATTCTTGATTAAGGTCCGTTAGGATCTTATATGAGCAGCGATTGAAGAACTTGAAAAGAAATACAGACTAGAATTGAAATAAAAATCGAGTTGAAATCGGCTGCAATGTCCAGATTAAATACCATATGGAATAGCAGAATAATTACGACAGTGAAAATAAACTGATATAAATCTCTAATAATACCTGTTCTTCTGTACGGATGTTAGAGTTGGACAATTACAACAGAAATGTAGAGGATAATACAGGGTTGTGAAAACAAATGTTACAGAAGAATATTACGTATGCATTATACCGAACATAATATCAACATAAACGTGAGAAGTAACACAAATACTCTTGCAGACCAGCAAGAATATCTCATGTGGTGAAGCGTTGTACACGATATGGTTTAGTCACGTGATGAGGCACGATTCTCTGTCCCAAAAATATAGTGCAGGTAACAGTTGAGGGAAGAAGAAGGAGATAAAGAGAACAATATGAAATGATATTAATAAAGACTGGATATGATTAAGTTTCTCCACACTCAAATAAAGAACTGATAACAGAGAGGACTAGCACAATGTTTGTGTTGGTGTTTCCAGAGCAACACCCATGCGGCACTGAAGGGTTATGAGTTTGATGATGCTAATAAACCTGGTCTCCATACTTATTTCAGATGAATGTATTTGTTATTAACTTGAGACTTCAGTCCGATAAGCCAAATGTTGATGCCGTCATCAATGATGTTATCTGTATCCTAGAGAAAAGAAGAAAAAACATTTTCTAATATTGATGAAAACAAAAATATATATGTCAAGATGCGAATAAAGGAAACTGTATTTATTGTTTTAATAACAAAAGATCTGCTTAGTCATTAAAAACATGAAAACTATTTAGTCATGTTTTAACATTGAAATGGTTTTGTCATTTAATAACATTGCAACTGTTTAGTCCTGTTTTAACATTGCAACTATTTTTTTTTCATGATTTAACATTGAAACAATTTAGTCACTTTTAACATTGAAACTATTTAGTCATGCTGTAACAATTAAAGTATTGGGTCATGTTTTAACAATTACACTATTTAGTCATATGTAACGTTATAATTGTGTAATCATGTTTTAACATCGAAATTATTTAGTCATGTAATAACATTGAAACTATGTCATCATCTTTTAGCATTGAAACTTTTTAGTCATGTAATAACATATAAACTGTTTAGTCATATAATAACATTGAAACAGTTTTATGTAAAAACATATAACAGGTAAATCCAGATATAGTGTAATGAAGTATTGTTAATCACGTAAAACACACACAATACGACACAAACATCGACGTTTCGAACAAACTTTGGGGTGGTAGCTCAAGCTGTTGTTCCAAGGCCAATTTGGATTTTGAAAGTAAACACACTTGATTACACACAGATGGACAAACATGAATAAAACGAAAGAAAAATTTCTTCATAACAACAGGGAGTTTAACTCTTCTATTGAAGATAAACAGAAGTGATACATGAAGGGAGATAATTAACATGATCACATGATGATGATGAAACAATTCATGTAATCTTGTGATGATGATAAAATGAATTGGATCTGTTAGAACTAAACTAATTATCTACATCTCGTACAGGAGAACAAATAACAACATGTGACTGGAGATGTACAAACTAGTTATGTTGAAGATGAAGTATATAACTCGTTTTTTAAAGACGTATCCAATCAAATTCTTTTTTTTTTAATCAACTGAAGATCGGTATTTTTTTATTTATTTTTTAAAATTTTTACTGCAACAATAAATGAATGAAAGATGGACTAATTAAATCGATCTCTGATAAATTAATTTATAAAAATGATTTCGTAAAATCAACTAGTGAAATTGATATCGTAAGAGGAAATTAATTAATTGGTGTCTTGAAATTGAATCTCAAACTTCCACATATTATTCTCTGTATCCACTACACAAATGTGTTATATGTATCATATTTACATCCGTTAGTGATAGTGTGTAGTGTTTTAGTCATCATTCAGTAGGACTTCATTACCTGTTTTACACGTGAGTACACAAATGTGTTACTTCTATCTGATTAACAATTATACAATTCTCATGTTCCAAAATCTAACATGAATATATAGCATGAGGTACACATTATAATACACATGTATATAGTTGTTGAAAATAGATGAAGATGGGTGTACACTACTTACATATGTAAAACTGAGCAGTACAAATGGCTGAAGAGCTGCGATGTCTTTCACGTTGTTACCACTAGTGGCTCCTTGTGACTGTTGACAGAGTATTTGAATTTCTTTAATCTTTAATCAAACTGTGATGACAGTATTACTAGTAATGTGACCGTTCATTATAGTTTCGTTTGTCCTAAATCTTGAAATCGGTCTTATGGGCTCATTCTCAAACTCCTGTTGGACAGCAGGGCGTAGTCCAGATTGTATAGTGTCATGACATGTAACTTTATAAATTTAATTGTCCATTTGGACACGACAGATCCGTCCTCTGCATGATTTTTTGATTACTTTAAAAATGGAATGTGACAGTCATTTCTACTAAACACACCTGAAATATTATATATATATATATATATATATATAAAGTAAAACAACCAATATTCATACTATTCAAGAACTGCACGTAATTGCTTTAAACAGACAATTGGAGAGATCTGACATCTGCCTTATGCGCTAACTTCAGCTAAAAAGGAAAATGAATGAATATATATATATATGTATGTATAGACATTTAGAAACGATCAGAACCAGACAATGAATGCTTGCCTGAGGACAATCCCTTTGCTTCTAATCACAGTTGATCAGTCAGCAGAGGTTACTGATCCGACATATTTACACAACCGCTGATTTAATTACCTGGTGCTGAGGTAGGGCTAGGGAATGAATCCCGATCTGACATTGGTGATGCGAAAAGACTGTAAATTCATCGACATGCAATAGTTAAAGATTTCAACTAACTATGTTAATGTTGGCAGTATTTTAAACAAATACTTTTACGATTCAATTTGGATTGCTGTTGGTGTCTGCATTTATTTATTTTCGATATGGCTATTCTTCATATTAGTTAAATATGCCTAATCTCATTTCTGTATAGTGTCAATTTTGTTATCATAGTTGAACAAATAAATGTGCAAAATAAACTATTATTCTATCATTCACAATAATGTAGCATTCATCTACAGATAGCTCTCATATTATTTGGTCTAAAATGATTGGAATTGTACATTGTCCATATCTAGATCTTGTAAGACGATTAATGTGTTGTTAGTTAGGTTGCATTCAAGGAACTTTTCTGTGGGCATATTAATTTATGTTCAGTTCTTGTCTACCTGTGGAATTTCTTGCTTGTATCTCTGGAATCGCACTACTGACACTTAAAGGACTCTCTTGTCTCCCTTGCCTGGGGCTAATGGCACATGAATAACCAGTGGGCGTGACAGTGGACACACTTTCTTCTGGTTTATTGTCACGTTAACCCAGAACATTGATAATGATCTAAGGATTTATTTACATATTGTATACAATTAAAAGTGCATACATTTTAGGCGTAATTAGAGACATTGTTGTTCACCTCTTACAATAAGAATTTCAGGTCAGGATTCTTTAAGTTCTATGCTACGATTCTATGATAAGTTCTATGATAAGTTCTATGATAAGTTCTATGATAAGTTCTATGATAAGTTCTATGCTACGATTCTATGATAAGTTCTATGATAAGTTCTATGATAAGTTCTATGATAAGTTCTATGATAAGTTCTATGATAAGTTCTATGCTACGATTCTATGATAAGTTCTATGATAAGTTCTATGATAAGTTCTATGCTACGATTCTATCTCTGGCAATGCAGGGTCGTTAGCTCATTTACTGAAGCTGAAACTAAGGTAATCAAAGTATGGTTGTTCGTCTTTCTCTTGAACCTATTATATCTTGATCACGTCAAGGCGATATGTTCTTCTAGTGAAAGTAAAAAATATTTCTTACTAAAGGAAAAGAAATATATCTGTTGAATTAAAACTATCTCTATAATATCACGAGTGTTATCTCTTCTATTGAAGGTAAACTAACGTCATTACAGCAGGTGGATTTTAACAATAAGTTAGTGAAATTGTTTGATAATTGAGAAAATAACATTTTAAAGTGTTCTTCTTCTTCTTCTTTCGTTCACTTGAAACATGTCTATATATGTAATTCTGTCTCCTTAATAAAACTCACTGTCTTTTGTAGTTCAGACAGTGTCCCATAGAGTTTTGATTCCAGTGGTGTTTCCTCTGGCCAATATGTCTGCCTCAGCGTTTCATGCTCAGAACACTCTTGAAGTATATGTTTGGCACTCTGTGCTGCCTGTCCACATGTACACATGGCTTTGTTGCCAATCTTGAACTTTGTATACATGTGACTGCGGAGTCGGTTGTGTCCTGTTCTGAGACGTAGAATTATAACTTGTTCTGGTCTGTTCATAATATGATAGTCATCTTGTGTTGGTGTTTGTGGCTTTCTTATTGACTTGATCATCTGTTTTTTCTGATGGTAGGTGATTGGTATATCTGGTTGGTCTTCGGCAGCACCTTCCTTAGCCAGTTGGTCTGCTTTTTTCATTTCCTGGTATTTCACAGTGAGAGGGTATCCACTGCATGGTTACCCTATACTGGTAAGACAATTCGCTAAGTAGTTAACATCCTTAAAGCTAAACAAATTACACACAAGCGAACAATGATAATTATAAAACGTTACATCTATGGCGGTACAATGTAATGCACAGAAACATGAACAATGAACATGTAATTTGAGGACATAATTTATGTATTTTTCATGCAGAAACATAGAAGAATATGGAAACATCATGGATAGAGAAGACAGCTAACAAAGAAAATCTTTGTATGAAAACAAATATGACAGAAAATAAAGATGAGAGAAATAAAGTATTTTGGAAATATGATAAGATATAGTACCCTGTTGAAGACCTCACTTGAGGGTAAAGTCGAAGATGAACAAGAGGTAGACAGAGATACATGTGGGCGTGAAACAAACATCACGTGATGTATATGTTATAATTTAGTAAGAGTGCACCACCAAAGCAATAGACAGTATATTGGGAGTCCGTCGCAGCTAAACTTCTTTGCGAAGACGACACTTGATGATAATATACTGTGTTGAAGTATCTATTACATGATCTTACAAACTGAGACTAAACACAGAAAAACAAACTGGACATGTTGTCTAACCTCAGCTACTGGTGCTGCGTTGATGGTACCAAGAAGCGCCAAGAGAGCAATAGCTACTTTAATCATCTTGATAGTTGGACTGTGGTTGACAGCAGCTGTTGGTATTTATAAATGCAAAGAATTATCTTAATCCCGTGCAATTTACCATATTTTAGATTGTATACTAACTAACAGAGATTTGAATAGAAGAATGAGCAAAATTTCATGGACAGCCAAGAAAACTAATGTAGACTTTCTCAGAGATGATGGAGTAAATGGACAAAATATATCGAAAATTAGAGGCAGACAATCAAGATTCTTAGGGCATGTGATGAGAAATGTTAAATTTGAACAGTTTGGCTATCTATTCATATCTATTCGCTAAACGCTTTGTTGCATTTCATCGTCAGGGGTAAAAGAGTTTTCTGGAAATGTCCCTCGTTTGTGCTGAGTATCATGTGAAGTTTGCCCTAACATTTATTAACTACCGGAAAGAACAAGGCAGGAAGAGACAGAGGAAGACAAAGAGAAAAAAATATGGAAGTATTGTCACTGTCACACACAAGGAAGCCACCAACTGAAATTATTAAAAACAACACAAGATACAGAGAGAGTTTGGAGAAGCATAATCGCCTACGCCACTCGGCA
The DNA here is from genome assembly GCA_034231615.1 of Meghimatium bilineatum. Classification (NCBI taxonomy): domain Eukaryota; kingdom Metazoa; phylum Mollusca; class Gastropoda; order Stylommatophora; family Philomycidae; genus Meghimatium; species Meghimatium bilineatum. The sequence continues at coordinate 18,167,377 of CM067302.1, forward strand.
TGACACTTGATTGATTTATAGATGACATAACTGCACTTGATTGATTTATAGATGACATAACTGCACTTGATTGATTGATTTATAGATGACATAACTGCACTTGATTGATTGATTTATATTAACTAATAATTATCAGAAGAGAGCTACAGTAGATTGGATATTTAAACAAATAAGATGGTCTCGAAATTATTATTCTGGAGGGAAGATTATCAGGGGAAAGAAGAGAAAGAAGTCCAAGAAAACGATGGAACAGTGCCATCGACAAATATATGAACGAGACTCTTGCCAATGTCGGACTGCTTGCCCGGGACATTTCAACTATCCACGATTAAGAAGACGTTCGTAGTTCTAACATTCGATAACAGTTACCATGTTGTTCCTACAGGCCGACGTTATGCTTGAACTAGTTACGGGCATAGCGTGACGAGGCGGAACAACAAAGAAACCTTTCGCAAATGCCAGAGTTGTGCCCTAATGTTGACGTCTGTTTCGGCGGCATTGGACTCGAAACACCATCGAGTCGAATGGCTGGTGGAACAGTGGGCGGATCACTTATGGGAATGCCCCCACGTGCTGTGAGGTCAGTTTTCTAATCAAGAATACATTCTGTAAAAGATCTAGAAAATTCACAAAAGCACAAAACTGTTGTGATGTTCACTACGTTCGGAACAAAATATGAATGATCGTACTGAAGTCGTATGGGCTGTGTCAACTTTGGTCAAAATGCGTACCACGAGATGTGCAGAGTTTCATGTGAATGGATGTCTGTATCAAGAATGGAGAATCATGTCTTCTGTCTGTATACATGTCAACCTCTCTGAATAAGGGACTTCTTCTTCAAATATTATTTACTATTGAGATTTGATGTCACATCACTGAGAGTTGCAGTCCTGACAAATTCACTGAGTTGGAGTTATGTCACTAAGATGTCAATTCCACTGGAGATGTACCAGGAGAATATGTCCACTTAAGACCGATGATACAAATATGTGTGCCCCACATATGGATAGCAATATGAAGACATCTCATTATTCTCAAAATAAAATCATTGTGACTTTATGAGACAGGGAGATCTGGAGAACATAGTTACAACAGGAATTGGAAAACAATTGCGATCGAGGACAACAGTGTGAAAAGATATTAGTCTGATATCGTGACATGTCAAAGACGTGTCATCGATCATGACAAAAAACTGAAGAGAGACAGTTGTGGAGATATGTGATAGCTTATACCAGTCGACGCGGCATCTGATGTTGATGCATAGAGATCTATGATAGCTTATACCAGTCGACGCGGCATCTGATGTTGATGCATATAGATCTATGATAGCTTATACCAGTCGACGCGGCATCTGATGTTGATGCATATAGATCTATGATAGCTTATACCAGGCGACGCGGCATCTGGTGTATAGTTCACATCAGATCATCATTATTGCACTCATGAGATGTCATTAGGTGATTCGATCTCCCTTTGAGTGTATGTGATCTCACTTTCAGTGTATTCCTAAATACATATTCCATCTGTCCATCTATAACCCCTAGCTCATCATTGTCATAAAGGAGCCACAATGAATGCAGAACTAATAAAATGCTAACAGTGACTGGTATAACTTAGTTACACACAGTATTCAATATGATATGGAATACACAAAAGAAAACGCAAGAGTGAAATACAGCGGTGATTGTTCCCATCTGGAAGAAATAAGGCATTAAGAGGGACTGCACTAAGAATAGAGGCATATCATTCTTAAGCCAGATAGGAAAAATCTGTATTAAGAGAAGAGGATGTGCACATATATTGAACCACAGCTCAACAACACACAAATGGGCTTCAGAAAAAAATAAAAGCTGCACAGATGTTCGCCCTCAGACAACTTGCAGAAAGAGCGAAGGAACATAAACAAGATTTATATTTGGCGTTCGTTAGCCACGAGAAAGATTTGACAGAGTGTATAGAGCACAACTATGGATAACATTACAGACATACGGAGTTTCACAAGATATGATAAGCCTTTGTCCGAGCATATACGCCAATAGCATGGTTAAAACTAGCATGGTTCGGACATGTATGTAGGCACGATTCCTTGTCAAAAACAATACTGCAGGGAACTGTCGAGGGTGGAAGAAGCAGAGGAGGACAAATAAAGACATGGACAGACAACATCAAGCAATGGACAGGGCTAGATATTTCCACACTCATCCGCATCGCTGAGGATAGAATTCGCTGGAGGACTCTGTGTGCTGAAGCATCCAATGTGGTACCCCTACGACCCTGAAGGGTTATGGGTTTATTGATTGATTGATTGATTGATACGCCAATAGTCAATGAGCTGTAAGAACAAGCGCAGGCACATCCGATTATTTTCAACTCCACTCGGGGGTGAGACAAGGATGAGTACTATCCCCCCCCCCAATTTATTGTTTATAACATACATAGTGCACAGCTGGAAAGTTGCAAAGAAAACGGAAGAAAACAATCTGAAGGATGTATAACTTTAAAGAATTGCAATGTGCAGACGACCGAACACTAGTAGCATCATCAGAAGAGCAACTACAAAGACAAATAGACAGGTTACAACAAACATGCACAAGATTAACATGAAGATAAACATAGAAAACACCGAAGAAATGAAGATAGGAAGGACAGAAACACCATATACACAAACATATATATATATATATATATATATATATATATATATATATATATATATATATATATATATATATATATATATATATATATATATATATATATATATATATATATATATATATATATATATATATATATATATATATATATATATATATTGAAAAAAAACCATACTTAAACAAGTAACATAATTCACATACCTAGGAAGTAATATAACAACAGACGGCAAGAGCAGCAAAGTAATACACAATAGATGTAGTAAAGCATACCAAACCCTAGAGAATATGACACCAATCTTCAGAAACAAAAATGTAGATTTAAACATCAAAAGTGGAGTGCGTGGCCGTACGGCTATAACGCCGTCCTCAGATTCCTGAGGTTTCCGTTTCAATCCACGGTTTTTCAAGACAAGGATTTTTATCTTTCAGAGGTGCAATAACAAATTCTTCATGTACTCGTCGCGGCAAAGCTGCCTTTATTTCCACAGCCTTAACAGGAAAACACACAGTAATGAGAAGTAAACATTAAAATAACACTGTTCAAAAGAAATATTATTCAAACGCTCTGCTACCAATATCAAACATGGACAGCGACAGCACAAGACAAACGTAGACTAATGACACGATGGACATCTCCAAAGATTTGTTCAACCCGTGACGCTGGAAGGCAATAAAGGGTTTAGCGAATAGATATATAGATAGATAATCATGAAGGATCTACTGTATGATGCGATCTAGGATATATGTTTAAAAGTACCGGAGACATTATGCAACGTCTTACTTCTACCGACTTACCTCTACTCAGGAACAACGTCTTACTTCTACCGACTTACCTCTACTCAGGAACAACGTCTTACTTCTACCGACTTACCTCTACTCAGGAACAACGTCTTACTTCTACCGACTTACCTCTACTCAGGAACAACGTCTTACTTCTACCGACTTACCTCTACTCAAGAACAACGTTACTATAATATTCAAAGTTCACTGTCTCAGCGAAGGTCTTTTATACTGTTGTAGAGATTTTGTGGTTTTTTTATGCAACAGTGAATATCCTCTCGTTTTTATGCGGTTCTCAAATTATCTTATGGTTAAACCATTCGCTTTGTCATCAAGAGGTCGTGAATTCGATTTCGGATCGTAACGTTTTATTAACCAGCAAATTTTTTAACATTATAGTTTGTTTGTTAGTTAAATGTGAAATTCAACCTTCTTGCCTCGGCACGAATCTTGCAACCTAAGACAGAAATCTGGATCTCCTCTAAGAGGAATCTTTCTATCTGCTCATAATGGTTTAACTCTTTGGGACATCGCTGCTTTCGTTTCTAGTTATACCACCTGTATGCTGTGCAACGTCAGAGGTAGAAGAGTTACCTGTTGACGACTTTGTGTGTGTGTGTATTTGTTTCCGCTGATTCTATTATTTTTATTTCTGCAAGTATCTTTAGTATGTTTTGTCCATGTCTTTATATCCATCTTGTCTGTATAGCAATGCTTTGTGAGGGGCACTATCTGATGGTTGTCTGGAAGCATGCGCAAACCACTTAATGTATTGTCTTCTGATGTAATCCAGGATTGACATTGAGTTTGTTAGTCTTCGGATGTTTTCATTTCTGAAGCTCGCCCTTATTATGTTATTCGATAATTTTACGTAAACATGTCATTCTCTCAAAAGTTTTCTTTGGTGCTTCTTTTGTTAGTGTCCACATTTGACATTGGTTAAAATAGTGATGGTATGATGATCTTTTTTTTTTGTAGTGCAGTTTTCGTGTGCATGTGTGGGAAATTTTCTGTTTAAATGAAAGTATTCATGTTTTGTAAACACGAGAACCATTGATCGTTCTCATGTTAAATAAGATATTGTTATATCAATGCGGCATATGTTCTATTGCCGTGTGATCTGTCTTAACACCTGGAACTGCAGCAGATGGATGATGACGTTGATCTTGGTATGAATGAGGTTAATTCATTCATTATTGTTTCTTGGGTACATGATTTACCGGATTACCTCTATTCAGATACAATGTCCCGGAATATTCGAAGTTCGCTGTCCAGCGAAGTTCTTTTATACTTTTGTAGAGATGTTCTTTCCTTTTTTTTTAAAGGCAACAGTGTAATCTCGTGTTTATTTGGCAGTAAGACAGTAGTGGTTCTTACATTCCCTAGTGGCTATACCATTCGATTTGTGCTCATATGGTCGTGGATTCGATCCCGGAACGTAACAAGTGCATTCGTTTAGTTTGTTAAATGTGGGTATCAAATGTATTGAGAAGACACGAGTCTTGCAACCTAAGACCGGAATCTATGTTGGATATAGTAATTGTCCTTTATATAACAAAGGAGATTATCCTTTGAAGTTGTTTACTATGAACTGTGGTATTGACATTCTGTAAAGTTCGATGATTTACGTTGAAATCCGCATACACTAAAATATATCCTCTACTACGGTTCTAAGTCGTTAGGGGGGTACAAAGGGAACGCATTGTTCTCGGCGGACCCAGGCTTAGCAGATAATAACCAAGATCCCAAATGTACTTCCTCGCGGTGCACCCTGGAAACAAGCGAGGGATTAGCGATGTAGGTGAATGTCACCTCGGCTAAGATGGCGAAAGAGGGTCCAACTCTTCTGTTGAGTTCTTCCTCTTAAGGAACTAGGCTCACGGATGAGAAACGGTTCAGTACCCGATGGGCACAGGCACAGTACGTCCAATTACACGAGGCAAGTCCATAAACAGTGACACCTCGTGTAGACGTGAGACAGACGTGAGCACAAATCGTCTGGGCGAAAAGTCACAACACACGCGTGCCTGGCGACAGATAGGGAGGCTATGACAGGCTAGGGTAGCACACCCAAATTGTGAAGACATGCTGAAATCGGATGTGCTAGGCCTACAAGGCGCATAACGGTGGTACAGCGTAATCACTCTCCCGGCGGATATCGCACTGATATTTGTGCTGATTACAATGGAGCGAACGCAAAACAAACAAACAAACGTCGTTAGGGTTAATTTGTATGTATATCCGAGTTTAAGTCAGTTAGGTCTGTTGATTATCGTCTTTGTACACAGATCATGCCCATAAGTGCTTAGATCTCCCCTTCAGTTAATATCTCAGGGTACAATCAAGAAACCCGTATCATTCATGGTTGTAGGTGTGTCACTCTGAAAACAATAGAACAATTTCACCTTTATTTGAGTGCAGTTAATCTAAATCCTGTCTAGTCTTTAATATTTTATAACATTAATTTAATATTAAAACATGTAATATATTATAATTTTATTAGGCTATATTGTTAAATTATAACTTTAATAATATTTTGTATCCAGGGTACAGTGGATAATGATTCCTGTTCTTTTTTATTCAACGTTTTTTTTTAAATCTGTGTTATTTCTTCGCTACGGGACACGCAATTTTCTCACTCCAAATTAACGTATTTTTGTTTCTGCCTCATTGTGTCTGAATATCACCGGTGTCAATGTCTGCATCTGTGGTGACTTCCAACTACCATGTTATGTGTGTTTGTTTTGCGTTCGCTTCATTGTAATCAGCATGGATATCCGTGCGATTTCATCCGGGAGCGTGTTTACGTTGTGCTACCGTTACTGGCCTTGTAGGCCAATTTCGGCATGCCTTGACAATTCGGGTGGGCTACCCTAGCCTGTGACAGCCTCCCTATGCACAAATCGTGTGTGTGGTGACTCTTCGCCCAGACGATTTTTATGCTCACTTCTGTCTCACACGACCTATGAACTTGCCTCGTGTAATTGGACGTACTGTGCCTATACCGTTTCTCATCCGTGAGCCTTGTTACTTAAGAGGAAGAACTCAACAGAAGAGTTGGACCCTGGCTATTTCGCCCTCTTAGCCGAGGTGTCATTCATCGACATCGTGAACCCCTCGCCCAAGTTGGGCCTGGGCTAAAGTCATTGTCTCTTTTGTGCATGAGCCCATCGGGTACGGAACCCTTTCTTCCTGCAAGTGTATTTCCGGTATAGGAAATATTGACAGTAGAGTTGGGCGATGACTGCCATCGTTGTCCATTTTTTTGCCTAAGCCCATCGAGTACGACACCCTTTCTCTTCGCGAGCATATTTCCGATCTAGAGTTGACATTAGAATTGGGTTTGGTCTTCTTGCTTTTCTGAACACCCATGATTGGGTCTTTATATATGCCTAAAAGAAGCACAGTTGCTCGTCTCGGGCTAACAGTTCCCCTTTCCTAGGAATTTCTGACTTTCTATTTGCAGTACTCGCTGCCCTCTGGCGCTGTTCCGACCTTTCTTTGAACTCATTATGAGATATATTTGTTTCTAGCCTCATCCACCTTTACGTGCCTTTTACATTGGCCGCCCCTCCAATGTTGTGACTGGAATAACTGTTTTCACTGTATGTCGACAGTGTCACTGTATGTGGTGATGCTAATGGTGTCGGAGATACTGTCTCTTTTGCAGTCAAATCTCTTTCCATTTGCAACCTCCACAATCTCGGACAAGATCCCCAAAAGATTTGGCCAGAATCAACTCGAGCTGCTGTATTTATGTTACCAGAGTGCACTGCGAGGAGGTACATTTGGGATCTTGGTTATCTGCTAACCCTGGGTCCGCCTAGATCAATTTTCACCCCAGCGCTGCTAAAGATCAGTAATGATTACTTGCGGGCGGAGCTTGAGTGCTGTAATAATTGTGTATGGGCGGTGCTAGAGATGACCTTTTTATATAGTGCAATTTTGGTGTTCATATGTGGTAAATTGTCTAAATAAAAATGTTCATGTTTTGAAAACACATCTGAGATCTTGAAATGCGCTAATTCTGAAGGAAAAAAAACAGCAGAATTAAGAGATTATAAAAAGCTGTTAATTTAGGAATATTGTTTCTCTCTTGCAAAAGGAGACATTTTTTATTTGTTCTGGTGAGAACGTTTAGTTTGCTTATTCTTGTTATTTGAATACTTATGCCCCGCCGAAGACGGATGTGTCGGGCCATTGGCGCAAATAAAACGGCGACGCAACGCATTTCCATTCTCTGGACTACATCCTTCTGGAAATCTATTAGGACCATGGTCCTGCTACAAGATATCCAGTGGGAGTTTGAGAATGAACGCTGAAGAAGAAGAAGAATACTTATGCTAGAGTTCTATTCTTCTTCTTCGTTCATTCTCAAACTCCCGCTGGATCTCCCTTACAGCAAGACCATGTTCCTACTAGATATCCAGCAGGATGTAGTCCATAGAATGGAAATGCGTTGTGTCGCCGTTTGATTTGCGCCAGTGGCCCGACACATCCGTCTTCGGCGGAGTGTTCTATTCGATTCTTGTGAACGGCAATATTGAGCTAAAATGTAGAAAACGTTACTGTTCTTCTATTTTTATTGATTGGATATTTGGTTTGTAAGATCTCCTACTGTCCCTTGGGTTACAATTGTGATGATTAATTGATGATAGCTTTTGTCATCTCAGCAATAAATGTTTCTACGTCATTGATGTTGATATTACATAGCAGGAAATCGGATGTTTCTTGGAATAGTTTCCAATCGTCCATGCCAAAAATCTAGCGAGTTTTATATTTGAAATATGCTATGCTGGGTGTAGTTATGGTGGTGAGGACTGGTCTATGGTCGCTTACGATGTCATCAAGTATTTCTAGAGAGCAAGAGTCTATTATATCAGATTAACAGACAGGCAAGTCAGGTCGATAAATAGATTGATGGCTCCTATGCGAAAGTTTTGGTACAGACTTGGCATCTTGAAGGACTGACTGGTTTGTTGTTTCACAAAGATCTTCTATATATCTTCATGTCTTACTGCGGTTTTGGTAACCCCAACGGAGTGAGTGGCTAATAAAGTCACAGTAATTTTTTTTTTAGAAATTGTGTTGTATGGATTGCCGGTAAACTATATGTTGTTTGAGGTGGGCTGTATATGTTGCAGATTGTGTATTTTCCTCCAGTGTGCCAGAAAGTCACCTTTTGCATGTCTGTGGGATTTGATGTTATCTGGGTGACATGTCCCTGAATCTCATTCCTGGTATAAATAATTATGTCACAGCATTTGGTACACTTAAAAGCTTAGATGGTATATCCTGAAAGATATGGGTCAGTGTCTTTGTGTATGGTTTCCTGTAAGAGGGCCAAATGTATCTTGTGATTGTGTTGTAAATAATCAAGCTCTAGTTTTTTTGTTTCTTATACCCCAGATGTTATTTTGTAGGATGTTAAGCGAAGACTTTGTTATATGATAATCTTGTCTCTGCTGGTTCTCCCTCCAATGTTGTATGGTTTTATTATTTTGTATCTTGTGTTTTTGTGTTGTTGCTTTTAATGCGCTCCAATGGTTAATTTCTCTGTCATAGCATCCTGGTTACCCACTGCCTGCTGCGGGCCTTGATAACCGAAGCGACGTCCGATCTGGTTTGTAAATAATATTTGTCTTATGCCATGATACATGACTCTGCTTGCGATCAGTGCGTAAGGCTATTGAGGGAAAGACTTGTTTGATCCTCCCATTATTTCTAAGTAGAGAAACAGTGTGTGCCAGTGACATAATTCTCGTGTTTACAAACATAAAAACAAATTAGACAAATAGTACAACTAATGACATAAACAAAACGATTTGTCACCATGGTAACATATTTTATTAATCACCAATCATTAACACAGTAGCAACGTGACGCGTAGTTACCTCCACTTGTATTTCAGTACACAACTAAATGTCAATCATAGTCTGTATTAAGTCGGTGATAAGTGCTGCATTCCTTGGTGTTAGCTGAGATCCTTACATTCTTGAACTAGGAATTAGTTGAATCTACCCGACTGTAGGAAATAAATTTCACAACATTATACACGTGATAAAATATACAAATCAAATGAGACTGAATTTCAAGGATTTTTTGAGGGTGGGAATACGCAAGACCAAGTTGTATCCCCACCTTTTCTTGTTATTTGGTTTGAGTTTCAGCCAAAGAACATTCCCTGTTCGTGAAAACAAAAATTCTACTGTGAAACACTCACAAGATCATCTCGTCTATTTCTGTGTTAGTCTTTGCTACACAATCACGGACATTGACTCACGGTATAGACTTACCATGTTCAAATATCGGGTTCTGAATATATCTCTGACTTTTCACACCTTCCACTGGTAGTAAGATTTATAAAAAAAGCTAGTCTGTCATTTAGAAATATCTGTTTTCACATCTGACAAAGGCTTAAACATTAAACCTTGTCATTTTTCATTTATACAAACATGTTTGCTAATCGAGATTTTTCCTTCTATAAGTGAAGCATTTGAGTTTTTCCGTGATTCTCGTTATTTTTAAAACAATGAAAACCATATATATATATATACGAGTATATATATATATATATATATAAATATATATATATATATATATATATAAACAAAAAAGTGGCCTGTAGAATGGACACAATCGCTGGTTATACGAGAACCACTGCCAGAGAATAGGAGTGAAACATTTCACATATAGAACTGTTACTCGTATCAACTTTCCATGCAAACTCATGTTGAGGATATTGTTAAACTGATTGAAATAAAGAAGATGAGACGAAGTACTAGTTGAAGAACTAACAGGTTTTGGTAAAAACATGTTCTATAGAACCAATTTTCAACATCAGAATAATCATTGAGAAATACCTACAACATTAGCATGAAATCTATCACAACTTTATCGATTTCAATAATTGTACTTACGTAAAACACAGGTTTATGTAATCACTTCAATCAGACACGACATACTGTAACTAAAACTAGTGGGTAATGATGTGCACACAAGAAAACATACACATTACAATACACAAATCATATTCAACTTTTCAACCAAAAGGTCTTTCTCAGATACACACAAAACATCACAAGACAACAAATGGAGAAATTATCACAACAAATAAACGTATCCAACAGAAATATGGAAATGAGATGCCAGAAGGCCAGGAAGTACATAAAAAATGTAAATATACGTGGAAACAAAACCAACAAAAAGATAAGTAAATCTATCTATCTATCTATCTATCTATCTATCTATCTATCTATCTATCTATCTATCTATCTATCTATCTATCTATCTATCTATCTATCTATCTATCTATCTATCTATCTATCTATCTATCTATCTATCTATCTATCTATCTATCTATCTATCTATCTATCTATCTATCTATCTATCTATCTATCTACCTATCTATCTACCTACCTACCTACCTACCTACCTACCTACCTACCTACCTACCTACCTATCTATCTACCTATCTATCTATCTATCTATCTATCTATCTATCTATCTATCTATCTATCTATCTATCTATCTATCTATCTATCTATCTATCTATCTATCTATCTATCTATCTATCTATCTATCTATCTATCTATCTATCTATCTATCTATCTATCTATCTATCTATCTATCTATCTATCTATCTATCTATCTATCTATCTATCTATCTATCTATCTATCTATCTATCTATCTATCTATATCTATCTATCTATCTATCTATCTATCTATCTATCTATCTATCTATCTATCTATCTATCTATCTATCTATCTATCTATCTATCTATCTATCTATCTATCTATCTATCTATCTATCTATCTATCTATCTATCTATCTATCTATCTATCTATCTATCTATCTATCTATCTATCTATCTATACGATGTGTCCCTTGTTTGCCTTGCGGTGTCAGGGGTGGAAGAGTTCTCAGGAGATGGCCTTCTTGTGCGATGTTTATAAGCTTGTTCCTGTGGCTTCTTTGATTTCTGTGATCCATCTTTTACATGGTCTGCCTCTGGCTTTATAACCGTTATGTCTATTTGTCATGGTCATTTGTGGCATGCTATATGTCAGTAGTCTGGAAGTGTGTGAAAACAAATTGATATATTGTCTTTTTATGTGTTCCAATACTGGTATTGTTTTGTTCGTAAACATGCAGAGCACCATAGACCGCTTCTCACAGGCCTGCAACAACTTTGGTATCACTATTAACACCAAAAAAAAAAACAGAAGTCATGCACCAAGCAACATCAAATAGCCAACAAACTGCTACTTCCATCATCGTCAATCAGGAAAAACTGCAGATAGTCGACAATTTTACTTACCTTGGAAGAACTCTCTCTCGGGATGTCAACATCGATGTGGAAATTAACAATAGACTGGCAAAAGCTAGTGCTGTATTTGGCTGATTACGCAACAATGTATGGAACAGAAGAGGTATAAGAACAACCACCAAACTTCAAGTATATCATGCTGCTGTTATACCAACCTTACTATACGCCTGCGAAACGTGGACAGTGTATGCTAGACATGCAGGAAAATGAAATCATTTCCATCTTACCTGCCTACGTAAATTACTAAACATCCATTGGTTGGACAAAGTACCAGACTATCAGGTCTTGGAAAAATCAACCTCAATAAGCATCCACACAATACTTATGATGGCGCAAGCACGCAGTGCAGGCTATCTTGTGCGTATGGAGAACTCGCGTTTGCCAAAACAAATATATTATGGAGCACTCAAGACAGGATTTCGAAAAACTGGTGGACAGAAAAAGCGCTTCAAAGACACGCTCAAGTCATCCTTGAAACATCTTAACATTGACGTAGGGGCTTGGGAGAGCCTCGCTCAGGATAGAACAGCATGGCGTTACAGCATTAGAACGGGGGCACTAGCGGCGGAAGAATTCAGACAAGATACTGCAAGACAAGCGGACACGTAGAAAAGAAAAAAATTCTCAACCTCACATAGATACCCTCTATTGTTGTCAATTCTGTAAAAGAACATTTTGTGCGCGCATTGGACTTGCTAGTCATTTAAAAACGCACTATTAACTTTTATTATTTTTATTATTTATTGTTATTATTATTATGGTTGAGTTTTTGGTCATCGTCGATCATGACGGACGAACATCATCATTGTTTTGGTAATGTCTGATGTTATCGTTTCTAATTATATCTCTTAATGCCACTCAAGTATTCTTCGTAGACATGTCTTTTCTGTTGTCACTATTTTCTTTTGTCTTGAACTGACATTGTCAAGGTTTGGCACTGGTAGCATAGTGATGGAATAATAATAGTCTTGTATAATGCAACTTTAGTGTCAATGTTTACATTTTTGTTCTAGAAAATACGTGTCATCTGTCCTAGGATCTGGTATGTTTTGTTGCATCTATTTTGTATCTCTTTACTTGTTTTTCCCTTCACTCGATATAATACTTCCTAAGTAAGTGAACTCATTTACCTGTATAAGGTATTCATCATCGATGGAGATAGTGATATTTCTTTAGTTTTTTTGATATTGCCATTATTTCTGTCTTTTCAATATTGATCTTCATGTTGAATTTTTGACAACTTGTGTGGAGTTTGTTCATATGGTCTTGCAATTGATGAGTAAGTGTCGGAACAAAAAGAATAAAGACAAAGAGCACACCAACCCAGTACTAGATATAAAAGTGGTCGGAATTGAGTCCAAAAAATTCACAAATTCAAAAATGTTACGATTTTCTAGAGCGTACCTAGATCTATTATCGGCGGTGCAGGATTTGATGGCGGTGATCTGAATATCAGAAGCATCATGATGACCATCGCCGTTTACGTGTGTGGCCACAAGAGTGGGTGTTGTGTGCTTGATGGCATGAAGATGGTTACAAAAGCGATCGCTAATCTTATGCCGTTTTCCCTATGTACCGTTTGTCGCAGCGTTTACATATGATCACGTAATTGACATTACGGGACATTGACGAAGCCTAAGAACGGGCTTATGCCATCTTTATGCCAACAGGCACAGAACACCCACTCCTGTGGCCATACACGAAAACGGCGATGGTCATCATGGTGCTTTTGATATTCAGGTCACCGCCATCAGATCCTGCACCACCGATGATAGATCTAGGTGCGCTCTAGGAAATCGTATTTTTTTAAAGGTGGGTACCCTCAAGCGTTTTGGACTAAATTTCGATCACTCTTTTGTCTAGTTCTCAGTTGATGTGTTTTTTCTCTTTATTCAATTTGTTCCGTCATTTACGGCATCTTTTTGTTCGTTTCCTGTCCACCTATATTTACGTTTTTTATGTAAGTCATGTCCCTCCGGTTTCTCACTTTTATATTTTGATTGGACACGTTTGTGTGTTGTGATCATTTCTATTCGTCGTCATTTGATGTTGTATGCGTTTCTTGATGAAGACCTTTTGGTTGAAACGTTTTTATTTCTTGTGTATTGTTATTTGTATAATGTTGATATTTTTTTCTGTTCCGTGTATTATTTCATATGAGCTTCCGATAGTGATAGTGTGTTAGTCGTCGTCTAGTAAAACTTCATTACCTGTTCTCTACATAAGTACTATTTTCATTCAGTTCTATTAGCAATATTACATTTTATTGATTGTTATATTAATCTTGGCAGTATTTCAAACAACAATTAGCAAGATTAATTTTTGATTGCAATTGGTTACTGCGCACATCTAACATTTATACAGTTGCTATATCGTTATTTTCAATGTTAATTTAATAGGCCTAATCTCATTACTTTATAGTTTCTAATTGGTTATCATAGTTGACCCCCAAAAAATATGCAAAATGAACTATTTTCCACCATTTACAATAAAGTAGCAATCATATATAGATAGATCTAATTTTAGTTGTTCAGATATGATTGGAATTTTACATATCTAGATAGTGTAAGAAGATTAATGTTTTACTAGAATGCATGCAACGAACTTGTTCTGTGTGTGATAATGTATCATTTGTGGTTATAAGCTATTTAGTCAATAATAAACTACAATTCCACCTTATACAATAATGTAGCAATAATCTATAGATAGATCTAATTTAAGTTGTTCTAATAGGATTGGAATTGTATATTTCCCATATCTAGATAGTTTAAGAAGGTTAATGTTTTATTAGCATGCATGAAATGAATTGTATCTGTAGGCCTACACATTTACTTTCAGTTGCTGTCTACCTGTGGAATGTCTTGCGTGTGTTCCCTGAAATCTACTAATGAAAAATAAAGGTCTCTCTTATTTCCTGTGCCTTGTGCTAATGTGAATTAAATGTCCAGTGGATATGACAGTGAGACACACCTTCTTCTTGTTCATTGTCAGGTTGACCCACATCATTTATAATGGTCTAGCTGTTTTTGATATCTTGTGGAAGACTAAAAGTTCACAAAATTTTGTGTGACCGAAGACATTATTGTTCGCTCTTACAATAGACATATCAGGTCAGGATTAGTAAATTCTCCGCTACTTTATTATCTCCGGCAATACTGGGTGATTAGCTCACACAGTGAAGCTCAAACTAAGGTAATCATATTATGTCTGTTATTTTTGTTTTCATTGAAAGTATTATATCACGTCAGGGCGATACGTTCTTCTACTGAATGTAAAATAACTTCATCACACAAGGAAATATAATTTCACTATTGGTTTGAAACTATCTCGATAACATCACGGAGGTGATCTCTTCTAATGAAAGTAAACTATTTTAATAACATCACGGAGGTGATCTATTCTATTGACGGTAAACTATCTTGAAAACGTTACTGATATTTTTTAATTGAAGGTTAACTTCATTACAGCAGATGCGTACGCTCGTCTATTGTAGGTAAACTAACTTCAGTACAATACGCTATTCTATTTTAGGTAAACTAACTTCAGTACAATACGCTATTCTATTGTAGGTAAACTAACTTCAGTACAATACGCTATTCTATTGTAGGTAAACTAACTTCAGTACAATACGCTATTCTATTGTAGGTAAACTAAATTCAGTACAATACGCTATTCTATTGAAGGTAAACTAAATTCAGTACAATACGCTATTCTATTGAAGGTAAACTAACTTCAGTACAATACGCTATTCTATTGAAGGTAAACTAACTTCAGTAAAATACGCTATTCTATTGAAGGTAAACTAACTTCAGTACAATACGCTATTATATTGTAGGTAAACTAACTTCAGTACAATACGCTATTATATTGTAGGTAAACTAACTTCAGTACAATACGCTATTATATTGTAGGTAAACTAACTTCAGTACAATACACTATTATATTGTAGGTAAACTAACTTCAGTACAATACGCTATTATATTGTAGGTAAACTAACTTCAGTACAATACGCTATTCTATTGAAGGTAAACTAACTTCAGTACAGCAGGTGAGTACGCTCTTCTATTGACGATAATCTAGCGTGACCATATAAGGATGGTAAGCTGTTCCGTTAAATGTATACTATCTTGATCACATCAGGGAGATTGGATATTCTATTTAAAGGGCATGAGACCATGGACCGCTGGATCAGCAACCAACTACAACAATAGATGCACGAATAATGAACTAATTAAATCGATATATGATAAATTAACTTATGAAATCGATTTCTTAAAATCATTTAGTGAAATTAATTTCGTAAGAGAAAACTAATTAATTGTCTCTTGAAAATGAATCTCATACTTCCACATATTATTCCGTGTATCCAAAACACAAAGCTATTTAATCTATCTGATCAATATTTGCACAATTCATATTTTCCAAAACCGTACATTAATATATAGTATGAGGAACAATTTATATATAATTGTTGAAAATAGATGAAGACGGATGTACAATACTTACTTGTCCAGTAAATATATCATGGTCAATAAATTGTGAAAAGGTGGGGGAGAATCCATTACACATGAGTTGTAGACTCTGTAGACAAAATATTTGAATTTCTGTAAAATGTCTCTAATCAAACTGTGATGACAGTATTACATGTAACGTGACCTCCATTATAGTTTAGTGTCTCTTACACCTTAAACTTGTTCTTATGGGTTCATTCTCAAACTCCTATTAGCTAGTATGACATAGCGTAGAGTACATAATTCCACGTATCATGCTATATAATGTGATAGTGATAATTGCTTATTTGGAGCCGACACATTCGTCCTCTGCATGAATTTTCGTCATTGAGACATGGAATAATACAATAATTTCCACTAACAGACAATGTTGTTCTTCTCTTACAATATTCGTGTCAGGTTAGGATTTTCGTGTCAGGTTAGGATTTTCGTGTCAGGTTAGGATTTGTCAATTCTTCGGTACGGTTTTGTCTCTGACAATAGAGGGCCGTTCATCCACTAAATCTGAAACTATGGTAATCACAATTTTGGCTCATCGGTGGTGGAGTGGGGGGAGGGTTGGGCGACCATTCCGTACCAGGAGCGTCCACAGGCTGCGGACAGTGGAACTACCTCCAGATAATGAGTGTTGCTACCATTTATATCTGGTGGCTGGTTGTAATATAAGCTGAATCTCTGGACAAACAAGCAGTCGCGGACAAACTGACGATGTTGCCCACCAGTATTAGGTGGGGTATTAGGTGTCACTGATGTCTCTTCAGAAATACCCCATACTTCTCGTTAAGGACGGCGTCTAGCAAGTATAAACAGCTATAAGCTAAAGCCAACAACTGGGATCATTGACCCAACCTGACGCAACCCCAGGGTAGGCCTTAGATAGGGTAACATAGAAAATAACTTTATAAATACACAGAGGCAGAATAAGTCAGAAAAATGTCCCTTAGGTCATAACCAGCTCCATCCCGTAAGGTCAAAATGGAGGAAAAACATATAAAACGTCTCTAACTAAATACGCTGGGCATGTGGCGCTCACGAGTCCAGAACGACAGGCTACCATGGAGATTGAGAACTCAACACAAAGCCTGGGCAAATGGTACTCAAGATCCCGGGAGGACGACCATCTAAGGAAAGTAAACATAAATTAAAATACCTGGTGGAATTCGGATGTACTTGCCCATATGGAGCTTAACAAAGTGCAACGTACCCCAGGAAATGGAACAGGGGGAAAATAAGACTGGTCAAAACACACGGCAGACAAGAGGATTAAATATACTGCATTGGAAAGCACAATACATGTGCAAAATAAAGCAGACACTAACGGTTACACCAGACAACGACAAGATAGATGTGGATTGCATACCAGAAACCAATCTTAACCCACATCCCAGATTCTCTAGTTAGTTAGTCGTTGGATCATCGTCATTGCACTGCGGACAAGTCCTTAAGTGCTCAGATCTCTCCTTGAGTGTAGCCGCCATTACACGTTGACTGACGGTCCCAGTGCGCAGTTGATTGACCATCATTCTTTCTTGCCCACGAAACCGCTCCGTTCTAGCGACACCATATTTCAAACCAATTTTTTTAATTCTAGTCATGGAACACGAGTCATCGTCACTTATACAGTCATGTGCTCGTGCGTTTTCCCTTAGGCGTTCAAAATGTCTGCTCGATCCATCGCTCCACCAACAGTCGTAGTAGCAGTGTGTGTGGCCAAACTATCTGCTCTCTCATTACCCCGAACTATCGCATGTCCTGGAACAAAATTGAAAGTCACTTTACTCATACAGGAATTCTTCACTGCATCCAGCCACTGTTCCCGAATGTATCCCATCTGAACTTTCACAATCATGCTCATCGAGTCAATGAGTATGCAGGCATGCTCGCAGATAGTCTTCGAGCAGACCCATTGCAAAGCCGTGGTAACTGCCAAAACCTACATTCCCATGCTGCTTGCGGTCTGAGCGAAAGCACCACTTTTCTCTCTGATGGTCCCCCCCCCACCTTTGAGCCGTAAAGGTCCAGGCACTTTTGATGAGTCTCTCAACCGACCCATATGTATATATAATCATATCACATTCCCTTGAATGTTCACCGATTAGAGCGAGTACCTCCGTTCCACCACTGTCGGACACCATTCCCTGCATTCTCTACTGAGTGTTATTATTACTGTGAAGGCTGTCAGACAATCTAAGGGCGCACGACTCCATTCTGCACAAGGTAGCACATCCTCTAATCTACATAGACACTGTATAATATCTTCTGCGCGCCCCATCAACGACTTTGCTCTCTTAAGTCGACTGCCTTTCATTTTGAGAATTTCAGGGTGTAGAGGATGTTCTTTATCAGCGGTGATTTGTAGGTACTCCCGCGATCCTCTATCAGGGGCTATCAAACATCCAGACAGGACAGAGAAGGACATAAGTGAGGGTAATTACAATGATATGCAAATCCATACCAGCGAAGCAGATAGAAATAAACACAATAGGAGAATCAGAGATCATAGGACCAGATGTGCACATAGACAACCAACCAATCGGAATTTATAACATATACAGTCCAATAGGAAGAGCTCTTAAATTAGAAGCGATGGATATTACAGACACACACTGCATTGTGGTGGGCTACTTAAACTGCTACTCTGAAAGGTTACTCTACCAGTAAACTGACTCAAGAGAAGAAGAGGTGTAATAATGAGAAAGTGATAACATCTCAATGAGTTAGAAATCAACACCAATCCCCGACTTAGCGTTTACCACTAACGATTTATCACATAAGATTGTTATGAAATGGTAAGAATGGTTATGTGTCAGCTATGTGGTAAAGATTACAAAACAATTAAACTCACTATCAGCGTCAACTACACACTGGAAGAAACCTCTTCCCCGCTGGAACTATAAGAGAGCAGATTAAGACAAATTTGCAAAGCTCACAGACACATATAGAGAGACTATCAATGCCTATCAAAGGAAAATAAAATAACATGACGGTAAAGCTATCTGGGGCAATCTTTAGAGCTGCAAGATAATCAATACCAAGAGGGGAAGGAACACTACATACCGTATTTGTCCGAAAGTGCACAAAAGCTGGAAGAAGCCACGAATATGACCAGAGAATTAGCATAAACAGAACATATCAAAGAAAGAGGAAAACATGAAATTAAGAAGGAAATGCACGGAATGAAGGATATGCCCATGGTGATAGCAGAGCAAATGTTGTAAAGTTTACAGATACTGAGCTGGAATAAGCACATCAGCACCTCAAACTCAAGAAGTCACCGGGTAAAGATGTGGTTTAACCATGACATGCTTATAAATCGGGACCTAAGGAAAGAGAAAACGTCTAAATATAGTAAATACTAGAAGGAGAACAGGACAGGTGCCCACTGCATGGAAAGAAGCTATCGTGGTACCCATTCTAAAGCAGGCAACATATGACGTTGAAGTTCACTTTCTTCATATGCTAGTATGGCCTGTTCGTTCTCAAAGAGTAGCTCATTGATATTATTATTTTGCAGGTTGGATTTTTTTTCGTAATGCTCTGTATATAAGTGATAAACAAAAGTGATGATAAAAATACGGCCTGATATAACCAAAATAGACTTCTGTCTTGGGTTTAAAGGGTCGTGCCTCAGCTAAGAGGCTTAATCCCCCATTTAACAAACAAGATGATAAAAAACACTCTTGCCTAACTTCAGATGTGACTTTAAATGGTTTTCATGTTCCTTTCTTAGATAGAATTACACTCTCACAGTTCACATATAAACTTTGACATACTTTTTTTAATAGGATGATCGTCGACTCCATATAAAGCCAGTACGTGTCATAGAACTTTTCTATCTACTCTATAGAAGGATGTATCCTGATCTACAAATGTTAAAAAAAATGTTCCTATTGTATTCAATGTTTTTCTCTACCATCGCTTGAGAATGAAAATTGCATCTGTGCAGCTTCTGTTTTCTCTAAATCCCATCTGTTCGCCAGATAGTTTTAGTTCTATAATAGGTCTTAGCCTGGATTATATGATTTTTGCCTGCATGACTTAGCAGTGCGATGCCTCGGTATTGTATGCATTCTCTTTTACTACCTTTATTCTTCCACAACGGTATGATTATTGCTTGTTGCCAATCTTTAGGTGTTCTTTGTTGTGTCCATGTCTTAAATCTTAAGTATTCTGTGTAACCATTTGATGTCATACTCTCATGTCACTTGTATAATTTCGATCGGGTATCTGTCCACCCGTGTTGTGTTGTGTTTATTGCTTGTCTGACCACACTATTTACTTCAAATTGTAACAATTCTGGTTCTAATGTTGAAACCACTATATCTCTTCGTATTATTTTGTTCTTTTCCCCTTGGGGGGGGGGGGGTTAAGTAGCTATTCAAAATATTCTCCAACGCATGGTGACTTTTGAATGGTGCAGGGTTTCCATTCATGTCATTAAAAATGTCTGATGGATCGTAATTCACATCTCTTGTTCGTATGCTTCCAACCATCTTGAAGAATGTTTCGGTATCTGTTCCATGATTGTCTGCTAATGTTACTCTAATTCTTCCCTATGATTGTCTGCTGATTATACTCCAAATCTTCCCCATGATTGTCTACTATTGATACTCCAAATCTTCCCCATGATTGTTTGCTAATTATACTCCAAATCTTTCCCATGATTGTCTGCTAATGTTACTCTAATTCTTCCCTATGATTGTCCGCTGATTATACTCCAAATCTTCCCCATGATTGTCTACTATTGATACTCCAAATCTTCCCCATGATTGTTTGCTAATTATACTCCAAATCGTTCCCATGATTGTCTGCTAATGTTACTCTAATTCTTCCCTATGATTGTCTGCTGATTATACTCCAAATCTTCCCCATGATTGTCTACTATTGATACTCCAAATCTTCCCCACGATTGTTTGCTAATTATACTCCAAATCTTTCCCATGATTGTCTGCTAATGTTACTCTAATTCTTCCCTATGATTGTCTGCTGATTATACTCCAAATCTTCCCCATGATTGTCTACTATTGATACTCCAAATCTTCCCCATGATTGTTTGCTAATTATACTCCAAATCTTTCCCATGATTGTCTGCTAATGTTACTCTAATTCTTCCCTATGATTGTCTGCTGATTATACTCCAAATCTTCCCCATGATTGTCTACTATTGATACTCCAAATCTTCCCCATGATTGTTTGCTAATTATACTCCAAATCGTTCCCATGATTGTCTGCTAATGTTACTCTAATTCTTCCCTATGATTGTCTGCTGATTATACTCCAAATCTTCCCCATGATTGTCTACTATTGATACTCCAAATCTTCCCCATGATTGTTTGCTAATTATACTCCAAATCTTTCCCCTGATTGTCTGCTAATGTTACTCTAATTCTTCCCTATGATTGTCTGCTGATTATACTCCAAATCTTCCTCATGATTGTCTACTATTGATACTCCAAATCTTCTCCATGATTGTTTGCTAATTATACTCCAAATTTTCCCCATGATTGTCTACTATTGATACTCCAAATCTTCCCTATGATTGTTTGCTAATTATACTCCAAATCTTTCCCATGATTGTCTACTATTGATACTCCAAATCTTCCCCATGATTGTTTGCTAATTATACTCCAAATCTTTCCCATGATTGTCTACTATTGATACTCCAAATCTTCCCTATGATTGTTTGCTAATTATACTCCAAATCTTTCCCATGATTGTCTACTATTGATACTCCAAATCTTCCCTATGTTTGTCTGCTAATTATACTCCAAATCTTCCCCATGAATTATTTTCGCTGCTTTAACTATTTTATTTGTTGTTCTGATTTGCACGCTATATCTTACATAATCTACATAACTTTGTGTCTTGATTCATTCTTTGCATATATTTTATTTTTAAATTGTGACTACTTGTTTTACTTCATCACACCACCATGTTCTATGTTTGCTGTTAACAATGTGTCCATTTCCTCTTACCACACACACTTTCCGTACTTTTGATTAGGGTCGATCTATATCTAATCCACTCTTTCTCCAAATATTTGACCTTACCAATAAATCAAAGGTCATCAAACTAACCGACAATACTCTTGAAAAAGTCAACAAAAGTTGCATACCTTGGCAGCAAGATATCAAGAACAGGAGATTCATCAACAGAAATATCGCACCGTATAGCACTGGCTGCAAACTCATACAATAAACTATCAAATATATGGCATTCAAAAACGCTAAGAAACAAAACAAAACTCAAAATATTCAATTCCTGCATAATTCGAAACATTAACATATGGATGCGAAAGTTGGAAAGCAACATCAAACTTAGAACAAAGACTAAACACCTTTGGAAAAAAAATGTCTTAAACGACTACTGAACACCCATTGGTCAGACTTGAAATCAAACACAGTTGTCATGCAAGAAGCAAAACAAGAATATGTATCCACCTATATTAGAAAACGTCGTTGGAATTACATTGGACACGCGCTGCGAATTGATACCAAAAGACTCCCCTGTCAAGCTTAATGTGGTTACAAAGGGGAAAGACAACGAGGAAGACGAAGAGAAATCCTAAGTAGAACTATTGCAAGAGAGCGTTTCACCATCGGTATCAAAAACAATGAAGATCTAAAACAAATTGCAATGAAAAACGAGACATGGAAATATATGACATCCATGTGCCGTCTTTGGCCATATAGGAATAACTAACTCTTTTTCCAATGTCAACTTCAGTAGGTAGATGTTTAAATGCGGATTCTACTGTCTGTTGGAGTTGTCCAATTAATCCTTCATTATTTAAATTCACTATTGTAATAAAACCATTATTTTTAGCTGTAGTTTTGTTTATCTTTGGTGTGATAGACCTTGTTATCACTACTATCTTGTGATCAGTACCACACATAGTGTTCGGTATTGCTTTCGCATACAAAACATTAGGTCTCTCTGTCAAAATGTAATCAATCTGGCTTTTAACTGTGATGCCGTTCCACTTGTACCATACATACTTTTGTGTTTCTCTGTGTTCATAGAAGGTGTGAGCTATGAATAGGTTGTATTAACCGTACAATTTTAATATCCTCTGTCCATTGTCATTCAATGCATTATTCTTGCAGCATGGGGACCCAGATATTGCTCGTTATTTTGCCTGTTGGAGACTACTTTGTCATTGTAGTCTCCCTTGTCATAAATCCTGCTGTTGTTGTAGACATTTTGTATTCGTTCTTGAAGGTCGTCGAAAAATTCGTCTTTCTGATAATCAGTGTAGTTGTCATTGCAAGGCGCATACAGTTGTATGTAGGTATCCATGTGTAGATCTCTATTGATTATTAAGTGCATAATCATTTATGAATAGTTAGTGATTTCTAAAAATGAAGGTAGCTACTTCTTGATTTATAAAAAAATCTTACACCGTATTTTGCTTTTTACCGCCTGCGAAAATTAGCATATATCCCTATGTACAGGTCGGCTAAAGTTTCCTTTTCTCCTAGTGTCCGCCAAACCTAAAACCTTAATTTTCCTCTTTTCCATTACGTCGATTACCCTCTCTGTTTTATTTCATAAAACAGATATATTCAATGTTCCTATTGTAAATTTGCTATTTCTATGTCGTGCTCCATTGTAACCAACTACAGAACCAGTAATCACAGTAAAGGGACAAATACTCATCACTGCCAAAAAGTTGGTATATCTCAGCATCACGTTATCGCAAACTGCTACATAAGACAATGATGTTGTCATTCGTATTGCTCTCGAAGTGTGGCATTCGGGAGTCTTCGTGCCATTGTCTGGATCAGGTGTTATCTCAGTTCGACAACTAAGTTGGACGTCTACCTCGCAGTGGTTCTACCAACACTGCTTTATGCTGCCTCATCCTGGACTGTATATGCGAAAAAC
The DNA here is from genome assembly GCA_034231615.1 of Meghimatium bilineatum. Classification (NCBI taxonomy): domain Eukaryota; kingdom Metazoa; phylum Mollusca; class Gastropoda; order Stylommatophora; family Philomycidae; genus Meghimatium; species Meghimatium bilineatum. Next base: position 18,191,543 of record CM067302.1, read on the forward strand.
GCTCCACAGATTAACTCTTCCCACGTTCTGTGCATAAGAAACCTCATGGGAGTACTTTTGCAGAATCATGACCAAAAACGGAAAGCATTCAAAAGTCCTGTATGCAAAGCATCAATTTCCTGTTGATTAAGTCGCAACTCCGCATCGTCAGTATGCCAGACAAGCGTCATCCAAAGAGATTATTCTATGGGGAGTTGTGCGATGGTAAACGTTCATGCAGAAAAAGAGCTTCAAGGATCACCTAAAATCTTTCTCAAGCATTGCAGCATCGTAGCTCATGGGAGATTACAACCCTTGAATGCTCAGCTTGGCAAACCCAGATCACTGCTGGCATCACTACATTTGAAAAAGGAAGAACATTGCGGGCAATTTACAAACAACGAAAGCGGCAGGACAAATCTGAAAACTCTCCTACTCCAAACCCTCTACACTCCTGCATGCACTGCTATAGAACTTTCCTGTCACGAATCGGACTCATCTACGAACTCACAAACCAAATTAGATAATCACAAATTGTTTATTGTTTTTTTCTACTTGCTCATTATTGTTTTTCATGACATGCTCATCTTCGCTTGCGAAGGAGAAACAACATCATCATATCATAGAATCCGGAATCACAACCTGACTGAGTGATGATCTATATGACTGAGTGATGATCTATATGACTGAGTGATGATCTATATGACTGAGTGATGATCTATATGACTGAGTGATGATCTATATGACTGAGTGATGATCTATATGACTGAGTGATGATCTATATGACTGAGTGATGATCTATATGACTGAGTGATGATCTATATGACTGAGTGATGATCTATGTGACTGAGTGATGATATATGTGACTGAGTGATGATATATATGACTGAGTGATGATCTATATGACTGAGTGATGATCTATATGACTGAGTGATGATCTATATGACTGAGTGATGATCTATGTGACTGAGTGCTGATCTACATGACTGAGTGATGATCTATATGACTGAGTGATGATCTATATGACTGAGTGATGATCTATATGACTGAGTGATGATCTATATGACTGAGTGATGATCTATATGACTGAGTGATGATCTATGTGACTGAGTGATGATATATGTGACTGAGTGATGATCTATATGACTGAGTGATGATCTATATGACTGAGTGATGATCTATATGACTGAGTGATGATCTACATGACTGAGTGATGATCTATGTGACTGAGTGATGATCTATATGATGACCGCAGAAGAAGAATAACAAACTATGGCTTCTATTTTTGTCCATTAAACATATTCTATCTTGATCACGTTGGGGCAAAAACTCTTCTAGTGAAATTAAAAATTCTTGAGACTAACGGGAATTGAACCAGTCCGTTGAACGGCACCAAATCGCCTAGCAACTATTGAACACGCGTTCTTCCGTACTTGACTAACCGCATCTCCAAAAAAAGATGCGATTTCATCAAGCCTTTCAAACCGTGCACACAAAGTCACCAGAACGGACCGATCGAGACAAGGACTATTACAACAACAACAAACATCCCGTACAGGTATTGAAATATCCTCAGTAACAACAAACATATAACATAATATTCGTATTAGTTATATATTTAGTGAAATTAAAAGAACTAGATCACACATGGACATACACATTTTCTATTGAAGGTAAACTATCTTGAAAACATCACGGACATTATTTCTTCTATTGAAGGTAAACTATCTTGAAAAGACTAAGGACATTATTTCTTCTATTGAAGGTAGTAAAAAGTAAGTAAAGTAACCCATAGCATTTATTAATGCCGTAGGGGTGTGAGATGTTAGCGATCTCACATTTCACAGGCTCTGCAAATGAGGGCGGTAGCCATCTCCTCTCCCTCGCATTGAAGGTAAACTATCTTGAAAACATTACAATGATTTTTTTTTTAAATAGAAGGTAAACTAACTTCATTACAGTAAGTGGAGGTAAATGCAAATAAGGTAAATAGGTTACTAGAAAACTGTCAATATAAAATTATAAAATATAGAAAATAACAATAAAACAAAGAGCAAATACAATGTTGAACGTGTCGGTCCAATTGGGAAATTTATCAAGACAATAAAAACAGTTAAGAATCCAAAACTATAATGAATTTAACCAAATTGGCTGGGAGAATGATGTTTCTCACCAGAAAATCATCATCCAGTGACAAATCGAACGCAGCACAATATTAACAAGAAGTGAATATTTATTCTATCAATATGTATAAATTATGAAATACATTTACAGCACGTGGGCACACACCTCTGTAAACTAACTTCATTACTACAGGTGAGTACGCTTTCCTACTGAAGGTAAATTAACTGTATCATACAAGAATGGTAAGCTGTTTCGTTAAAGATATACTATCTTGATCAAATCAGGTAGATTGGTTGTTCTATTGAAAGTAAACTAACTTGATGATAAATATATGGACAGACTCCTTTTGTTGAAGATAAAGTAAATGACTCCATTTCATAATGACGAATCAAGTAAAATGTTTGTTAATTAACTAACAATATATACTGTTGTATATTTTAACTAGTACAATGGATGAACACAAGATGAAGTAATTAATTCGATCTCGGATAAGTTAACTTATGAAATCGATTTCATAAAATCAACTAGTGAAATTGATTTCGTAAGAGGAAACTAATTAATTGGTCTCTTGAACGTGAATATCAAACTTCCACATGTTATTCTGTGTATCCACAATATGAAGATGTTAATTCTATCTGATCAACATCTCTCTATTCCAAAACCGTACATTAATATATATACTAGTAAATTTAAGTAAGAAGCCAGAGGATAATATTTTAAAAAATTCTTGAGACTAACGGGAATTGAACCAGTCCGTTCTACGGCACCAAATCGCCTAGCAACAATTGCACACGCGTTTTTCAGTACTTGACTAACCGCATCTCCAAAAAAAGATGCGATTTCATCAAGCCATTCAAATCGTGCACACAAAGTCACCCGAACGGACCAATCGAGACAAGGACTATTACAACAACAACAAACATCCCGTACAGGTATTGAAATATCCTCAGTAACAACAAACACATAACATAATATCCGTATTAGTTATACAAGGGCCGATAGGTCTTCTTGTAAACATGGATAACATATATAGACAATACAATTTTGCTTCAAATAATTGTTTATACAAGTAAATTTAAGTAGGAAGCCAGAGGATAATATCTAAAAAAATTCTTGAGACTAACGGGGATTGAACCAGTCCGTTCTACGGCACCAAATCGCCTAGCAACAATTGCACACGCGTTTTTCAGTACTTGACGGATATTATGTTATGTGTTTGTTGTTACTGAGGATATTTCAATACCTGTACGGGATGTTTGTTGTTGTTGTAATAGTCCTTGTCTCGATTGGTCCGTTCGGGTGACTTTGTGTGCACGATTTGAATGGCTTGATGAAATCGCATCTTTTTTTGGAGATGCGGTTAGTCAAGTACTGAAAAACGCGTGTGCAATTGTTGCTACATTAATATATAGTATGTAGAACACTTTATAATATTCATATATAGTTGTTGAAAATAAATGAAGACGGCTGTACCGTATTTACATCACTAACCCGAGAGAGTATGCAGCTGACTGGCACTCTTGCGTGGTTTTTCTGCAAGAATTTATCATAAAACGTTTTGTGGTGACTTGACAGAATATTTGAATTTCTTTAAAATGTTTCTAATACAACTGTGATGACATTATTACTTGTCATGTGACTTCCATTATAGTTTCATTTGTCTTATTTCTTTAAATTGTTATTATAAGTTCACTCTCAAACTCCCACTAGCTAGCAGGACATAGACCAGAGTACATAATGTAGCATTGAGTCATGATATTTCACTTGATAAGTGCCCAGTTGGACACGACACAACCTTCAGTACTAGCTTCAGTACAGCAGGTGAGTACGTTCTTCCATTGAAGGTAAACTAACTTCAGTTCAGCAGGTGAGTACGTTCTTCTATTAATGGTAAACTAACTTTATTACATCAGGTAGGTACGTTCCTCTATTGATAGTAAACTAACATCATTACATCATGTGGGTACGTTTTTCTATTGAAGGTAAACTAGCTTCAGCACATCATGCGGGTACGTTCTTCTATTGAAGGTAAACTAACTTCATTACGTCATGTGAGTCCGTTCTTCTATTGAAGGTAATCTAACTTCATTGCAGCAGGTGAGTACGTTCTTCTTTTGAAGGTAAACTAACTTCATTACATCATGTGGGTACGCTCTTCTATTGAAGGTAATCTAACTTCATTGCAGCAGGTAGGTACGTTCTTCTATTGAAGGTAAACTAAGGTGATCACACAAGGTTAATAAGTTGTTTCGTTAAACGTATACTTTCTGGATCGCATTAGAGAGATTGGCTGTTCTATTGAAAGTAAACTAACTGTATTACACATAGATGGACAAACTTGAATAATGAAGAGAAACTTTCTGGATAACATCACTGAGTTTAATTCTTGTTCTGAAGGTAAACTTACGTGAAGCATGAAGAAAGTTTATTAAAATGACCTCATGATGATGATGAAACAATTCATGTACTCTTGTGATGATGTAGAAACGAATTCCATCTCTTAGAATTAAACTAATTATCTACATCTCGTACAGGAGAACAAATAAGTGTATGTGAGTGGAGATTAACAAACTCGTTTTGTTGAAGATGAAGCAGTTATCTAGATGTCTCGAGTAAATGAATCAGCTCTATAAATTCAGCTCTATAAATTCAGCTCTATAAATTCGTTTCTTACAAAAATGAACTGATAATCGATATTTCTGAAATTTTTAAAGTGAGTATCAAAAATGAATTAATGAAAGCGATGTTTAAAAAAAAACCAAAACAAATACAATAGATTTTTAAAGAAATTAGCAGACTTGATTTTTAAATGAAAAATTAACATATTAAAGTGCTAACATCCTTAAGGGATGTTAACATCTGAACAAATTACAAACTAGCTAAATGTAAGAATTATAAAATGCTACATCTATGGTTGTATTATGTATGGCTAAGAAACATGGACAATGAACATGAATTTGGAAGACATAATTTATGCCTCTAAAATGTATATACATAGAAGAATAGGGAGAACATCACGCACAGAGATGTAGACACATAGAAGAATAGGGAGAACATCATGGAAAGAGATGTAGACACATAGAAGAATAGGGAGAACATCACGCACAGAGATGTAGACACATAGAAGAATAGGGAGAACATCGTGGAAAGAGATGTAGACACATAGAAGAATAGGGAGAACATCACGCACAGAGATGTAGACACATAGAAGAATAGGGAGAACATCATGGAAAGAGATGTAGACACATAGAAGAATAGGGAGAACATCACGCACAGAGATGTAGACACATAGAAGAATAGGGAGAACATCGTGGAAAGAGATGTAGACACATAGAAGAATAGGGAGAACATCATGGAAAGAGATGTAGAAACATAGAAGAAAACAAACAACGATAATCTAGCAACACTTTGTATGAAAACACATATGAAAGGAAATAAAGATAAGACAAATAAAGTATTTTGGACATATTAAAACATATGATACCTTGTTGAAGACCTTACTTGATGGTAAAGTCGAATGAAGGCGAACAAGACGTAGGCAGAGATATAAGTGGCAGAGATACAAACATTATATGATGGAAATGTTAGAGTTTAGCTGAGTGCACCACCATAACAAGAGACAAATGATATTAGCTAACTATCTTTGCGAAGACGACACTTGATGATAATGTACTCTTGTTGAAGTATCTATTACATGATCTTACAAATTGTGACTTAACACAGAAAAACAAACTGTACATGTCGTCTTACCTCAGCTACTGGTGCTGCGTTGATGGGACCAAGAAGCGCCACGAGAGCAATAGCTACTTTAATCATCTTGCTAGTTGGACTGTGGTTGACAGCAGCTGTTGGTATTTATAAATGCAATGAATTATCTGAATAATTCCGTGCAATTTACAATATTTGAGATTGTATACTAACTAATAAAGATGTGGTTTTTAAGAAGAATGATGAAAATTCCATGGACAGCCAAGAAAACTAATGTAGATGTATTCAGAGATGCTGGAGTAAAAGGATAAAGTTATAGCGAAAATTAGAAGCAGACAATCAAGATTCTTAGGGAATGTGATGAGAAAAGTAAAACTAGAACATTTAGTTGCCACAGGAAAGATCTGGGGGTGAGGGAGAGGAGACAGAGAAAGACAAAGAATAAAATATATTGCCACTGTAACACAAAAAGAAGTCACCAACTGAAATTATTAACAACAAAACAAGAGACAGCGAGAGCGTTTGGCGAAACATAATCACCTACGCTACTCGACATAACACCGTGATTGATTTATAGATGACATATTGACACTTGATTGATTTATAGATGACATATTGACACATGATTGATTGATTTATTTTAACTAATAATCATCAGAAGAAAGTTACAGTAGTTTGAACATTTAAACAGACATGATGGTCTTGAAAGTCTGATTTTGGAGGGCAGAGTGTCAGTTTAAAGAAGAGGAAGAAGACCAAGACAACGATGGATCAGTGACATCGAAAAATATATGAACATGACTTTTGCCACTGCCTGACTGCTTTTCGGGACAGACAGCCGTTTCGAGTATCCACGATGAAGAAGACGTTCTGTAAAATATCAAGAAAATCACAAAAGCAAAAATAAAATATTGGTTTGTTCACTAAGTCCTGAACAAGATATGAATGATCGTACTGAAGTCGTATGGGTTGTGTCAATATTGGCCAACATTGGTCAACATTGCTAAACAGTGGTCAACAGTGGTTAACATTTGTACCACGAAATGTGCAGGCGTGCATGTGATTTGATGTCTGTATGCAAAATGGAGAATCATGTCTTCTGTATTTATACAGGTCGAACTCTTTGAATAAGGGACTTCTTATTAAACATTATTTACTTTTGGGAATTGGAATCACACACCTGAGATTTAGAGCCACATAATAGTCATTTTAAGTCATATAACTCAGATTTGGAGACACATCTCTGAGAGTTGCAGTGAGACCACTGAGATTTGGAGTCTTGACATATTCACTGATATGGAGCCACATCACTAAGATTTGGAGTCTTGACAAATTCACTGAGATGGAGTCACATCACTAAGATTTGAAGTCTTGACAAATTCACTGAGATGGAGCCACATCACTAAGATTTGGAGTCTTGACAAATTCACTGAGACGGAGTCACATCACTAAGATTTCAAGTCCTGACAAATTCACTGAGATGGAGCCACATCACTAAGATTTGGAGTCTTGACAAATTCACTGAGATGGAGTCACATCACTAAGATTTGAAGTCTTGACAAATTCACTGAGATGGAGTCACATCACTAAGATTTGGAGTCTTGACAAATTCACTGAGATGGAGTCACATCACTAAGATTTGAAGTCTTGACAAATTCACTGAGATGGAGCCACATCACTAAGATTTGGAGTCTTGACAAATTCACTGAGATGGAGTCACATCACTAAGATTTGAAGTCTTGACAAATTCACTGAGATGGAGTCACATCACTAAGATTTGGAGTCTTGACAAATTCACTGAGATGGAGTCACATCACTAAGATTTGAAGTCTTGACAAATTCACTGAGATGGAGTCACATCACTAAGATTTGAAGTCTTGACAAATTCACTGAGATGGAGCCACATCACTAAGATTTGGAGTCTTGACAAAATTACTGAGATGGAGTCATATCACTAAGATATTGAGTCCATTGGAGATTTACTTCTGTCAACTTGATTATTTATATTTTACATGCGTAGTTTGTCATTGTGTTCTTAAATGTCCTTGAAATGCCTGGATTGAACCTGGTACGTTGAGAATATGAGACTCCTTCTGTAGCTCTCTACCACAGAAACTACAATATTCGCTGCGAAGTCTAAGTATTTTAATGTAGTCATATGTCAAAGACAGAAGATGCAAATATATGTCCCCCATATGGATATCAACGAGAAGACATCACATTATTATCATAAGAAAGTCATTGTGACTTTATGAGACAGAGAGATCTGGAGAACATAGTTATAGCAGGAAAAATAAAAAAATAAAAACGATTATGATACACAAATTGAGGAGATACGGTTGTGGAGATCTATGATAGCTTATACCAGTCGGCGCGGCATCTGATGTTGATGTGTGGAGATCTATGATAGCTTATACCAGTCGGCGCGGCATCTGATGTTGATGTGTAGAGATCTATGATAGCTTATACCAGTCGACGCGACATCTGATGTTGATGTGTGAGATCAGATAGCTTATACCAGTCGACGCGACATCTGATGTTGATGTGTCGAGATCTATGATAGCTTATACCAGTCGACGCGACATCTGATGTTGATGTGTGAGATCTGATAGCTGATACCAGTCGACGCGGCATCTGATGTTGATGTGTGAGATCTGATAGCTGATACCAGTCGACGCGGCATCTGATGTTGATGTGTCGAGATCTATGATAGCTTATACCAGTCGACGCGACATCTGATGTTGATGTGTGAGATCTGATAGCTTATACCAGTCGACGCGGCATCTGATGTTGATGTGTGAGATCTGATAGCTGATACCAGTCGACGCGGCATCTGATGTTGATGTGTGAGATCTGATAGCTGATACCAGTCGACGCGGCATCTGATGTTGATGTGTCGAGATCTATGATAGCTTATACCAGTCGACGCGACATCTGATGTTGATGTGTGAGATCTGATAGCTGATACCAGTCGACGCGGCATCTGATGTTGATGTGTGAGATCTGATAGCTGATACCAGTCGACGCGGCATCTGATGTTGATGTGTAGAGATCTATGATAGCTTATACTAGTCGACGCGGAATCTGATGTTGCTGAGTTAACATCAGGTCATCAGTATTGCACCCATGAGCTGTCAGTAGATGATTCGTTCTTCCTTTTAGTGTATTTGATCTCCCTTTTAGTGTATTCCTAAATACATACTTCTATCTATCCATCTATAATCCCGTTGGGGGCCGCGTAGCGCAGTGGTTAGAGCATTGGCTACCCATATGGTTCATGTCCCAGTTGAGGCGGAAATATTTTTATTTCCAGATCGCAACTGTTCCCGGGATGACCTTAAATGGGTACCGTATTAATCCGGGAAGTAAAGACTGCGAGGGAGAGGAAATTGTTACCGCCCTCATTTGCAGAGCCACTGTAATGTGAGATCGCTAATATCTCACACCCCTACGGCATTAATAAATGGTATGGGTTACTTTACTTATTTTTAAAAATATAACCCTGTAACGCAGGGCCAAAAATGTGACTCAATGAATGCATGAACACACAGAGTGCTTCAGCGATTTCTAACATCAACGATGCGGATTAGTGAGGAAAAATATTGTCTTGTCCAGTCCTTGATGTTGTCTGTCCATGCTTTCATTTGTTCTCTGCTTCATCCAACTTTAACTGTTCCTTGCAGGTGTCTTATAGACAAGAAATCATGTCTCCGAACATGTCCAAAACTTGCAAGTTGTCCTTGTTTCACTATTGAAAGAAATTGTTCTTGTACACATTCATACATCTCTACTTTATTTCTTACGTACAGAGTGGTATTCTATTCCCTATATGAAATTCGTAGAATTTGTCAGTAACATTTGTACTTGAAAGCCTGTAATCGTCTCTCCATGTCGGCAGTGAGTGTTCAACTCTTACAACCATACAGCACAACAGAAAGCACTCGTCAGTTATAAAGTTTGATTTTCATGCGATCAACCATGTTGCTTTTCCAAATTATGTTTGGCCTTGAGATAGAACCTAAATTCATCTCCAAACTTATCATTAATTCTTCTCTGTATTTTCTATTGCTGCATTTTCTAGATACGAGGTATTTGAAAGCGTTCAGCTTTGAAGTGTATACCTATTCATCATGATGTTGGTATTTTGTTCTGTGCATCTGAATTTAACAAAGACATTGCTCCTTTCTGTGCTGATTTCCACTCCGTGCCTGCTGTCAACTGTTTCCAGCCTTGTTGTTAACACTTGTAGTTCTTCTTCTGATCCTGTTATAAGATAGTTATCATCACCGAGGCGCAGATTTCAAATAGACGGCCTCCGATTGATATAGACATGATGTAATCATGAAGGGTCCACATTATGTCATTATGCAACGTCTTATTTCTACCGACTTACTACTCAGGAACAACGTCTTACTCCTACCGACTTACCTCTACACATGAACAACGTCTTACTTCTACCGACTTACTACTCAGGAACAACGTCTTACTCCTACCGACTTACCTCTACTCAGGAACAACGTCTTACTTCTACCGACTTACCTCTACTCAGGAACAACGTCTTACTCCTACCGACTTACCTCTACTCAGGAACAACGTCTTACTCCTACCGACTTACCTCTACTCAGGAACAACGTCTTACTTCTACCGACTTACCTCTACACATGAACAACGTCTTACTTCTACCGACTTACCTCTACTCAGGAACAACGTCTTACTTCTACCGACTTACCTCTACACATGAACAACGTCTTACTCCTACCGACTTACCTCTACACATGAACAAAGTCTTACTTCTACCGACTTACCTCTACTCAGGAACAACGTCTTACTTCTACCGACTTACCTCTACACATGAACAACGTCTTACTTCTACCGACTTACCTCTACACATGAACAACGTCTTACTTCTACCGACTTACCTCTACTCAGGAACAACGTCTTACTCCTACCGACTTACCTCTACACATGAACAACGTCTTACTTCTACCGACTTACCTCTACTCAGGAACAACGTCTTACTTCTACCGACTTATCTCTACACATGAACAACGTCTTACTTCTACCGACTTACTTCTACTCAGGAACAACGTCTTACTTCTACCGACTTATCTCTACACATGAACAACGTCTTACTTCTACCGACTTACCTCTACTCAGGAACAACGTCTTACTTCTACCGACTTACCTCTACTCAGGAACAACGTCTTACTTCTACCGACTTACCTCTACTCAGGAACAACGTCTTACTTCTACCGACTTATCTCTACACATGAACAACGTCTTACTTCTACCGACTTATCTCTACACATGAACAACGTCTTACTTCTACCGACTTATTTCTACACATGAACAACGTCTTACTTCTACCGACTTACCTCTACTCAGGAACAACGTCTTACTTCTACCGACTTACCTCTACTCAGGAACAACGTCTTACTTCTACCGACTTACCTCTACTCAGGAACAACATCTTACTTCTACCGACTTACCTCTACACATGAACAACGTCTTACTTCTACCGACTTATCTCTACACATGAACAACGTCTTACTTCTACCGACTTACCTCTACACATGAACAACGTCTTACTTCTACCGACTTATCTCTACACATGAACAACGTCTTACTTCTACCGACTTATCTCTACACATGAACAACGTCTTACTTCTACCGACTTATTTCTACACATGAACAACGTCTTACTTCTACCGACTTACCTCTACACATGAACAACGTCTTACTTCTACCGACTTATCTCTACACATGAACAACGTCTTACTTCTACCGACTTACCTCTACACATGAACAACGTCTTACTTCTACCGACTTACCTCTACTCAGGAACAACGTCTTACTTCTACCGACTTATCTCTACTCAGGAACAACGTCTTACTTCTACCGACTTACCTCTACACATGAACAACGTCTTACTTCTACCGACTTACCTCTACTCAGGAACAACGTCTTACTTCTACCGACTTACCTCTACACATGAACAACGTCTTACTTCTACCGACTTACCTCTACTCAGGAACAACGTCTTACTTCTACCGACTTACCTCTACTCAGGAACAACGTCTTACTCCTACCGACTTACCTCTACTCAGGAACAACGTCTTACTCCTACCGACTTACCTCTACTCAGGAACAACGTCTTACTTCTACCGACTTACCTCTACTCAGGAACAACGTTTTACTTCTACCGACTTACCTCTACTCAGGAACAACGTCTTAATTCTACCGACTTACCTCTACTCAGGAACAACGTTTTACTTCTACCGACTTACCTCTACTCAGGAACAACGTTTTACTTCTACCGACTTACCTCTACTCAGGAACAACGTCTTACTTCTACCGACTTACCTCTACTCAGGAACAACGTTTTACTTCTACCGACTTACCTCTACTCAGGAACAACGTCTTACTTCTACCGACTTACCTCTACTCAGGAACAACGTCTTACTTCTACCGACTTACCTCTACTCAGGAACAACGTTTTACTTCTACCGACTTACCTCTACTCAGGAACAACGTTTTACTTCTACCGACTTACCTCTACTCAGGAACAACGTTTTACTTCTACCGACTGACCTCTACTCAGGAACAACGTTTTACTTCTACCGACTTACCTCTACTCAGGAACAACGTTTTACTTCTACCGACTTACCTCTACTCAGGAACAACGTTTTACTTCTACCGACTGACCTCTACTCAGGAACAACGTTTTACTTCTACCGACTGACCTCTACTCAGGAACAACGTTTTACTTCTACCGACTTACCTCTACTCAGGAACAACGTCTTACTTCTACCGACTTACCTCTACTCAGGAACAACGTCTTACTTCTACCGACTTACCTCTACTCAGGAACAACGTCTTACTTCTACCGACTTACCTCTACTCAGGAACAACGTCTTACTTCTACCGACTTACCTCTACTCAGGAACAACGTTTTACTTCTACCGACTTACCTCTACTCAGGAACAACGTCTTACTTCTACCGACTTACCTCTACTCAGGAACAACGTCTTACTTCTACCGACTTACCTCTACTCAGGAACAACGTCTTACTTCTACCGACTTACCTCTACTCAGGAACAACGTCTTACTTCTACCGACTTACCTCTACTCAGGAACAACGTCTTACTTCTACCGACTTACCTCTACTCAGGAACAACGTCTTACTTCTACCGACTTACCTCTACTCAGGAACAACGTCTTACTTCTACCGACTTACCTCTACTCAGGAACAACGTCTTACTTCTACCGACTTACCTCTACTCAGGAACAACGTCTTACTTCTACCGACTTACCTCTACTCAGGAACAACGTCTTACTTCTACCGACTTACCTCTACTCAGGAACAACGTTTTACTTCTACCGACTTACCTCTACTCAGGAACAACGTTTTACTTCTACCGACTTACCTCTACTCAGGAACAACGTCTTACTTCTACCGACTTACCTCTACTCAGGAACAACGTCTTACTTCTACCGACTTACCTCTACTCAGGAACAACGTCTTACTTCTACCGACTTACCTCTACTCAGGAACAACGTCTTACTTCTACCGACTTACCTCTACTCAGGAACAACGTCTTACTTCTACCGACTTACCTCTACTCAGGAACAACGTCTTACTTCTACCGACTTACCTCTACTCAGGAACAACGTCTTACTTCTACCGACTTACCTCTACTCAGGAACAACGTCTTACTTCTACCGACTTACCTCTACTCAGGAACAACGTCTTACTTCTACCGACTTACCTCTACTCAGGAACAACGTTCATGGAATATTTGAATGTCACTGTCTCAGTGAAGGTTTGTTATACTATTGTGTAGAGATGTTCTTTTTTTATTTAAATATGCAAAGGTAAATATCCCTTTATTGTAGCACAATTATAATGTAGCGGTTCTCACATTTCCTAGCGGCTAAAACATTCGTTTTGTGCTCAAGAGGTCGTGGATTTGATCTTTGTTAGTGACGTCTTATTAACAAGTGCAAAAATTTAGATTGTTTGTTGTTTGTTAGTTTAATGTAGGATTCAACCTTCTTTCCAAGGCACGATCCTTTCAACCTAAGACCGGAATCTATGTTGGATATATCATGTCGTGGATGTCGCTGAACACTATCGCTTGAAGATAGTTATTATGAACTGTGATATTTGCAGTATGATAGTTGAGACTGGTGGTGTACGTAAGCTGAAATTCGAATATACTAATGTCAGTCCTCTACGCTTCTAAACCTTTCATGTTAATTTGGATATCGAAGACTCAAGTTAGTTAGTTAGGTCTGTTGAGTATCGTCTTCGAACACCGATCATGCCCATAAGTGCTGAAATCTCCGGTTCAGTTAATTTCTCAGGTTACCGTCATTATCATCAAACCCATAGCCCTTTCCATGTGGGCGGAGCTAGGAAGCAGTAATGATTACATGTGGGCGGTGCTAATTACAGTAATGATTACATTTTGGAGATGCTAGCTACCACTAATAATCACATGTGAGCGGAGCTAGGAAGCAGGAATGATTACATGTGGCAAATCCTAGCGAGCACTGATATCTACATGTTGGAGGAGCTAAATAGCAGTAATGATTACTTGTGGACGGTGCTAGAAAGCAGCAACGATTACTTTTGGACGGTGCTAGAAAGCAGTAATTATTATATTTGGGCGGTTCTAGCGAGCAGAAATAATTACATGTGGAGGGTGCTAGCGAGCACTAATAATTTTATGTGAACAGAGCTAGAGAGCAGTAATGATTACATGTGTGTGGTCGGTGCTAGAGATCAGTAATAAATACATGTGGGCGGTGCTAGCGAGCACTAACGAATACATGTGGGCGGTACTAGCGAGCACTAACGAATACATGTGGGCGGTGCTAACGAGCACTAACGAACACATGTGGGCAGTGCTAGAGAGCCGTCTAGTACATGATTATATTTGTTCCAATCTTAGGGTATATTACAACAAATAAACGCATGATCTACATGACGTGGCGACAGCAAGGACATATAAGCCACATGCAGCCACTGTGCATCTCTCTATCCAGAAACATGCAGTAGTGACAGCTTTAGTAAAACACGCCACACAAGAATATCCATGCTAAGGACAAACATGACGAAAGATATGCAAATACAGCTTGTGCTATCCGATAATAATGTTTTAACTCTGGGAAAGTCTTGCTTTCTTTTCGAGTTATACCTCTGTTTGTCTTGTAACCTTCGAGGTAGAATAGATGTAAGGAGACCGCCTTTTCTTGTATGTTTCTTATATGTTTGTTTTTGTTTATTCTTTTTTAAATTTCTGTAATCTATCTTTTGTCCCTGGCTTTGTATCCGTCGTGTCTGTATAACATTGCTTTGTGAGTGGAACTACTGTAACAGTATGTAATGAAGCTGTCTACTAATCTAAAGCTGTGATGACGGAGTCATCCGGAGTCACTAAGTGCACGATGAGAGATCCAAACCAAGAACCTCTGGCATCTCTAGTTATGTGACCAAGTCAAACCATGTAGATCTCTTCTGTCATCAATAAATACAGAGTCACTTCTTGTTACAGAAATAAAATGTCGTTTAATATAAACATCAAGCCAATGCTACAAATCAATATTAAATTCCGGAGTATTCAATATCTCCGTGACGTATAATACATCACCAATATAAAATATAAAATGTCAAGATATTCACAAACTACTCTAGCACATCCAGGAATTAGGCACACGTTATAATATAAGCTTAATGAGATTATAGACCATCTCATTATTCTACTACTAATATCGCTTTTTGCTCGACTAACTTTCTTTCTATTTCAAGTAGGAGTTGTTAAACTCAACAAGGGACTTGTCTCTCCGGGGAGACAAGTACTAACTCTCTGGACTGTCCCGGGGACTCTGTGGGACACTCTCCTTATGAGACCGACCCGGGGCTCTCTTCGGGGTGAAATGCGACCGCCCTGCTCGGCAGTCGATAATGCAATCTTTCTTCCTCCTCCACTCCTAAGTTTCTCCAAACTTCCAGAAACTTCCAACCAATCAAAAGCTTTCATTTCCCCAGAGGAAAACATCTGGCCAATCAGAAATTGATCCTTCTGGTTACTATAAACCCACGTTGCCTCAGCCCAACCAGAAAGCTTCTACCTCGTATGATTCCGGTCTGTCTATTATCTGACATGTTCTTAGGTAAACAAATATTGCATGTGATAATAGCTTGATACGTTCCTATAAAAACACACCTTTGTGTTTTATCATCGCTTGACACGTTCTTAGATAAACACACCTTCGCAATGTGTGTCAGAGATGTCCGTGGTGACAACATTTACCCAAGAGATGCAATGTGTGGCATTTCACGCAGTCAATATCTCGCTATATGTGAAGGGTTCTCGCTT
This sequence comes from Meghimatium bilineatum, assembly GCA_034231615.1. NCBI lineage: Eukaryota > Metazoa > Mollusca > Gastropoda > Stylommatophora > Philomycidae > Meghimatium > Meghimatium bilineatum. The sequence continues at coordinate 18,207,739 of CM067302.1, forward strand.
CTTACTGTGAAGCCTACAGCCTGTGAAGGGTTCTGCAACCAGATACTATCACACTCCCTGATAGTAGTCTGGAAACATATAAGAACCACTTAATCTGTTGTCTTCTGATGTAATCTAGGATTGACATTGTGTTTGTTAGTCTTCTGATGTAATCCAGGATTGACATTGTGTTTGTTAGTCTTCTGATGTAATCCAGGATTGACATTGTGTTTGTTAGTCTTCTGATGTAATCCAGGATTGACATTGTGTTTGTTAGTCTTCTGATGTTTTCATTTCTGTTTACTGTTACTCTAAGAATTCAACGTAGATAAGTCATTTTGCAACATATTTATTTTATTCTTCTGTTGTTAGTGTCCACATTTGACATTGGTAAAATAGTGATGGTATGATGATTGTTTTATATAGTGCAGTTTTTGTGTTCATGTTTGAGAAAGTGTTTATTTAAATAAAAGTGTGCATGTTGTGAAAACACGAGAACCGTTGATTGTACTCACGTCAAATGAGATAATGATATTTCAAATCGATATATGTATTACTTCTGTGAACTTTATTAAAACCTGGGACTGTACCAGATGGTAACGGACACTAACATTGGTGTGAAAGAATTCATTAATTATTGTATCAGGGGACATGATTTCTTTTATTTGAATGTGGAAATTCTTCTTCTTCTTTCCAAATCACCCAAATTCTTCTTCTTTCCAAATCACCCAAATTGTCTTCCGTAAGAACAAAAGCTGTACGGATGTTATCTTTACACTTAGCCAACTAACAGGAAGAGCAACAGAAAACATCAAAGAATTATACATCCCATTCGTTAACAAAGAAAAGGCCTTCGACAGAGTGGACAGACAATAACTACGGAAAACACTATCAATATAAGGAGTACCAGAACATTTAATCAATATATGCAAGGGTATTTATGTTATTAGTCAATGTGAAGTAAGATGAAAAGCAGACTGTCCAATAAGTTCCACATCAAATTAGGAGGTCGACAGGGTTGTGTCCTTTCCCCACTTATTTTTATAACATATATCGACCACATCTGTAAACTGACAAGAACCAACGAAGAAGAAAACATAAATGACAAATTGAACGAACTACTCTTTGCAGACGACCGAGTACTAATGCGACATCAGAATAATAATTGCAAGACCATATGAACAAACCCCGTACTCTCATTCGAATTGAACCTAATGGCCGAGAGTGCTTGGTTGGGGTGTACGTCCCAATTTCTGTCCTCTCCTCCTATGCTCTTGGCGAGAACACCCGTCAGCATTTCGTGTTGACGTTCGTTAATCTTATTCGATTGTGGTCAATAAACTGTGGTTGCCACGTACCGGATGTGTAGGGACCTTAAGGCCTTTTCGAATTTCTTGCTAGTGATTTCGCCCCTGTTGTCCGTTAGTATAATCTAGGGACAGCTGTGTCTTGGGATAAACTCGGTCAGGAGCAAATTCCCCACGTTCTCCGTAGTCTTGTCTGCTACGGCGAAAGCTTTAGGCCACCTGCTGTAGCAGTCGGTGAACAGTACCATGTACCGGTTTCCAGTCCGCGTCTCTGGAAACGGTACTGCCAGGTCGATGCTAACCTTCTGCATCGAGTATTGCAGTTTGTCAGTATCTTTTAGCGGGTACTTGGTCTCTTTCAATTTCCGGAGCCTGCAGGTTTCGCAACTGGCGACCTTCTGCTGCACATCCCTAAATCTATTTGGCCAGTAATATTTCCTCTTGAGAGCGTCAATCCCCTTGTCCCAGCCCTATGTGTCCGTTATCTTCGTGGTATTGATCCAGAACTCTCTCTCTCTCTCTCGTAGTGCTTCCGGGACGTATACCTTTTGTTCGGGGTTTGTGTCCTCCTGTGCTATGTAGCACAGCAAGTTCGGACAATGTGAAACATTCCACACTTTTGTCGTCTTTGTTTGACAACAACATTTATATTTTTCATTAAAGGTCTAGGTCCCTTTCTTGCTCTGTCCTAGCGTCCACTGTTAGGTCTGTGTCTCTCTGACTCGGTGTCGAATATCGTTCCTTCGACATATCCAATGGTGCGGCGTCCTTCCGTGACCTGTCTTCGGTCTTCTCGGAAGGACGCCGCGAGTTTTGTTTCCTCTGGGTCTATGGCGTTCTTCAACTTCTTTCTTAATGTTTGCAGATCTCCTGATAGATCTATGTCTAATTTCTCTCTTTTTGTCCAGCCCCGTTGCACTAGTGCGATAACTCGGTTGCGGTTCCGATCTTCGTCTCTTTTTCTATTGGTTATCTCCTTCTCTCTCTTTACCACGTTCCGCCTTCGAGTTGCGGTATGGATGGTGGCACGGTTCTCACCCTTGTTCGATGACTTCTGGTTGGTAATGTCATTGTTTCTCGGTCGGGTCGGGGCGATAGACACGCCTTTGGTTCGTCTTATGTGGTCTGCCCACTGAAGACATTTTACTCTGTCCTCCGAGTTGTTAAACTCAACAAAGACGAACGGACGACGTTTGCCTTCTCTATTTACAGGTATACACACCTCTTTGATTTCTCCGAACCAGCGGAAGTGTCCGGTTATTTGGAAGTTCCGTACCTCACTGTTTATTTGGTTAATAAACACTCTCACCCTGGTGTACGCTCCCTGTGCCAACATGGATACAACTCCGTTACCTGCCACTGCTTTATCTGTGCGTATGTGACTGGCTGCAATGAGTGTGTCTGGCGCGCTCCTAATCTGTCTTTTTCGGTCGTTCTTCACTACTACCCATATCCTTCCAACTGCTCTGTCTCTATTTGTGGGAACCTTGCCTTGGGGTCCACTCTGGTAGGTCACTATCTCCGAGCGGTACGTCCGTTTCCCGACGTCCAGGCATTTGGATATCTTGTCTCTTCATGACGTCTTCTTTCTATCTGAGCGTCTTGTCTACACTCCTGGATCATGCTTTTTCCTCCTCGTTCAGCTGGTCTGTTCCTCTCTATTTCCGCTATCCTCTCAGTTCTATCTTGGGAATCAGTGTCTAACCTGAATTCCAGCCAACCGCTGCTGCGTTCTTTTTTCAGGGCTAAACTGGTGGCGTCCTCCAATGTGCTAGGTTCTTTCTCTATGAGGTAGCGTTTTATTTCTCTATGCCACAACCCCTCTACGAAGTAATGCAGGAGTTGTTTCCTTACACCTCTTTCCTCTATTTCTTCCGGGTACGCCTCTTTAGCCAGACTGAGCAGTCTGTCTCCGAAAACCTATACCGTTTCTACTTGTTCCTGTTTAATTTTTGTCAGCACCAAGTCCGGCAAGGCCTGTGTATCTTCGGCTGAATTCAGCCAGAAAATATTTCTAGCATTCCGTCAGGTTATCTTTCATCCTGCGCATTATTGCATGCGAGACTAGCCCTTTACTGGACTGAAGTGTTATCGTTTTCTTGTCTAATTCGTTGGCCTTCGTGATCAAGGCATATTTGTCTATTTCTTCCATCCATTCCTTAAATCTAGATGGTTCTCCAGAGAAGGATGGGATGTCTGCCGGGGCTCCCTGTAGCAGTAGAACTTCCACCATATCACATGTGCTCCTAGTTTTGCCAGGAGATGTCTGTGTCAACAACTTATTGTCTTTGATCTGACTGTTTGAGATGATATCCTTTGTTCTAATACGCTGGCATCTGAGATACATGTAGACGTTGTGACTGCCTCTTTAGTTCAAGCGAGATACGATTAATACATGTGATAATAATATTATCATATCTTAGGCGTATGAAAACTTCTTTTCAGTCAGTCTGTCTGGCCCGTGTATCAACACTTCTTACGTTCCCAGTCATCCACGCAATTACGTTCACATTCCTGTACGGGATGTTCGTTGATGTTGTAATAGTCCTTGTTTCGATTGGTCTGTTCTCAGTGACTTGAGTACACAGGCTGAATGTCTCGACCGGGACATATCATTTTGGGGAATTATGTTGGTCAAGTACTGAAAACCTGTTTACTTGTGTTGCAAAACGTTTCGGTGCTGCTAGAACAGACCTGGTTCAATTCCCGTCAGCTGTAAGAATTACAATGTTGTCTGAGGTGTGCTGTATATGATGCAAATTGTGCATTTTCCTCATGTGTGCCAGATAGTAACCTTTTGTATGTCTGTGGGGATGGACTGTTAACTTGGTGACATGTCCCTGAAAGTCATTCCTGATATAAGTAATTATACCACGGCAGTTGGTACACTTACAAGCTTAGCTGGTATATCCTGACAAATATGGGTCAGTGTCTTTGTGTATAGTCTCCTGTAAGAGGATCACATGTATCATGTGAGTGTGTACAAAATTAGCGACCTCTAGTTTTTTGTTTGTTTCTAAAACCATAGATGTTCAATTGTAGGATGTTAAGCGAAGACTGTTATATGATAATCTTGTCTCTGCTGGTTCTCCCTCCAAGGTTGTCTGGTTTTAATATTTTGGTGCTTGTGTTGGTGTTGTTGTTATTGTTGTGTATTGTGCATGTCTGTGTTTGTGTTGTTGTTATTGTTGTGTATTGTGCATGTCGGTGTTTGTATTGTTGTTATTGTTATTGTTGTGTATTGTGCATGTCGGTGATTGTGTGGTTGTTTTTAATGCACTCCGGTACCCACTGCCTGCCGCTAACCATGAGAACCGAAACGACGTCCGATCTATTCTATTGATAATATTTATTATATGTCTAGAAAAATGACACTGTATGCGATCAGTTCGCAGGGCTAGTGTCGGGAAAGACTTGTTTGATCACGTCATTATTTGTAAATAGAGAAACAATGTGCGAGAGGGACATAACTCTCGTGTTTGCAAACATAAAATCACATTAGACACGTAATACAGCTAATGACATAAACAAAACGATTTATCACCATGGTAACACAATTTATTGATCATCAACTATTTATTAAGAGATAGGTGACACGCAGTTACGCCCACTTATATTTCAGTGGACAAATAACTGTCAATCATAGTCTGCATTACGTCTGTAATAACATCTGTATTGTCTGGTGTTAGTTCAGATCCTTATATTCTTTAGCATGGAATTACCTGGTAGTATCCTACTGTGGGAAATAAATGAAATAACTTTATACGTGTTATCAAATACACAAATCAAATGAGACTTAACGCCATTAGTTTTTTCTGGGGATACGCAGGGGCACGCTTTATCCTCACTTTTTCTTGTTGTTTTGGTTTTGAGTATCACCATAACAAACATTCACTGTTCGTGAAAATAAAAAAATATACCGTGAAACACTCAAAAGGCCATCTTATCTATTTTTACTCAGTCTTTGATAAACGATCGCGGACATTGACTCACGGTATGGGCTTACCATGTTCAAATATCGTGGTCTGAATATATTTAAGTCTTTGCCCACTTTCCCCTGGTAGTAAAATTTATAACTAAGCTAGTCTCCCGTTTAGAAATATATATTTTCACATTTGACTAAAACTGAACCATTAAACCTTGTCTCTTTTCATTTACACGAACCTCGTGGCTAATCGGTATTCTTCCTTCAATAATGACGCAGTTGAGTTTCCCTTTGATTGTCATTATTTATTACAACAATGAAAACCATACATATACATACATATACATACATATACATACATATACATACATATACATACATATACATACATATATATACAAAACAGTGGCCTATAGAATGGACACAACGGCTGCGCAAGTTATACGAATACCACTGACAGAGAAATGAAATTTAATATGCAAATATTATAGAACTGTTAGTCATATCATCCTTTGAAGCAAACTGATGTTGGAGATTTTCTTTAAGTTAGTGTAAAAAAGGAGATGAGAAGAAAATCTAGTTGAAGAACTAACATGTTTTGGTAACAACAAGCTCTATAGAATCAATGTTCAACATCAGAATAATAATTGAGAAATGACAACAATAGCATGAAATATATCACAACTTTATCGATTTCACTAAGGCATTCGATCGAGTATGGCAAGCAGGATTATGAAAGATTTTTTAGAAATTTTAATTTTGACATAAATAGAAAATATAAATCTTGGAAACACTAAACAAGTAGCAATTAATGTTGGTCTAATTAAGAGTGATATTAAAACCTTTTTTTTCAAAACAACTAAAGGAGTCGACAAGGATGCATATTATCACTAATGTTATTCTGTATACTTTTGCGCGAAATACCTTTAGAACAGGTTTGTTACTCATAAGGGGATAAGGACACCTTGAATTACAACATAGAAATGCAGCAATGATGTATTGATATTGTCGTTTTGTGCTTTCTTCTTCTTTGTCAAATATGAAAATCATTTCTATAAAAAACGTTTATTTTGTTGTTGTGTATGCTTGCAGCAATATGCTATATATCATTACTGATTGTTTTTTTATTTCCCAGGTACTGACATGTACAGTGTACAACAGACACACCAGAGTGTTAAATCACTTGCACGCATGATGTTATTCGCAGACATCGCAGGATAGAGTGGCAAGATAAAGTACATGATACTGAAACTATCTTAGAGTTAATATTTCAAACATTGATACAATACTGAAGCTATATTAGAGTCAATATCTCAAACATTGATACAATACTGAAGCTATCTTAGAGTCAAACATTGATACAATACTGAAGAAGACCCAACTGACATGCCTCACAAACGCCCCTGAATATGGTGAACTGATGTATTGTCAGCTCCTTAATGAATACAACTTGTAATCATTCGTAAAACTAGAAACACTGGACTGAAGATGTCATCAATGTCTTGGAAGATCTTGAGTGACTATTGCTGCCTCTTGTGATAAAATTCATCCCAACAGGAACAACTGGCGATGTAAACTCCACATAGCATAGTTTACACTAGTTATCAAATAATGGTTATGAGTTTGCAATATATCTTCAACCAAAGATCAAGATGACAATAACACAACAAATAATATCTACAATTTTTATACTAACAATCTGCTGACAATGTCAAACATGGACTTTATCAACCTCGCAGAAGAGAAAATCGTTACATGTGAAATACAGTGTGTGAGAAACGCTGCAATGGTTACCAAACTAGATAAACAAGGCATGAAGAATTAGGAGAAAAGGTGGTATAATATCATGTCCTGAACATATTGAAAGAAAGCAAGTAAAATGGTTCGGTCACCTTATGAGAATGAACCCAAACCAAATACTAATAATAGCATACAACAAAAGGATATCCGGATGTAAAGCCAAAGGTTGACCAAGAAAACGGTGGATAGAAAACATCAAGATGGACATTGAACAAACATGCAACCACGGTGACACAACACGACAGCTTAAGCTCCCATCCCTACGCTCAACGGCAAGTGTGAATGCGTACGATCAACAATCATTCACCTGGAGACAGACAATAGAGAATAGACTGGTCACGTTATAAATATTATAAACAGTAATTATGTTATAAATATTGGAAACACTGATCATGTAAATAATGTAAACTCTTATTACTCCATAAATATTGGAATCACTGATTACAGATACATGTAATTGTAAATATGTTACGTAGATATATATATATATATATATATGTACATTTAAAATATATCATATTCAGAACGTAGCCATCGTCAGCCCATTATTTTGTTGTATTAATTGTCCTCGCAATATATTATGTTGAGTAGTTTACCATTGCTTTCTGAACTGGGTGCAGAAATAGCTGCGGTGCCATTTAAATCTATCTTAGCCATCACAGAAGTTCTCAGTAGCTCACCATTACCTAGAGTCGAATATATATATATATATATATATGTATATATATATATATATATATATATATATATATATATATATATATATATATATATATATATATATATATATATATATATATATATATATATATATATATATATATATATATAATACACATAAAAATACAATTTATGGATACAATCTTATAATCAAATCATAGTCACGTTTAGAACAGGTTTATAGATTGTTATTACAACCGGCAATATTGATTGTATGAGTGATAGAGGGCGACAATATTAGTTTAACATCGCGGCAGACTAAAGGGTCAACAGCGATCATGATACATACTAGAGATATGAGTTAGCTGTGCAGACCCATGTTCGCTTACACCAGTCGGCACGGAACTTGATGATTATGTTCAAGTTATGAGATGGAGGTATACAATGCTAAGTACACAAAAGAAATTTTTCAAACGTAGAATAATAATTATATGACGAAGGTATTTTATATCGCAATTATCTCCAGTGTGTCAACTGGGGAATTGACTTCTAGTTCAGATTTCAAAGAATAGGAACATTGTCTTCTTCCCAGATATGTCGTAGATGGCGGCTAAACCAAGTTGAGGGATGGGCTGACAACTTGTCTGTGGGAAAACTATTGTCACTGCATTTATTTCTTCGGTTTCTGACTTTTGTCTCCTATCAAATGTTTCCCATGGATGAGAAGACGGAAAGTGAACAGTGTAAGTTTATTCTTGTGTAGTAGACTGCCAGGTAGCGGGAAATGCTAGACGTGCCATTATTACGGATGAGTCAGAAGATCTGATATAAGAATGATGGGCTAGTTCCAGAAGTATCTGCTGTACTCCTGGCAGGACCTGATGATCATGTGATACTGCAACACTGGAGTTCTTCCCTTCAAGGACTAAACGTACATCCATAAACCTCTTGAACACAATCATACCTTTGAGACATCAAGCTTTTGAGTTTGAGTGTTACCTAGTTACTCACCTGAAGAAGACCTATGCTTTTGTCAGAAAGGTTATTATCTGTGAAGAGTTACCTGCTCACAGGTAAAGGGATTATATAATCATCATCATGTGCGTCATATCGCACTTTTATTTTACTGGTGAATTTTATTTCACAATTATGTACTAGACAATGATTAGCAATAATTACTTGTGTTCATTTCCAGCAAACTGAATCAAACAGGTACAATAGAATTGCGTGGATGACATTGTAACACTGAAAAACTATTTCGTAGATCTGGTGACTCCACTGACCACAAACGCTATTGACCACAAACACAGATCAGAGTATGGTTACATTTACATGTACGTGCACAGGTTTCATTTATTGGTGTGTCTTATAATCTCTTACACGTGTGAATGATGTCACACTTGGTTATCTAGTGTGTGAGGAAGACTGAATGAAGAGGACTGAAAGGATATGACTGAGGTGATGACTGAATGAGGAGATGACTGAATGAAGAGATGACTGAATAAAGAGATGACGGAATGAGGAGATGACTGAATGAGGAGATAACTGAATAAGGAGATGATTTAGGTGATGACTGAATAAGGAGATGACTGAATGAGGAGATGACTGAATGAGGAGATGACTGAATGAGATGACAGAATGTGGAGATGATTGAAAGATGACTGAGGTGATAACTGAATGAAGAGATGACTGAATGAGGAGATGACTGACTGAGGGGATGACTGAATCAGGACATGACATAAAGGAGACCATTGAATGAGGAGATAAATGAATTATGGGATGACTAAATGAAGAGATGACTGAATGCGGAGATGACTGAATGATTAGATGACTCTATAAGGAGATTAATGAATTAGGAGATGATTGAATGAAAAGATGACTGGATGAGGAGATGACTGAATCAGGAGATGACTTAGAGGAGATGATTGAATGAGAAGATGACTGAATGCGGAGATGCTTGATTGATTATATGACAATGAGGATGTGACTGAAAGGAGATGACTGATGATATGACTGAATGAGGAGATGACTGACTTAAGATATGACTGAATGAGAAGATGACTGGATGAGTAGTGGACTGAATGAGGAGATGACTTGACGGAGATGATTGAATGAGGGAATGACTGAATGAGGAGTAGTCTGAATGAAGAGATCACTGAATGAGGAGTAGTCTGAATGAAGAGAGGACTGAATGAGGAGTAGTCTGAATGAAGAGATGATTAAATGAATAAAATATTGAATGAGGACATGACTGAATGAGTAAATGACTGAATGAGATGACTGAGTTAGGAGATGACTAAATAAATAAAATATTGAATGAGGACATGACTGAATGAGTAAATGACTGAATGAGGAGATTACTGAATTAGGAGATGACTAAATAAATAAAATATTGAATGATGAGATGACTGAATTAGTACATGCCTGAATGAGGAGATGGCTGAATGAGGAGATGACTTGAAGGAGATGATTGAATGAGGAAATGACTGAATGAGGAGATGAGTGAATGAGGAGATGACTGAATGAATAAAATATTGAATGAGGAGATGACTGAATGAGTACATGACTGAATGAGGAGATGGCTGAGAGTTAAATCCTAGCATAGATTCCCCTGCCACATTTGTGGCAAGTGTGATCCGAATTGGGCGATTGTGCGTTTGTTGTTCTGTCTTTTTTAGGCATCACGTTTTCTCTGTGTCTCTGAGATTTAATGTTTCTTGTCAATGGAAGCACATTTGCTGGTGTTGATGCGACTTACTGGGTGATTCTGCACAGCAGACTCCCGGGATGTGGTGTCCATGTTGATACTCTGTAGGGGCATTGAAAGAGTCTCACAGCGTGTCTTGTGTCCACCAGAAGGTCGTTTTGTCTTAATACAACACATTCTATAACGATATTCAGTTTTGACTGCTTAATCCTGTCACAGACGGATGTGTCGTGCTTTTGGCTCAAATACAACTGCGACAGCATCTCTATTCTCTTGACTACATCCTGCTGGAAATCTAGTTGGACTTTTGTCCCGCTAGAAGAGAGATCAATCAGGGGTTTGAGAATGAAGTCAGAAAAAGCAGACTGCTTACTATTCACTAATAAATTTTAAAAGTAAAGAAAATCTA